>NW_017547093.1:114497-211432 GCF_001854935.1 Bemisia tabaci
GAGGAGAGGGAGGGGAGGAGAGGGAGGGGAGGAGAGGGGGGAACGGATCGGGGTATGAGACGGATGCCAGGGGTAAGGGGAGGGCAGTCGCCAGCGACGCAGCCCGTCCTTATGCCTGAGTTACTTTAGCTCAGCATTTCCGTACTTACGTCGGAGATTTTCAACTCCGTGGAAATTGGCCCTGAGCGATGAGTGACTTCCGAGCGACTTCCTTATATAGGTCGTGCTCTGAGCTAATTTTTTTTAACAGTGTAGGAGCTTGCGGTCGACCCAAAAATCGTAAAAATCGCCCCGGTAGATCTCTCAAATTAGGCGTTACAACGGAAACATACCGCAACTCTCGGAAACTTAAGGTCGGAGGGGGGTGGATTTGGCTTTAAAAGCGTCTTAAGCGAAAGAGGCTGAAAAATTTGGAAGTCTGAAAATTTTGCGGACATCGGGACGTCAAGGGCTTTAACCAGAGTCAAGCATCGTCGAAATCGGTCCGGTAGAACTCCAGAAATAAGCGTTACAGTGAAACCCCCAACGATTTTATTTATATAGATATATAAACGGTCAAACGGGCGCAAGAAAGTATAATCGCTCCAAAAACACGCCAATTGCTCATTTGTGCTGGTCACAGAATTTTGTTTTGATACTTGATTTTTGTAGATTGGTCTGAACAGCAACTTTCTACGTTCAATGTTAACGGAGATATTGCCCTTTGAAAAGTCGGGTTTTAGACGTCATACACCATGGTATAGTGACACCCTTGGTTTCCTCCACCTTACTTTAATCCGAGTTTCGCGTCGAGTAACTGGTGCAAATGCGCGTCACGTTAACTGATCAAAGCAAGGTGGAAGAAACCAAGAGTGTCACTACCGTGGTGGATGACGTCAAAAACTCGACTTTTCAAATGTCGATATTTCAGTTAATATCGAAAGTTGCCGTTAGGATAGATTTTATCATTTTTAGCTAGCTAATCTACAATAATCAAGTGTGAAAACACGATTCTGCGATCAACGCAACTGGCCAATGGCCTATCAATTTTTTGAAGGCGAACTGAATTGGGAAAGAAAGTCTAGATTAAAGTGGAGGAAGTGTATTTTAAGGACATGTTGCTTCAATGAGATTTATACAAATACGCCTCCTGAAGTTCGGCAATATCAGACTTAAAGCCCTAAGATCCGTGTCTTCCGAAGACAATTTCCATCTCTGCTCCATCTTCAGGCGCGTATAACACATTTTTGCCCTAAACGTACGGAGGTCAGTACGTACGTTGGTCGACGGGTGACATCTCAGATATCGTTAAAAAAAAACGGGAAAATAAACTTACAAAACTGAACCAAATGCTAATGAGGAAGTGAAGTCACCTATCCAGTGATGTACAGTGGATGGATGCAAACTTTGGCCACAATAAATTCATCAAGCAACTAAGTACAGTTTCTGACCTCAGCGGGTCCTTAAAGTGGATCGTAACCAGTGGCGTGGCGTGCTTTGCGATTAATCGATTAATCTGCTATTTACACCTATGAAGAAGATCGATTAATAGGGTGTTCGCAACGGACACCTTAATAATCGATTCTTTACCACAGCTACAATGAGGAAATATCGATAATCGATCTTTTTTACGCCACTTTACCGGTCGCAACCCGCCGATCCGGTCGCAAAAGTCAACGGAATCCACTCGCGGGAATCCGCCCAAAGGGACGCTTATTCTGTCGTAACGAATCCAATTTTCCCCGGCGCAGACTTGGCTGACGTCATAATCGAAACGCACCCGACCAGATCTTCGGCTCCGACGACGGGTGGAGCACCCCCGGAATCCCCCGATTTGGCAGCGGGTTTTCTATTTATGTTTTCGCCACCAGACGTTTTGTTTACACAACACTGCGATTTGTGAGTTGAGAACATATAATTAAGCGCCTTGGAGCCGGCACAAATGTTTTCTATCTCGCCTAATGGTCGTCAGCCCCCCCCCTCCCCTGTCCCCTGGAGCGTCCCGTGGTCCCTTCGCCCCGTGAACAGGTTCAAGGCGGCGGCGCTAGCATTCCGGCTTAATTAAGCGCGGAAAAGTTTCGATTCGCCGGATTAGCGCGCGATGAAGAAAAACGCCGTAAGAACTTTCGAGAGTTGCCGAATTTCCTCCGATACGATTTCTATTTTTAAGGGATTTCTGAATATTTTTCCTTGAGATTTTCAGGAGCTCCAAGTGAAATTGAGGAAAAAAAGTATCCGAAAAATTTGACTAAACACTCGTTCAAGTTTTCTCGGAAATTTGTGTTTTATCTAAAGAAATTTGGCAACGCCTGAAGGTTCATACGGCGTTATTCCTTAGCACGGCAGATTAGCGCGCGCCTCGTGTTCTTAGCCGCTCGAATGAGTCGCGAGTTCCGGTATTCAGGGTGTTCCTGATCGGATTGAGACCGGACGGTTGCTTCCGCGACAACAAGCAGTGGCGTGGCGTGTTTTGAGATAAATCGATCGATTTGCCATTTTAATCTATGGAAAAGGATCGATTATGAAGGTGTTCGCAATGAACACCTTGATAATCGATTCTCTACTACAGCTTCAAATGGAGAAATATCGATAGTCGATCCTTCACGCCACGCCACTGAGCCATTTTCCCTTGAGCCATGAAATTTGTGTAGTTGTATTGACCATCGGGCTTATTTAATTGTGTAAGTGCGCACTTTCATCTGAGGATCATTTAAGTTTTCCGGTTGATAATCCCTTTGCAATTCTGCCACTACGACTATTCGGACAGTAAGAGACAGGACGTCTAGATTCAGTAACGATCCCGAAAATGCAAGAATTCGTCTGTGCTCAGTTGCACAGTGTATATACTTACCTCATTGCTGATATCGGAAACGACTGCTTCCTTAATTTAATTAAAACTGTTTGTGTGTATTTGTTGCACGGAAAAACTGAATTTCCCTTCAGTAATCCCTTAAGCGGTGCAATGAGATCTGCGAAGTTTGGGATGTGCTCATAACATAATTAACAGTTCCAAAAAATCTTTGAAATCCTTTTCGGTTTTTGAGATTTCTTAGCTGCTAAATTGCTGTGATATACCGCAAGGATTTGGAGAGATATCTTCCTCACCGATAACATGCGCCCCATGTAACTGATCGAAGGTTTCTTTAATTGTAATTTGTTTTTGTTTTTAATGTTAAGCGATTCAGCTCTTCTCATTGCTGCCTTTCATGCTATATCATGGTCCTCTTCCATTGATCCAGCGATTAAATTATCATGAAAATATATAATAATATTAGGAATAACTCCAAAATATTTGGTAAACAGTTTCTGAAAAATTTCAGAAGTACACACAATTCCAAATAGGAACCTTAGAAACCAAAACTGCCGAGCGGTGTATGAAAACCCATCAACTTAAATAGCCCATTATTTTATCATGTGTGTCAACTTACAATACCAAAAGTTATCTTTGAGGTCCAGAACCGAGTAAAGGTTTTTGTTCGCTAGTGTAGGTTTGATCTCCGCAAAACATGGTACCAGGACAACGTCCTCTTGATGCCCTTATTTACATTTCTCAGATCGAGAAGAACTCTTATGGATTGACCATCTTCTTCGACAACTATGTAACTAATACATTACACGTCCGAAACAGCATCAGAAATTATTATTCTTGAAAGAAGTAAGGTTTCTAGTTTTTTCATCAGAAATGGTAAGATTTTGTGGATATCCCGCAGGCTGATTATTGAAATCGATAGACAAAGCGATAAAGAAAGAAGATTAGAGGAAAGTGGATAGCGATCCTATTAGTGGGGGCGGGTATTTGTAATGGCCGGTGGTAATTGACTAATCAACGGCAACTCACGAGAGATGTTTTCGTAAATCCATCACATTGCCCTTGTCTTCTTTGTCCATAGCTTTGTTTATCAATTTCAACAGTCAGCCCTCAGAAAAGCTCGGCAGCTGAAACCGAGATTCGCAAGCCCGGCTGCCGGAAGCATGGCAGTACTCTGCCAGGTGGTAGTTTTGTCGCGATTTCGGAACTAAGAATCTCGTGTTAAAATTTCCCTCGCTCAGATAATTTTGCAAACATTTTTTTTGTGTCCGTCGGTGATCGCATTCAGAGTCGCTGAGATTTGCGACATTTGAGTTGTTCTGGAGAGCTGCCTCTTCCTGCTTTATTTTCCTCTTCTTTGGCTTATTCTTTAAGTCACAGATTTTTTAGAGAAAATGGAGAGTTGAAAGATAGAAAGGAGAACCCCCTGTTCCAACACAACGCGTAGATATATGTATGGAGGTCCCACTAAATGAGCTAATCTGTCAGCCATTTATTTTAATTCGCCAACGGAACGTTTCTCTAGTTCCGCGATCGCAGAGCCATAACATAACCATTAGTTCTGCATCAGCGATGCCAAATTCTCTCGTGAAATTTTTCGTCTTAACTCTTTTTTTTGTGACATGTTTGTAGAATTCACGCCTAATTAGTTATCGCTTTTTCAAACTGCGACAGAAGATCTGTATCTTGCCTCTTGCATTTACCTTGCATGTAAAAGTGACGCCAGACGACCTTCAGTCGCAGTGTAGAAGCGCTTAAACCTATTTGCCGTGGACTCTTGCAGCAAACATTCGAAGGGTGGAAAATTGATAGCCAGGTCAGTTGGGTCCCTCTCAAGATCTTAAATTTTCCCTGATAACTGATCCCCCCAGAGCTCAGCGAAAGTGTTTGTGTATGTGCCATTGTGTCCTGTCCCGCATCAATAAAGGGTCCCTTTGGATGTTGCCCCGCGGGGCGTTTTCCGTGTACTGAACGTGCTAGTCATACCCACAAGACTTAAGGCGGGACTTAAGACGAGAGGTAGATCAGGGTACAGGAAAGCCTCGTCCTAAGCGGGTTTGCGCTCGGTGGATTTGGGTGCATTATTAGCTAGCTTAACCATTTGAGGGGTGGGGGGGGGTTGGATGCGCTGACCGGGTGTGATGTATGATGCGTTCACCCAATATTTCTCTTCTGGGTGGTCTCCTGCAAAAAAAAGTGGTGACTCGGCTAGTGCAAATGTGACTTTTGCGGGTCCAACGCGTTATGTTGTAAGAAGAAAAACCAATTAAAACAGTTACATTTTGCAGCACATACATGGATGTAGGTTTTGTAGATTGTATAGGATCCAAGCAGGGCTGTAAGATATACCACATATATCATGAAGAGAATCCTTCAAAGTTCACCGAAAAAACCCACTTCAATGAAACTTTCTCGGATTCTCTTCATGAGTTTTGTCATTAAGATTTCATCTGTATGCCTGTCTTGACAACCATGTGTGAAATCTAGTAGCTTCGCATATAAAGGCTGCAAAATATATCATCAGGAAACGACCCATTAATGAGTGTAAACAACGAGTTTTTTATGTGAAATCACGCGACAGGTTTCCAGTCAACTGAATTTGATTCAAAATACCTCGGCTTCCTTGTAATTGCTGTTAGAATGATGTGCCCACTATGACGATTGTACTTGATGGCGCTAATGAATTCATCGTAATGATACAAAAAGAGATTCCCGTTGATTTCTCTCTCGATCCATGATGTAACCCTCTAACTTAACTTAGCAGTCGAAATAAACGCGCGCAAAACCGTTCCAACAATTTATCGTCCGATTCCAGGTGCTTCTATGAAACCCCAAGCTCGTGATCAAGCAATTCCAAACAACACTCGTATCCAACCGAGTCGTGATGAATGGAATTTCGTAGAATATTAAATCCGCAGGGACAAATCCGCGCTCGAGCCGGGCGATGGTTTCTAAAAACTCCTCATCATCCTGTAAACAATCCGTCGCCCGTGCGATACTCAACCATGCTTAGGAAGAACCCCGTATGAACATTCGAGAGTTGCCTTTCCTTCGATAAATGTTCATTTCTCAAGAAAGTTATGAATATTTTTCCTTGAAATTTTCAGGAATTTTAAGTGAAATTGCGAGAAAAACTATCTGAAAAAATGGCAGGAAAATATTCAGAAGTTTACCAGGAAATTCGTGTTTAATCAAAGGAAATTTGGCAACGCCTGGAGGTTCATACTGCGTTTTTTCTTAGCACGGCAGAACTCAACCATGCTTAGGAAGAACGCCGTATGAGCATTCAAATATCGTCAAAGTTCCTCTCAAAAAGTATTTATCGTTAAAGAAAGACTTGAACAAATCCCCTTGAAATTTCCAGAAGCTCAAGATCAAATTACGACCAAAATACTTCGGTCAGTCGAAAGACAAATTATTAAATATTTCCTCAAAAACTCGTCACTCTACGAATAAAATTTGGCAATGACTGAAAGCTCGTTTAGCGTTTCTCCCTAGCGCAGCAGTAGGCGTGCCAGGTATTCAGCATAAACGCCGTGTGCAAATCCGATTTTTGCCAAATATTCGACATTCGCCAAAATATATATTGTCGATTGAAGTTACGAATAATTTTCCTTAAAAATTGCTGGCACGCTATAGCTAACATCGCGATCAAGATTCTCGGAAAATCTCATGAAAAAACATTCTCAAGTTCTCTCGAAAATTCGTGATTTGTCAAAGAAAATTTGGGTACGTCTGAAGGCTCACACGACGTTCTTCCCTAGCACAGGAGTTGCCGTTTTCAGGTGCGCTAACATTTCAGGACAGATAACTACCGTGCCAGGAATTCAGGATGAACGCCATGATGTGAAGATCCGAGTTAACCAAATTTTTCTGGATAAAATGTAAATTTTTGGTTGAAGTTAAGAATAAAATCCCCTCAAATTTGCCAGTTTACATCGCAAATAAAATTCTCGGAGAATCTTAAGGGAAAGAGATGTCACGAGTTTTCCTAAGAATTCTCTTCGTGTCAGGGAGGAATTGAAAGCGTCCGTATGCTGTTACGGTTTTTTACCCGAGCGCGGCAGAGAATGCCTTTGTTGAGCCGCCCTGAACGCCAAATCCAATCGGAAGATTAGATGTTCCCTCTCCCCTCGTCCCCTCGAAGTAATTTTCAAGTCCCAGAAAGACCCTTAGCTCTCCGTATAAACTCGGCGGTGTCCCTGGTAAAATCCGGCCGAAGCCCTTTAGCGATTGCACGTTTCCCCCAAAATACAGTTCCGTTCCTTCAATCAGTGGAGAGTTTTCTATTTTAAATCTCCTTACGAAAACCTCCCGCTTTTGGTTTCCGTATAACTTACCTGTTGAATTGCATTCACGTCCGTGAATATTGTTCCCTGAGGTTTTGACATTGAGAAAGCGAGTTCCTGTTTGTACAATCGGAATCGCGTTTAATATTTCCTTGGTCTTAACTCTTTTGAAAGCAATGGTGAATTGAATCGCATTGATTTTTGTGAATATTGTTTTCCGAGATTTATAAAGTCGAGGAAGTATGTTTGGAACCAATTGGATACAATTGGAACCACCTGCAGTAGTTCCTGCTGGTGTTGAAAAATAAACTTCGAACTATTAATTTATGGGAGCTGGATCAATGTCTTCTAAACCTCGGAGTTCATGTACGATCTCAGTCACATAGTTGAGTCAGTTTTGCCCCTTGAAAATATAAATCACTCGAATGCGATGACGCGCGACTCAGGTTGCTATTCTTGATCACCAATTTATGTGTCAGAGGCAGTTAACTATCGCTGGCAAATTGCATCTCATTCGTGTTAAAAAGACAAAAATTCAGAGATACAAGAACAAGAGGAGGCACTGCTGCTTGGAATATAACAGACGTTTGTCTCTTCTTGAATAAGTGGTACCAGCTACGTACCCGCGCGTGTTGGTGATGAAATCCGTGTCCTTAGTTGGTCTTAGTTCGGATAGGCAACTAAACTAACTTTCTTGCAAAGCGTAGAGTACCACGTTGGTTGAAGGCGCTCTTGCGGTCGTATTTCCGGAGTTATTACCTATGGAACCCTTACTATGTCAATGCAAATTATTGCGATGTTAGGAATTTTTATGCATGCCGCCTGCAAATTGCCGGTGATTGTTTACCGCCCACGACATATTTTCCTTCATCTTATTCCAGTGATTTTTCTTCAAAATGCGTAATTCCACTCGCCTTCTTTTTGACCAGGTTTTCATATTTACTTTGGTGTATTTTTTTTTTTTATTAACAATGTGGTCTTAACTCTCAGTAAATCTGAAGCGTGGAAAATATGACTCGACTATTCAACTGCGTGGACATCCGATGATTATTGTTCCATGAGTTTTAACATAGTGAAAATTCTTGTTTGTACACTCAGAATTGAATTTATTATTTTCACGACTTTAAAGTAAATACCGTGGAGACAGAAATGAATCCATCCGGTGTTTAGAAACGGTTTTATCGCTCACGAAGACCACAGGCCATGGCAGCATCAAAGCAAGTTGCGAGTAGCAACTTTTCTATAAATGCTTTAGTTTTTGACGTATATTTATTAATTAGAAACATAAAGAATTCATCAAACATGATCGTGGGAACGCGATCATGTATTGGTGTAAGATGAAGAAACGGATTATATGCAATAATGCTTTCAAGATTTGTACTATTTCTGACGCTGTGTCTTTATCCTGCATTTGACTAGTCACTATGAGGTCAGAATTACATTATTGCAATCTCTTCATCAAAGATATCACTCGGAAAACATTACACTTATGAACATTTTGGTAATGAGGATCAATGGAACCATACTTAACAAGTTTACTTTATGCACACTGAACTTTTATAATGGACTATACTTATGATATGTTCAAAGTCTAAACATTAGTTCGAATTGTCAAACACCAGAAATTTCGCCAAAGCTTCCCATAACTTGATAATGTCCCATGTAAGTCGATAATAAGGACCTTTTTATCGGTATATAGGATTTTGTATATCTTCCATCTTGTCGCAGCCTGATTATTTCGATCACTTCAACTCTATTGCTTCTTTCGTAACAGTTTTCACGGTTAGCTGAAAAATAATAAAATTCGCCTTCAAATGCGATTAAACCCTGGTAGAATTCCTATCAACGGCTGTCTAAAATCCATTTACTCAATTTTGAAATCATCAGAAGAATTCCAAGTAAAGTTGCGTGAAGATCTCGTTATATTCTAAGATCATCTATTAAAGCACAATAACTCTGGCTTGATCTCTGGTGTTTCGGTTGATGATGTTTGCCCCTCTCTGGAAGTTATATGATGAGTTTGGTTAAAACATATGCCTTTTTATTTCTGTTCACAGCGGGTCGCAAATTATTTAGAGACTTCCTTAAATGTGAATATAGTGAAGAAAATATCCTATTTTGGTTAGCGTGCGAAGAACTAAAAAAGGAGTCGAATCCAGAAGCTATAGAAGAAAAAGCAAGGTTTATTTACGAAGACTATATTTCTATTCTTTCGCCAAAAGAGGTAAGTTATCTTTTTCTCCAATTCCACACTGCAACTACTCTCGTAATATACTTTGCGAGAGACGGTGCGATAAATATTTCAATTTCTTTGTGTAGAGCTTCTTTGGTAATACGAGAAAGTATTGGAGATAATCCGAAACAAACGTAGGCATACTGTTTGTTATCACGAATCCCGAAATCAGTGTGAAGTGAAGTATCAGAAGTGTTTCACAAATTGAAACCAATCAAATTTCATTTCAGGGTGGCAAGATTTTCTTTTTCACCTGCCTGCAGCTGCTATAGGTACTTGAAATTGCCTGTACGTGAAACTAACCGGTCAAAATTCAATTAAAATGCCTGAGACGTTTTGGGATATTCAAAACTGTTAATCAGCCGGGAAAGTGAAATAAATAAACAATCAAAAGCAAACGATAGGAAGTTCATACATAGCCTTCAATATCGGAGCCGAATCTGCAGAAAACAAGCACACGTTATGACATTGATTGAAAAATTTAAGAGGACCTAAAAATCATCATAGTTGGACCAGACCCATCAATCGAAAAAAAAAAATGGTCAGTATGCGACCGTACAAATTGTCATCAATTTTCCTGCTGAGTGAATCCGCAAAGTGAGTGACACTAATACGACTTAAAATCAGTCCGCGTTGGCAACACTGTATTTCAATGGAGGGGTCATGAGAGGGCCAGATACCCTCGTAAGCCTTATTAGTTTTGATTTCAGGTTGATTTTTTTCTCGATTTCCCACAAAAATATTGTAATCATATCATTAAACTATGTGGGAAAATAACGGCACATTAGGCAAAATTTGGCAATACTATGTTCAATCATTTGGGGAAGTTTGGAAAACTTTATTAAAACTAAACCTAATAAGTTGAAGGATGATTTGATGAAGGGAATTCCGATGACTTCGTCGGTCGACCATTTGAGTAGTTGATCCGTATCCCCTTCGAGTTCAGTATTGCCTCTTTGGACTAAAGGGCACAGTATAGCATCAGCCGGGGTCCATTCATCGAAAGTTGCACTGATCCTTACATTGTCGACTTCCTCTGCTACGTTGGAGACGTTGAATGCCTCTCTAGCAGTTGGAACCCACCAAGCAGTTCCGGTAGTGGCAGAGGATATGTATCCTGCTCGAATGAAGCCGCGTATAAGTGTACAGCGGTTACTAAGTCAGCAAAGCTTTCAAGTATGTTGTGTGTAACAAGATTTGTTATGCGGTGAGCTCGATCAGCAGGATCATCTTTAGGAGCAAGAACAAATTTCAAGGTGCCATTCTGACCGAGATGCTGCCTCCCGATACTGTTAGCGACATGCGCTAATGACTTAAGGACTGCGAAAAATTTCGGAATCGGAATGTACTGTGGGGGTCTTCTTCCAGAAAATGCTGAATAAACAGCATCAATTCTAGCTTTAACTAGGTATCTATATACAAGGCAGAAATCCGCAGCATTTATCATGTTGTTTGGCTGAGTACGAACGTCCAGGTACATTATGTTGATAAGCGACTAATACAAGGCGGAAATTCGCAGCATTTATCACCCTGTTTGGCTGATTACGCACGTCCAAGTACATTACGTTGATAAGCGACTATTTGTACGGAGGCATGCTGACCATTTTCTTTTCGATCGATGGGTCAGTGGATCGTACATTGAATCATCATTAGAATGGAATGGAATAGGATTCACGTAAGGATAGTTAGTTCCCCTTCATTTTCTAAAGTATGCCACATTGACAACCATAAAGGAGGAATAGTTGCAGGCAGCCCAAAGTCTGAGGAAGCACCATGTAACGCATGATAATTACGCCATCTCTAATGCACACTTTCTGTAGCGGCCTTTAAGCCCGAAACGGACAGTAGGTCTATACAACCCGTCACTTTTTTTCAGTGTTTGTACCATTCTAGTGTTTGCTCTTGGTATTGGTATAACTATCTGGCTATAGACATACCGTCCGCGTTTCGGGCACGGAGGCCGAATGTCCCGTGTGTAGCACCCGGAATAGTCGAAGCTACGACTCATGACACCCGGAACTTTCGACTTCTAAGCCCGGAACGGACGGTATGTCTATTAGACGTAGCTTTTTCTCAGTGTATGTACCATTCTGGTGTTTGTTCTTGGTATTGGCATATCTGTGTGGCTAACGGGTGGTTTGTGTGTTGCGGCAGGTGAGCCTGGACTCGAAGGTGCGGGAGACGGTGAACCAGAACATGGTGGTGCCGACGACGCGGACGTTCGACGAGGCCCAGCTGCAGATCTACACGCTCATGCACCGCGACTCGTATCCCCGCTTCGTCAACTCCCCGCTCTACCGCAAACTCGCTCAACTCTCCAACGGCGACGACAAGCCCGACCGACCCGACCCCACGCCCAGCGCCAGCACACCCACCAAAGCCTCCAGTTAATCCCCGCCCCCTCCCACTCATCAACCCTCTCCTCCCCCCGGCCCGGCTCCGAGCATTCGTCTCCGAGGGCACCACACCACCTTAGTCCGCGCACACGTGGAGAAGTGAAGGAAGTGGTCGCAGATTCTAGTGCAGCAGGCGAAAGCCAGGAACGAACAGGCAGCCGGAAACAGTGACAGGGGACTCCTGATCGGCGCCTAAAGGATAACCTGAGGCCGTGTATTCGTGGCCAAAGTTTGCGCTTATATAGTTATAATCGTCGCCAAAGTAGCCGCCTAAATACTCGTGGTCAGCTAGCTTATTGGCGCCTAAACAGTAATCGTAGGCCGTGTATTCGTGGCCAAAGTTTGCGCCTGGATAGTTGTAATCGTCGCCAAAGTAGCCGCCTGAATATTCGCGGTCAGCTAGCTATGAAAGCGCTTGAACTGAGACAAAATTGTATGATTGATACTTAAATCTATCAGTGCCCCCCGGGCAGGATTCAGTTGGGCAATGTACAGCTGTGAAAATTGGTTGTCAGCTGGATTTTAAGTTCAATGTCGAAAGCCATCTGGTTCTAGTCCTAATCATTCCAGGAATAAAACTTAACAAAACCCTAATGGTCCCTAATTATTGATTAAGTAGGACAAACTGGCCCCTAAATTTTTCCGTGAGATTCGAACACTAGGCAGAAACATCGAATTTTTTCCCGGCGGGCCGGTCAATATTTAGGGTGGTCTTAGACCATCAATCTCCTCACACGGCAAAAAACCCATAAAATGAGGCAGTTTAAGCAATTGTGGACCGATTTTTCCACCTAACTTTTCGGTTCTAGTTCGCTCCTGGCAAAAGTGGGTTCACTAGGGCCTCATTGCGTCGCTTTCCAGACGAAAGAACGTAACTGCACATACATCGGTAACTTTTTTACCGGTGGAAGGACCGGAGCCGGGCCTCTGCAAGCCCGTCGTTACTTTCCATTTTAATTTCGATCGTTTGATTGGTGTATGTTCGTTTCCTCCTTTCTTTGTTCGTTTTTACTTTTTTAATTCCTCGTCGACACTTGACAGCAGCCGAAGAGACTCGCCCGGGACGTAGCGCCGGGACGAACGTAACGCACGTAACGTAACGTAACGTTTCCGTATCCCCGCTCTTACTCAGTTCACAGACTCGCTCGCATGCTGAAAATGCCGAAACGTTCAAGGATGGAAAGAGCTGGATCAGTTTCCTCGTCCAGAGTCGGTGACGTTCCAAGGTTGGGTGATCCCTCTGCGCAGAAAAGCACTCGCACAATCCACATAAAGTTACCTAACTATTTAGTCAATGTTACCATTGCGTTGATAGTCTAAATCATCATTGTTACCGGTACACAGTATTACCTCAGTAACTATTAATTTTTCTCAGCTGTAACTAAACTTACCACTGCAGTTTTCGAATTTTGCTAAGTTTGTAAGAAATGTGTCCAGCCCAAGGACAGATTCCAAAACTATGGTTTCATAGTTATTTACTTTCTGACGTTACTTGATTAGCTGTATCAAACCACATTAGTTACTTCTAATACGTGACATGAACATGCATTCCGATTTCTTGTCAAAGTTCATTAAGTAATCAAGTAACGCTCCTGATCTCTTTATTGATACCTGGCCGCCGTTCTCTGAAATCTCAACATGCAACTCCGTTTTTTTGTTGTAAAATCGTGTGCATCGCTCGAATTTATAAATTTATATAATCTCTCATCTCTTAGATTTTGATGAAATCTTATAGAAATAGTGGAATCCTGTGACAGAAAAGATTACCAATTTTGAGAGGAAAAAAAAAAATTACCTTGATGAAAATATAAGTAATCCTTTGGTCCACCACCCAAAAACAGGAAGAAATCAAAAATTGAAGGTTTTCATCCTTCGGTGAAATGCATTAAAAGCACTTGAATTCCCATGAATTTCTCAGAAGTAAAGTATTCTCAATAGCTGAAGAGACTGAAATGATGTTACATTTCCGGATTTTAAGAACATCTTACTCTTCGATTTGTGAAGAGTCAAAATATGTTCGAATATTCCTGTTCAAAGGTTCATGCGACCTGAATACAAGTCATTTGAGATGGGCCATTAGACAAGGTCCGAACTAGATTAAGCCACTTGATTTTTCTTCTAAATCTTCCGTCGAAAACGATGCACACAAGGAAAGTTTGGAAATCAGCTCCTGAACGAAATATTAGCATGTATTTTTAACACAGATCGAATGAAAGTCAGTTATAATACAAATGACGCGATTGCTAATTTTTCCATTTTAACCAATGTTGACTGTAAACACTTCATATCTTGCTAAGGAATTGATTTTCAGACTTCTCGTGGCATAATTCGTTTTCCTTGTGAAGCTTTGAAAAAAAGAACAAGTTCTTCAGTGGTTTCACTCAAACCTTTGCTGGAGGCCCATTGCAGCCTCATAAACCCCTCTATAACCTCGAAAACTGCGGGCCTACTTTCCCTATGAGCCTACTTTTACTCTCACATACGAACGGGGTGCCTAGCCTAGTGTTTAATTGATCGGTCTAAATAAATGTAACTGGTATCACCCAATAGTTTCCCATTAAATATGAGTATTTTCCACGAACCTTGGCGCTCACACACAACACGCACGTCTCCGAAGAAGAGAAATGAAGTAGGTAAACTTTTTTTTTATCGTGTGTTCCGATACAAATCTCGTACTTCTCATTGTACTGCTGCTAATTATATTTTTTATATACCTAATTTGTATTATATTTTGTTATGATTTACCTTGTTACTGAATTGTAAGTGTATAGTAATCACTGCTACCCAAACGTATAATTTTAAGGCCCCACCTCTTTTTATTATAGGTACGCGGACCCGTCGCGATCCGGCTTTGTAAATAATTTTTAAACATACTTTTATCATTCTATCAATATACATATGTTTGTATATTTGAGCATTCAAGTAATTTACATTTGTTTTATTTGTTTTATAGGTGATAAATTTTACGTGTAGAATAAGTGCATTAATTGAGCGAATCAATTATGATACTTGTATGATTATTCTAGTCTGGACCAATTCTGTTTTAATATCTAATTTTAACTTCCACCGCGTGGGTGAACACTATGCCTCAAGTTCAAATACACCGAATGTTTTGACGAACCAAAACGCAACTGATTCTCCTGTTTCTTAACCTTGGAGATCTTTCAATAGTAAATACCCGAACTTATTCAAAAATGTGTGGGTGTGCGACGGTATGTTTTCTGATTTGACGGGTTGAAAAGCAATAAATTTCAGCGGGTGATCTGTAAAAGTGACCGAATCAGTTTGCTCATCTTTACTTCCTTTGTCCAAACTCGAACATTAGCAGAAAAAATCAAATCACAAACATCAATAACTTGCCTTTCACGATTGTCGAATTCCTATCTTTTAATAAAGTCATTATGGAGTGAAAACTGAAAACACCGGTAAGCAAGATTAAAAATGTAAAACAAGCATTGAAAATTTTGGACGTTTTTGAGCCGTCGCAGGCTCATTTTAAGCCGAGAAACCAAAACTGAAGAAGGATAAAGAATGTTATCGATATGATTTGTTTTTTGCACCTGAAAATGAGTCCGTTACGGCTTAAAACGTATATTTTATTCTTTTTTCTTTGCCTCGTTTACATTTTATTCCTGTGTACCAATGTTTTGAGTTTTTTTAGTCTCTCGAGTCCTCTTTCGGGCTTTGTAAGTCACGAATTTTAACCATAGTGAGGATCTCCTAACTGATTTCCATTTTAAGTCTGAGAAGCAGAATTTACTTTAGGGCACCATCTTTTTCCTTCTGCCTTCAATAAAGAACGTAATCAACATCATCTCCCAGATGCGCGAATAGTTGCATTGAAACTTGAACCGTAATCAGCTCGATCTTTTTGGATAGGGTAGTGATTCTCTCAGCCCTGTTCATCTTTGTGCTCGTTCTCGTATTATCTTATTTAAATCCATGAGACAGAGCCGTACTCAATCGAAAATCCCTCAAAATTGTATTTGATGTAAGTCGTCAATATGCCCGGCATTGTAGGAAGTCGAGAAAATTTGACGTTTAGATTATTATCAGATATGCATCACCTCAATATTGTGATAAAGCACAATTATGACTAGTGCCGATTTTGAAAATGTTCAGGGATATTTAGGGATCACAGCACTGGCCCGCCTCAAAGCAATAGAGAATTAACTTGAATTTGAAGGTATTCGTTTCATGAGACTTCATTCAAAGAGGAGGCCATTCAACCGACGTTAAGAGTATGACAGCATACCTCCCAGCTATTATATCATTGACAGGAGCTCAAAGCTCACAGAGTGCTGAAGGCTTTTGGGATACACAAGGACTCCGCCAAAGTGAGGGAAGATAAAATAAAAGAACCGGAATTTAATGCAAAGAAAATGAAAGAAGGTACCGATAGAAATTTTCCTCTTTTTTACTGGAAAAAGCGTTGAATCAAAATATTTCATCGTCAAAATTATCGTAAAAATTGATCGATCTCATTAGTTTTCTACCCTTGAACATTGATCTACTCTGCGAATGAAGTGAAGTTTCAGCCTAAGCAGTTCCCCGCCCCAAATATTTCGCGATTTCCCCGGGGGAGGATTGCTATTGGTTGTTGAATTTAGCTGTTGACAACCAGGAAAAAGCTCAAATGATATTTCACCCTGACGATGAATTGAAAAAGAGAGGATTGAGTCTTGATAAGTCATGTTAGCTTTTTTCTTCTTTTTTTGCGGTAAATCATGCACCGTTTTTAACCAAAGGGAATTTGAGCAATAACAATATTTACGACCGTTCAGACAGGTCCTGAAGAAGTCACCCTTCAAATCCTCAGCGAAAGTCCCGAAAGGAGTTGGTGAGAGTAAATTTTTTCTCTCTGAATACTATTACTAATACCGAACTTTTTGGAACTTGTTCCAAATATTTCAATGTTTCTCCTTAATTTACTCTGTTAGTTCCATGAAAAGCATCAGAAAACGTATCTAAGCTCCCCTTTATCCCCATCATCAAATGTCAACCGTATACATGTTTTCAAACGTACCGTATGTCACACATATATACAAAACAATCTTCGTATCAATCTAAAATAGAGTGTCTGTAGTGTTCGCGAGGTACTCTAGCATCATCTCTAATGCCAGGCAGCCCGGCTTGACTGAAAAAAATTGTATGTGTCCTAACTAAATGAGTGTCAAAACATTTTCTAGAATTTGTCAGGCCGCCCACGTAATGTAGCTATGAAAAATTTGAGTTTGAAAACATCATCTACCTGAAACTTTTTGATTATGTGTAAATTGCACTGCCTCATTGCTACCGTTTTTTCTCTTCTGTTGAAATTACTCTTCCTTTGGTCACAGAAACGTTTTAATTATTTTTTTTTCCGTTTAAGTTTCTGATTCAGTCGTAATAAACGCCGTCTGATGAATTTAATGCTCGCATAAGACTTCGGTAGACCATCAAATTCGGGAACCAATTCCCATCCAAGTCTCGGGAGTTATCAGTCCTTAAATCGTTACTTCGCATTATTTTCAAATGAAAACTTGACAGAAATGCTCGGTGCAGCAAGAAAATGAGTAATGAATGGTGGCACCCCGTTTTGATCAAAATTGGACGGTCCGTTCATAGAAGAATGTCGCATAGTGACCAACTATCATCAAATTGTCTTTTGGTATCGGAATTGTATCGGAGTTTGATCGTCTATCGAGGCCTTCGGAGAAAGCATGCTAGGTTTGTCTATTGACTAAAATTTTGCCCGAAGCGAAACGTATGGGCCTGCTGCAAACTTTCGCTAGAGCAAAACTAAGAGTTGTTTCTTATAGATAATGCCTCAAAAATCATGATGAGCGCATCGGGCAAGTCTGAAATGCACTCATAACTTCACAATCTGCGTAAGAAATTTGCGTTTTTTTGAGCTTCCCGCTTCAAAAACGATACTACGGCACAGGTGAACATTTTGTTAGAGGAGTCGTTCCATTGGCGGCAATACTCATCATGGCCGACGCCAATCCGCCAAAACACGTGTGATGGGACGAGATGACACCTGAACAGGATTGCATCAGATAACAATCGACGTGTTTACGTTCATATTTTCCTCGCCCGCCTTGATTGACCTTGAACTCTCCTCTCCTTGAACTGCGCAAGCGTCGGCCATGATGAATATTGCCGACGATGGAGCGACTCCTCTAATAGAATGTTCACCTGTGCAGTAGTATCGTTTTTGAAGCGGGAAGCTCAAAAAAACGCAAATTTCTTACGCAGATTGTGAATTTATGAGTGCATTTCAGACTTTTCCAATGCGCCCATCGTGATGTTTGAGGTATTATCTATAGAAAACAACTCTCAATTCTGCTCTGGCAATAGTTTGCAACAGGCCCATTATGACATACTGAACTTACGCATGGTGCTGAAATGGACATTCTGAGGCAACTTTTTAGCCCATGAGCTAGTGTGCAGTCGCTACAAAGCTGTCATTGTTGCTAATTATTCATCCATTTAAACATCTTACGTTCCTAAAGTCTTGGTCTTCATTTTGTTTAATTTTGCTCTTTTTTACGAAGAATCGTGTCTTTGTTTTCGTGATTTTTGCATTTTTTATCATCGGAAACTAGTAAAGACCAACTGTATAAAAGTAGAGAAAGACATATTAAACCTGAATGTATAGATGCGTTGCGGAGGTCTAACACACAATGGCCTACCATTTCAACAATTCCTCGAACGTCCTCCACTGATCAGTTCCAGTATTATTTTAAGGTATTTACGAGCTCTTGCTGGCAGTAGACTAGCATAGAGAATTTTGACGCAAGGAGAAACTCAGGGGGAGTCTTTTTTTTTTAAACAGAGAGAGTTCATAATTTATGTAAATCATTTTTCGGTATTTTCAACCCCCTTCCCTCTCTTGTAGCGCTTCCCAACGCAACCGCGTACTCCCGTTAATAATGAAGTAACGAATGACCCTCCCTTAAAATCCCAAAAATAGTGGGAAACTGTTGAATATGATACTATCGGATTTTGAGGTACACTTAATGATAGTGTGACAAATAACGTCAAAGAAATGAGGATGATACATTTTGGATTTTGTGTGTTCTTTCATCAACAGAGGGGGTTACGTTACGTATCGCCGGTACTGGTTCCCCCCCCCCCCCATTTTGTAACGGAGCGTGACGCAGGCTCATACTCCCAACCACAGAGCATTATGTAATTTATTAACGCTGCCTAAGGAACCAAGTGAATGAACATGATCCTAAAAGCACTTGATTATGTCGTATGAGAACTGGCATAGTTGAGTATTCTTCTCAGTGGCAGATATTTGGTTTTTAAAAGAATCTATAATATTTGGTACCTCTCTATTAAACTCAGTGTGTATCTAACACGGTTTAAAGATCCGTTGAAAATGAAAGGTACCACTATTTCAACATGGAGGAGAGTTTGTCGCATAACCAGTTAGGTAAAGGCAAACCAACGCATGCACACACCGTACTGCCGCCAGTAATTTTCAAAAATTTTCGTACATAATTAATTTCTTCTTGTACGCAAAATGATCAGAGTTTAAGAAGAATGACCTTTAAAAAATTAAAAATACCTAATTAATGAAAGTTTAATAAATATCACCTGCTAAAAAAAAACAAAACATAACAACGCGTATTCGTCTTAACCAATGAAGGCAGAGCTCCGGTATTACCGCACTGTCCGTCTCCGCAACGCATTTTGGACCTTTACCAGACGATGAAAAATACCAAAAAATTTCCACTAAAGCGAACATTCCGACATTCAACCAAATCGCTTATATATATATATTTAATAGTAACCCGGCATTTGAAATGGTTGATATAACGAGCCTATTATAGGATAAATGAGTGTCCCTAACAAATATGGGCGTGGCTATTGAGGGACCGGAGAGGGGCCCAAATGGTAATGGTATATATGGTGGCCCGCTAAATTTGGACTTCAAATATATCACCCTAAATTTCCTTTCCTATCAATGCGAAATGAGAACAAAAGAAGGGAACAATACAAATAAAATCACAACAAATTAAATGATTTGCGTGGGGATTGCTTCAAAACGCAATCAAATCCGGTCTCAGTTTTTTAACAATTTTCCAGAGGTTCCTCGCACCCCTTTCTGTACGGGCAGGTATTTCATATCCCCCAGACTCTTCCTCGTGAGTGAGGTTTGGGTTGAAGATCACTTTTCTAAAATGTTCAGCTGATTTAGCTACGCCTATGGTAACAAATACAGGAATTTCTCTGTTGAACTTAATACGCAAGAAAGTAAACCTGGCATTTTCCTGTTCGATGACCCCTGCACAGCTGCCATTTAGATGGAAATTTCTTCGTGTATTGAATCGTCTAACAATAAAAGCCTCAACCAGAAAGCAAAGATCGCAGAAATGCCATCTGGATATTGCTGTAGGAATTACTGCTTTACTTATATCAACTCCTGTACAGACATTTTGTTAGTGTTTTATCTTTTAATAGTCTTATTCTGTGATCTAAAAATTTTCCGTTTAGGTATTTGTGTATAAGAATTTATGAAATATTACGCGACAAGAAAACAAAATAAAATGCGAATGTATTGTATGTTAATAGATAATTATTCGGTTTGATTCTCCTCGGATCAAGCAGATCTCGGAGGAAATCTCTACTGCGTTCACGGCGGAAGTAGCTGAGAGCATGATTTTAATATTTTATTGTTCGTTTTTTGCGAAGAACGTTGGTTTTTGTTGAGGTTTTGATTTTTTATCCTTTGTTGAAGAGTTAAGTTCTTGGTGTGTTGAGTCGAGTATCCTCATATTCCGAGGTGTATAAACCTTTCTCTTTTTTTTTATTTTTTATTTTTCGAACTCCTGAAGCAGATGATATTGATTGAAGCTCTCAAAGGGTGAGGGAACAAAGGGAGGTCTCGTAATATTTGTCGCTCAGTTTGAGTTTTGTAAAATGAAGGAATTTAAAGCAATATCTTTCGGGCGCACGTAATTTTAACTCCGGTTTGACTTTAGCCTTTCGGCAGTTTCAGTTACTACAGCCCTGGTGTTTCGTCCTTTCCAAAAGCTCTGTACAGGAAAATGTTCTGTATCTCGACCGTATTTGTCAAGGTTAGTGTATACCATTAGGGACTCGAGTACATTGTTGTGCTACCATGATTTTTTTAAAATAAGTCCTATAAATTTAGCGACATTGCAATGTGCTTGATTCCTTTTTGTCTAACACAAAATATTTCTTCAATAAGCCTCTGAAAGGTCATCGAGTCAGTATTTGCATAGTGTTGCAATAAAATAATTTCCTGATTGAGCTCTGAATACTGCCTCTCCTTTTAGTCCACCCCTCCCCTTTCCATCGTTTCCAGTATTGCGGTTTCATCTTTGGCTTTTACATTTTATTTAAGTCGATTTTGCAATCTTGTATTGTCGAAATAAAAAATTGTTTTTTCTCCCATGTCATCCGACATTTTTAAGTGTATTTTTGAGACTCATTTTCAAATTTTTTGTGTGTAAGCAAAATTCATGTTATATCGTTCATAATTATTTTCCATCCCACTGTAAGTACCTTGCTACTCATATTTGCTAAATTATTGCAATTTTTTTTTCCAAATGATTGTCTGATTCATTATATTATTATCATGAACTTTCAACTTCACTATTATTAATTTTAACTCTTCTCACGTTCAATCCTTTTTCTTCTTTTTATTTCGCTGTCAAAGGCGAGGATAAGAAATATTAGAAAACAAATCAACAATAATACGTCAGTGTAATGAAAAGTAATCGTTTTTGTACTCTGTTTACTCATATGTTCTGTTTTTCTTTATTTTGCTGTACCAATAATTGTATAATTTTTATAAATAGCAAAAATAAAAATTTTATTAAGTTCCGTCCTTGAGGGTCTCTGTAATATTTCCCTCGCCGAGCAAAGAACAAGAAAGTAGAAGATCTTGCTTTTTAGCTCGTTCAATTTTAATGGGGTATAATGTATGTGAAAATTACTGTGGGATCGCACATCATCAATTTTTCCCCCTTCTTTATTTGGGTTGGTCCGTAGACGATGTGTTCTGAATGCAGAAAACAATAATATGCATAGGTACTGAATACATTACATTTTGAAATATCAGTACTATCCGCTGACGCAAATCTTCAATATCGTGCGGTTAGGTTTTGAAAACTTCATTTTTCATGTAGCCTCAGATACAGAAAATCTAGAGGAGCAAGGTCTGGGTGAGCTCCTAGCGGGCCAGTGAATTGGCCCATCATTACCAATCCATTGCTGATCATATTTTTACTATGGATAATACTTAACAATGTTAGCAGTATGAACGGCGCATAAAATATACTTACTTGATACATAATATTTAATACATAAAATATAATACATAAAATATGAAATATAATACCTAAAATATGAAGTATAATACTTAAAATATAAAATATAATACATAAAATATAAAATATAATACATAAAATATAATAACTTGCATACAATAAACTTGGTTTGCATGAAGGGAATCATCGTTCGTTACGATTTCAAACATTCCCCTGCCCTTCTGCCCTTCAGAAGAAATACAACTTATCATACTGACTTTTATCCTAAGGCTTCCTCCTGGGTGAAAAACGCAGCTGCTCTTTAGCCGATGAAGTCGTTGGAGTAAACACCATTTTTGCTCTCCTGACTCGTTTCGCGGGCAATGGGCTTATCGACATGATTTTGAAGAAAATCAATGTACTCAGGGGCTGTTAGAATTCCCTCAAAATCCATGGACCCACAATCTATTGTGCAAGATTTCTACCCAAATCCATTGAGGATTAGTATCACTGTAACAACGACAGTTATGCCGATTGAGCCCCCCATTGAGGATAAAAGTGGATTCATCACTGAACATTAACTGTTTCATATAATTTGGACTATTGCAAATTATTCGATCCGTTAATTAATTGCAAAATTCTTCACGGTTGTAGTAATACTCTACGGTCAGTTCTTGATCGCTTTCAATTTCTGTGTTTTCGCTTTTATCTGCGTTTACTTGCTCTAAATACCCCTACCAAAGTCAACCCGGGAATCGAGTTTTGCCACCGGACGGCCCCGGGGCAGGCTTCTAGATTTATATGCTTCTTGCTTTGGAACCCAAACGACCCCGGAGAGCTTCTTGTAATAGCAACGCCGGTTCTCCCCGCTGATCTGCTGGCCCCCGAACGCATGTCAATTTGATTCAGGGTTTGAATTCCATTAATTTGGTGATTAACCAATCAGGTCTGTTACGCGTTTCATCTGACAGTCGCAGAAAACAAAATACTGGAAAAGAAGCTTTGCCAATACAGGCGTGAGAAAAGTGAACGTACTCTTTGATTTATGAATCAAACTAACAAGAAAACATCATGAGCTTCATACTAAAAGCTAAGGAGGATTTGATGTTGCGATTCAAATCCGTCCAAAAAACTTAATCAAACTATACATGCTATCTTTACCAACAACATAAATTCGAATACCTGTTTCTCTCGCGTCCAAGTCCAAGTTAGGCAGATTGATTGCAGCTTTACAGACTTAAGGGTAAGTATAAGAAAGACACAACTTAAATCGGGGCTAAAGCCGCAAATAATAATAAGAAACACATAAAATAAAATAAAAAACCCGGGACGTTTCGCAGGGATCACACCCGCATTTTCAACCGGCAAAACAAGGAAATCCAAAGAAGGACACCATGAGCCTCACCGTTGTATAGTATAGTATAGTATAGTATAGTTGAAGAGGTAAGTATACGTATACTGTCATAGATTAGATAAAACCTACCAGAACTGGGTGTATCTGCATCTTCTGGATCAGACGATGAGGCATAAAGTACCGATGTGTTTGAACTTAGTTTCTTAATCTAATCAAGTAATCAGAGTATTGCAGCACTCACGGTCTCGCTCCCGCGGTTCGCGCCTCTTGGCCTAGTGGATCCATACCATCATCATTCTTTTGATCCTTTCTCATCCCCCTTCACGAGTTCTCAATGATAACTCACGCACATGAGGTTTTATTTGCCTGGGGAGGCGCCTTCTAAATTCACTCCCAATGTGCCAATGGAGTTCTTATCTTCTTCTCACAAAGGTATCTGAAAATTGAAAGGCGCCTTCCAAATTCACTCCCAATGTGCCAATGGAGTCCTTATCTTAAAATCTGAAAAAATCTGAAAATTGAAATAGTTGTAGAGCTTTCTAAAAGCTAAATCAATTCCTGGGGGGCTTCATTAACTGCAACATCTAGCAAACGGAGGGTACATACCGTTAAACAATAAAGATGAAACTAAAAAACAGCGAACTGATTAAATCAACTAAAGCTAAAGATTAACTGGAAAACTTGAATTCGCATACGTCTAAATCGTTTACGTTCCGAGACGTAGAGAAATTCGAGTTTTTTTAGTTAATTTTAGCTTTAGTTGTTAATTACATACCGTCTTAGCCTGAAAAACCGTAAGATAGCATAACTACCCCCGTGGGCTCAATGGAGTTCGCTGGATTTTCCCCCCTATTTCTGGATTATTGGTTGAGGATGCCTACTGAATCTTTACTTTCGCAGAAGACTGAATTAATGCCGCATCAGGACAATTTAAGTCGGAAAGTCTGAGATTTGGATCCGCATCTCAAAAGTGTGAAGCTTCAGCTTTTTTCCGCTCAAAGGGATAGTTGTAGAAACATAAAAATTTGCCACTGATGTTGACTTCCGGCTGCAGAGAAGAATCAAGCGAGGTCAAAGGCTCAACCTGATATGTTGAGAAATGGCATTGATAAATGCTCTGTTGAGGAAAAAAAAATTAAAAACTTGCTTCGATGTGTTGCATCCCTCTCAGGAAAAAAGAACGGAAACAAAATTAGGCACCAAAGAAGAACAATGACAATAATTGGCGGCTCTTTGTTTGAGGAAATTTCATGTGACATTTTGTGCTTACAGGAAGCAGAGACAAGTGAGAAAAGTAATACTTACTTGAGGGCACGGACTTCTTTCTGCCACATCAAGAACTCGCTCTGCAAATCTGCCGGCCCATCGGCCGACTTGATATATCTTGCTAAAGATATCTTTTGGCTATTGAGGCAATTGCTCGACTGATTTCCTCAGTTAGACGAGATCTCTTGGGGATAAGGCAGTTTGACGACAACAATTTTTCTACAAGTTGATGCAATTGCTCGTCAATTCATGATAATGAGCGCACAGTCCAATTAACCCTTTCTTCAGGAAATCATTGGTTCCTGGAAGAATAACCAGATTCGATAACGGCAAAAATCCATCTTTCCTGTTACTGTAGTAATCAGTAAAGGTCTGAATACTTTTTCTTACAGTGCTGCCAGAGATTGCTAGATTAGTCACTGATTGATGAGCAAATTTGTTTTTTAAGGACTTTCTTCTTTGTTCTAAGATACTAATTTCAAAATACACTAAAACAACATTTAAAACCACTCTTTACGGACGTGCAGTAGGTTTTACATCAGGTCTATTTTTGATAGATAGATAATTTTATTCTGGGGGAAAAAAAAACATAAATAATTACAAAATATTCACATAACACATACTTACATATTACATAATATTTAGGTCTTATAGTAGTTTTTAGGGTCTCTAAGTTCTTCGTATCGGACAGTAAAGTAATTTTAGATCAATTTCGGAAAGCAAAAATCCTAGTTAAAAGGCGTATGTGGCAGCTCAGCACTCGTTGTTGAAGCCTTCATTACTTTCTTTCTTTCCAACCAAATGAGTTGATCTTGGTCTCATTAGGAAGCTATTACTCGTGTTTTTCAAACAAAAACAAGGAAGAACATCTATCTATTTGTTTAATTTTAAAGTTGTGAAGGTGCTCGAAACTTGGTGGCCCTAAGAAGGGCCCAAACTGTAAAAATGGATTCTACCTGTGAAAACCATAGCTGCGGTTTTTCTAGATTAAAAGGTGGTAGCTTGATGTTCTTCTTCTCACCAGTGATGGCGGGTTGCCTTTCAGCGAGCTGGGCTTGGTAGAAATTCATTCCCTCTCGCATAATTTTCATCTGGTCGAGGAGGGCCAGATTTTTGTCGTTCGCTGCCTTGAGAGCTGGATTGATATCGTCGAAATTCTCTCCTCCTGTAGCCATGCTGAGGAGTTTCCAGTTGGTTGAAGAAGCGGTAACTTTCAGTGGCAACGGAATGATTATGAAAGTAAGCTAAGCTGCAATTGATGACGATGTCCGTGGATGAATGTTCAGAAGGATAGGCGTGTTCGGAGTCGGAGGTCACCACTGAAGGTGCTCGAAACTTGGTGGCCCTAAGAAGGGCCGTTTTAGAGAGTCAAGGCAGCAGGTCTGAGCGGTGCTAAAACAAGCGGGAGCGCTAGGCAGTGCCAGGACGTGTGGCCGCGTGACAGCGTTGAGGTACGGTGCACGGTGAAGTACGGTGCAGGAAGTCGGCCGCTATATAGCGCCGTGCGCTAGGAGCGGCAGCCAATGGGAGGCTAGATCGGTGAGCGCGGCAGTGCGAGGCGCTGATTGGCCGAGAGAGTGGCAGGAAAGCTTGGTGAGCTGGGTCGCCACAGTTGTAGCATTTACACTCGCATTTTTTAAATATCCTTGGTACTTTCTTATGTTTCTCATTGATTTAATTTATCAATTAGATAGATAGACAGATAAGTAGATACATACATACGAGTCGCTCTCACAGCGCTCTCTGGTGCTCTGCGGCGCCGAACCGCCACAAAACCCGGTCCTTTCACAAGTCATCGGGGAGTTGGCACTCCCTCATCTCATATAAATCTCCCTGTCTACTTATTTCACCGCAGGCGTCAGACCTATTGTTCATCCTGAGGAACAGCATGTCATCTTTCAGCTCACATTTCAAGTTCATCCTGTATTCACTCAGGTTGAACCTCAAATTTGAAAACAGGCGTTCTAGATACCTGAGTCTCTGGGGTTATCCAAATTTTGAAAGTGTCAGCACTCTAAGATCTTCATCGGAGGAGATATTCGGCACCTTGTGGTACTGGTCCACTAGAGCTACAATGCTCCTGGTTGCGGGGAACAACTCGGCGGAGTGCCTTAAACACGCCTCAGTTTCCTCGTGTCTCCTCATGATAGCCTGTAGTATCCTCTTGTTCTTCTCTTTCGGGCTGTCCTCGTTGGAAACTCTATCTCCGGTCATGGCAGCCGCCGCGGTTATCAGAGTGGATCTGGCTGAGTCGCCTCGTGGACACTGCGCATCTCCTCCCAGGTTACCTGTAACCGCTGAGACCCTAGCTCAAAACCTGGCTGCCCGTGAGGAGTGACTTATACCGCTTGTCTAGAATGACAGCGGCATAGAGGTCGTGGGTGAGGATAAGCTTCGACCTCTTTCTCAACGATGTCAGCAGGTCGGCAGCAAACGGAGAATCGGATTCTGCTAGGGCCTCGATGTGGGAGATGAGCAACATGGCAGCGTCCACTCGACGAATACCTCACTGTAGGGCTTCTTATTTTGTTGTAATGCAAGCGACGTAAAACGGCAGCACTCTCGTGCTGGCA
This sequence comes from Bemisia tabaci, assembly GCF_001854935.1. Classification (NCBI taxonomy): domain Eukaryota; kingdom Metazoa; phylum Arthropoda; class Insecta; order Hemiptera; family Aleyrodidae; genus Bemisia; species Bemisia tabaci. Next base: position 141,668 of record NW_017547093.1, read on the forward strand.
CTAATAGATAAAGACAAAGTTCATTTTACAATTTTAATTAAATTTACACATTTAAATACACATTTACATTACATATTAATTAATATTACATTACGTGCATTTATTTCTTCATGCGCTTACAGACCTCCGTTTCTTGTTTCTGTTCTGGCTGTACTGGCCTCTTTCTCGTGAGATACGAAGCGATTAAGGTAAAAATTTCTGCTCGTAAAGAGATTACTTCATCTGCGGAAAGGCTATTTAAATCATGCCTCAGTGTTTCGAGTGTTATTCCTCGTTTCCGGCCATGGCAGCCGCCGCTGATATCGGAGCTTGCTCCAGCTGAGACGCCCCGTGGACACTGCGCATCCCCTCCCAGATTACCTGTAACCGTCGAGACCCTAGCTCAGAACCTGGCTGCCCCCGAGGAGTGACTTATACCGCTTGTCTATAATGACAGCGACATAGAGGTCGTGGATGAAGACAGACTTCGACCACTTCCTCAACGATGTCAGCAGGTCGGCAGCAAACAGAGAATCTGATTCTGCTAGGACCTGGATGTGGGAGATGAGCAGCTTGGCAGCGTCCACTCGACGAATACCTCACTGTAGGGTATCTTTTCTTGTTGTAATGCAAGCGACGTGAAACGGCAGTACTCTCGTGCTGGCACTGATACCGCGATGTAGTCCCGATCATCCGAGCTCAAGATTTTTGCTACTTCCGGAATTGAGTCATCAATGACAGGACGCAGTTCCTGCATTCGTTGTAGCATGAGGAACTTTGAATCCCATCGGGTATCATTGCTCATGATTGCACTTTTTTGCTTCAGCTCTTTCAAAAGCTCCATTGTAACAGTTCTAAGTTTCCTCAGTATGTCATCTTTCAGCTCGCAATCCATGTTCCCCACCAGTAGACAAATAGATAAAGACAAAGTTCATTTTACAATTTTAATTAAATTTAAATATTACACATTTACATTATATATTAATATTACATTACATGCATTTATTTCTTCATGCGCTTACAGACCTCCGTTTCTTCTTCCTGTTCTGGCTGTACTGGCCTCTTTCTTATGAGATACGAATCGATCAAGGTAAAAATTTCTGCTCGTAGAGAGATTACGTCATTTGGCGGAAAGGCTATTTAAATCAAGCCTCAGTGTTTCGAGTGTTATTCCTCGTTTCCGGCCATGGCAGCCGCCGCTGTTATCGGAGCTTGCTCCAGCTGAGTCGCCTCGTGGACACTGCGTATCCCCTCCTAGATTACCTGTAACCGCCGAGACCCTAGCTCAGAACCTGGCTGCCCCCGAGGAGTGACTTATACCGCTTGTCTATAGTGACAGCGGCATAGAGGTCGTGGATGAAGACAGGCTTCGACCTCTTCTTCAACGATGTCAGCAGGTCGGCAGCAAACAGAGAATAGGATTCTGCTAGGGCTGGAACCTTTCCTTTCCCGGCTGGGAGGAAATGCCCATCAAAAACAGGGGTTTGAAATGAAAGGAAGAACACTAGTATAATGTTGATGAAGGCGAACAAGGAACAGGGCTGACGAGCGATACCGGACGATACGAATAAATACACACAAAAAAAGAAAAGAAACTAAAAGCTGAGTTGACGGGTTTAGCCCTCCGTCAGGGCAGACTAAGTTTCACTTACATTTTGAGAAAAAGGGAATCTGGCTGTAAAAACGACAGACCGAACAGCAGAACACGTACACGAGCTCGAAGACCGAAAAGCAGAGAGAAGAATGGGGGGCCGAGTAGTGCTAGTAGCCGCCACGCAACCACTAGCGCCACTTGGCGGGCTAAAATTTTGAAAAGTGAAGGGGTAGGGGGGACACCCCGTTACAGGGCCTCAGTATGGAAGATGAGCAGCGTGGCAGCGTCCACTCGACGAATACCTCACTGTAGGGTATCTTTTCTTGTTGTAATGCAAGCGACGTGAAACGGCAGTACTCTCGTGCTGGCACTGATACCGCGATTTAGTCCCAATCATCCGAGCTCAAGTTTTTTGCTACTTCCGGAATCGAGTCATCAATGACAGTACGCAGTTCCTGCATTCGTTGTAGCATGAGGAACTTTGAATCCCATCGGGTATCATTGCTCATGATCGCACTTTTTTGGTTCAGCTCTTTCAAAAGCTCTACTGTTACAGTTCTAAGTTTCCTCACTGCCGATTTTACTCCTGATTGGGATTTTGAAACCCAAGGACCAATCCTTCCTCGGCGTTGGAGCTTTGGCCGGCGGGTCTTTGTTGACGGAGGGGCCGAAGGAGGTGGCAGCAATCTCTTGGGTTTCGCCCTCCAGGTGTTCATTCGGACCTTGTGGCTCGACCCTGCTTGGTCTTTTGGCAATGCTGGAAGAACACGTTGTTGCTTCAAAGGAAGAGCTGGGATAAGCTTCGTGTGGTCAGCTTCTCTGGGTAGAGCTCGTACACTGCTGTTGAAGTGTACGAGCAGGAGACATAACACAATGCGCGAAACTGTAACTTTACTGAGCATCACGATTACACAAAACAGGAGACAACTAAATAAATAAGTATAATAAGTAACCGTAATAGAAACAGACATAATTAATACAATTTAAACTAGGAGTAAACGCCTGAATTGAGGGCTCGTTGGCGCAATATTGTCGATGCAAACATTCTTGTCCAAGTTCTTGCATAAATCCCTCTCGATGGCAAGCACCATTAGAGGAGCTAGAAGGCCTTGGCCCAGTGCAGACCTGAGTCTGATTCTCATGATTTTTAATTTTGAAAATCCCCGTTCGCAGGTCACTTGGGTACACGAGAGCAACGAAGTATACTTGTATGCAAGGTACAAATTATTAAATAAACCGGTTTGAACAGTGAACTCATATAAAATCTTGAAGGCACAAAGTATACAATTTTATCGGTATTCTTGAGATGGTCCGGACGGATTTTTTTTCATCCTCTTCATCTTCGTCCTCCTCATCATTAGTAAGGACCATCGTCAAAAGCTCGTCTAATACTAATTCCATAGATTCACCGCAAGTATTAAAATCGCTCGCATCTTTTGACTGCAAAGCGTCTTAAAGGCTTGCAAATTGCTTCAGCTCTGAAGTCAAAGCACTTTTTTCAACTTTTGCTAATTTTCAGAGTTGTCAAAGCTGTGTCAAGGCTACTGACTGGGGCTACTGTCAAGGGTACTGGATTTTGCTACTGACGCCTCTATAGACCGCTATGGCATAATTGAGAACAGATCGAAAGAAGGACACATGGACTATCCGCAGAGAGTCCAGGCTAAGGAAACGTTTAAGAAAGATGATAGAGTATATGACCTTGCCGAGCTGTCCTTCAATTTTTTTGACATGCTCGCTCCATGTTAATCCTCTATCTAACATTATCCCTAGTATTATGCTTGATGTTCTAATTTAAGATAGTCGCAGTTACAGTTTTGTTTTCCATTACAATGGTGGAATCTTATTTTCAATTCTTCAACCTCTTCATAGTTGGTTGAGAATGGAATATAAATAATTTTTGACAGGTTTAGAGTTAGTTTATTTTCTTCGAACCAGGGTTTAATTTCCTGATTCAACCCTTGGTTTACCGTATTATTTAATGTTTTCCATGCATTTCCATTGAATAACGTTGAACGCACCTCAGGAATTAGTAACCACCACATCAACCGTTTCGCAAAGAAGAATCAATTTAAACCCCTGTAACTCCACGCAATCCCTCTCCCTTCTCCTTCGTAACGTGGAATGACGAAAATACTCACCACTCCACTTCTCCCTGCTGATCCTCGCCCGGCACCTGGTATAAGCCGTGCGGCACGTCCTTCCTCATCGGGTCGGGGACTCTAACTCCCGTGCAGATATCCAGTCCTCGAGCCAGCGGGTCGATTATTGAGTTTTATAGACAAAGCTTTAGACAAAGAAGATATAAGGAGTATAGAGCGATCCTATTGGTTGAAATGGGTGGTTCTTATAGACTAAAAGGGTAAATGATGGACTAACTGTCAGGTTCCTCGTGGGTTGCCGTTCCTTAGTCGATTACCTACCTCCTATGTCCATTGCCACCACCCGCTTCCACCAATAGGATCCCACCAAATCCCTTTTGTCGTCTTTGTCTATAGCTTTGTCTATCAGTTTCAATAATCGGCCCGCAGGAGCAACCTCGTCTCCTTCTGCGCCGGCACTGAAAATGAAACACACCACCCAGATAAGATATAAAATTTTTACAATATTGGGCAAATATCGTCAGTACTGTCGCAATATTTACACAATCCATCCTGACAATATTTCGATAATATTTTAATCAAATTTATTTTTTTACATAATATTTAAAGAATCTTCATTTAGTTTTTTTTAAAAATAATATGTTTATCCACAATATCATAAAAATATTTTCAAAATATTCCTACGTCAAAACTATACAAATTTATATTGCGAGAGTTCTTTAAAATATTAGTACGTATAATATTTATATCTAAATCATTTATTGTACATTTTCAAAAGATGTTGAAAATATTTAAAACAATAATACTGCTAATCAAAATATTTTTACAATATAATATATATTTTTTGGGCCTCCCAAGAAATTGTTGAATTTCCACCTCCTTGAAGTCATTTTCAATGTATTTTCGCTTCATCTCAGTTTATTTCTTCTTTCGCTTCATTTGTAGTTCATGTACTGTTGTGAATATTATCATTCACAACATCATCATCATCATTATTATTATTTTTATGATTCATTCACATCGGGTTGTTAATTTTTTTATTTTTATTTTTTTTTTCAAATTTCTAATGAAACCTTTAAATTCAACTGAAGAAGAAATTCTTCATCTTGAGTGCTTGTTGCTCTCCTGTAGAACTTCCGCTTAGTACCTGTGCAGCTGTGAGATGAAAGCAATCCCACCTGCTTAGTTTCTTTGAGGAAGACATCAAAATGCAATCAAATGCAGAATGCATCTCAGAATGTCGATGAAAAATTTAAAGGGAAAAAAATAAATGAAACAATACAATGGTGGAAATACTAGAATAACAGAGACAAGAGAAGAGAATTAAATTGAAGTAAATCAAGTAAACGATGAAATGAAGTCAAGGACTCAACTGAAGTAAAACACTAGAGGGAGCAGGGAGATGAAGTAAAAAAATTATTTGAAGAATAAAATAAATTATAAGGGAAAAAAGTAAATGAGGTTAAAGAATAGAAGGAATTCAAAGATTTAACTGAAGTCCAAAAAATAATGATCAAGTATTAAAATTAATTACAATGAAACGTAAAACAAAGTAAAGGAATAAGAAGTAAATAATGAAAGAAAAAAAATGAAGTCCTTGAAAAAAAATAGAGTGAAGGAAAAATAGAGTCAGCAAGGAAATAAAACAAAGTAATACGATAAAATAAATTTAAAAAATATAGTACAGTAAAAAGGAAAATAAATACACGGACTAATCCGGCCAGATGGAAAATATCCTAGTTGCCCGTCCAACTCGACGTTAAATCCCGGTTTTAAGACCTAGCCAGCTGCTATTAAGCTGCTATCAGCTTAGCTGTTGGACATGTTTTTTTACAGACCTTTTAAAAGGTAGTAAAAAAGAAAAAAATGCCCAGCATTAGACTAGTTCCATCCAAAAAAACCAAGACAAACATAGAAATAAATTTATACAGAATACTGGCAAATACCATCCCTTGGTGGGCGAGTTTTCAAATCACAGAAAGAAAAATAACGGCCAGTTTATCCCACAAGAGAACGCCTGTGCCGAATCAATACAAAATGACGTAAGAAAGGTTACCTTAGAGTTACAAGGAATAAAAAAAGGTAACATAAGACCCTGAGTAGTCAACTTATTAAGAAATGACTCAAGAGGAACACATAGAACTGTAATACAAAGTGACACAAAAAAGGTTACTTAAAACGTAGGAGTAAAAAAAGGTAACATAAAATGAGTACTGAGTAGTCAACTCATTAAGTAATGACTTAAGAGGAAAACATACAACCTATCATAAGGTAGATACTAGTGGAATGCCCATAAGAGATATATTGCCATGCAAAATGACAAAGAAGGTTATAAAAAATAGGCTATTGAAAAGTCAACAAAATACAATAAAAGCTCGAAAAGTCTAGGGACCGAGGAAAAAGGCACAAAGTGTTAGCACAGCTGTATTCTTAAAAAAGGCATCACAAAGGTTCTCTCTCTTCATGAACGGTCAAACCGGGAACACTTCAAAAAAGCTACCTGGAGGTTTTCTTTGAAGGACTCATAAGTAAAATTATCCAGTGGGAGACGTAAGTGATTGAAGCATGCTGACGCTGTTGGGTTTACACCTTCAATGAAGCTTATACGTGGTTTTGGTCTATCTGACAAATAACCAAGACTGGGTATTTTTTCGTCAGCAGTGGCAAAAATGAGAATGTCTGCAAAGTTTACAGGTGATTTATTATCTGGAAAAAGAAATGAAACAAATCTATTAACTGTAATTCAGAGATTAATTATATAAAATATCACAGACTCGCCAAAAATGAGCAAGTTGCAGATGCTACATTAGAGATTCTTCATTCCAACATTTAGGGGCATTTTTCTGTAAAGCATGGATATGAATTTGGCTTGAAAAATCACTTATCCTGCAACTTCCATGAATAGTTGAATACCTTGCCAAAGAAGGGGACTTATGTGCAAGTCCCTTTTTCCCGTTACATGGCTCATTGATATTTCCAAAAGTATAACCACATAGGTTCATGTCGATATCTTGATACTGGCTTTGACAGTTTTTTGGGAAAGTGTTCATTACATATCGTCACCTTCCAGGCAAAGTATCACAAGCGCCATGCGACGTTTAAAAATTTTCCGCCGCCATTTAATTTTTTTACCAAGAACCGTTGGTTGAATCTGTTTGAAAATTTCACTAAATTTTATCGGCAGCACGAAGAAAATTCAGTGAAATTTTCGGACAGCTTCGTTGAACAATTTCTCTGTAAAAAAATAAAATGGCGGCGGAAATTTTTAAATGTCGCATGGCGCTTGTGATACTTTGCCTGAAAGGAGACGATATGAGTACGGTAGCTTTATAATTGCTCCCTGCTTGTTTGTGACAGACTTGCTCTGCACCGCGCTTCATTCTGACTGGACAATAAAAGAAAGAAAGATAACGAAAAAAGGACCGAGGTACATAAAATAGACAAAATATACCTTTGTCTATCACTTGGTCTCTAATTTTCTGCAGAACTTTGGTTATAGCTTTGCTCATCGCTTCATGTACACCTCAGTGTACAACTTGCCTCATACTCGGTCTAGAACTTCATCAAGTCACTGGTGTCTATAGGCTCGTGTGTAAGTTAGTTCATGGATTTGTGTAGAACTTTGTCTACATCTATGTCCATCACTTTGTCTATACCTTCGTCTGTTACTTTTTCCATCACCTTGTCTATACTTGGTCCATGGCTTTGAGAATAACATTAATGACACAAGTTGCATGCAATTTGGAAGTTTGAACTTGAGGCAACAAGTATATTGATGCTGCTGGATAGGCGAAACGGTTCAACCTGTTCAGCAAGGAACATGAGAACAACCTCGTTTCTCCCACGCATTGCTAACAGGAGAAACAACCTTCTATCTTTGTGGGTGTCCAAGGGAATTTTTTGGCCTTTTTATAACTTTTTCTCAACTCGTCCTAGCAATACCGAGGTGTGTTCTAAGTTTAGAGACAAATGATTCCACCAATTGTTTTTCGCGACCGTAGAGTACGCCCCTATGGCAGCTTGTTATGAACTATATCAACGTTATTTAACCACTATTGAATCAGGCTGTTATTCACTAAATTAGTTGATGTGCTTTAAATTAATTCACTAACCTTCAACTTCTTGTAGAAAACATTGCCAATTTGCCAACACTCTCTCTTCTTGAGGTGTAGAAGCATAAGTACTAAATAAATTGTAAAATTTTTGGGCATCTAATTTTTGCGGCTCCTTGGACCTGCAAAAGAGCGGGTAAAAAGCATCCGGTGCTTTTTGGATATGGTCCAGGAGGTTCGTTTCTTGATTTAGCCCTGACATCAGCTGGTACAGCGGGCCTCTGATTCTCTCGTACATGTAATAATTGTAGACTCCTGTAAAAAATAAATCCATATATACTCACACATGGGAAATAGGGCAGACTATGGAAGAGAATGTATAGAAAATTAGTAAAACTGAATAAAAAACAAATCAAAATGATAGCCAATGTGAGAAAGACAGGAATCAGGTGGTCCCTAAGATACCTGAATATTTTCCGGATTATTGGACCTAGGAACTTGAAACTTCGAGAGTTTTTTTGCTAAAAAATAGAAGAAATACATTTCCCACTTTCCCTTCAACTTATTTTTCTTTTTTTGTGTGTGTATGATAGCCTGCCATTTGTGATACATCATTGAAAAGAACATTGTAAAAACTCAAGAACTTTTGTCGAAACCACCTTGAAAAAGCTAAATTTTTATGGAGATAGTATCTCTGAAAAAAAAGGCCGATTGAGGCCAAGTTTTAAAAACCATTCCGGTAAAGATGGCAGGTGCCACTGTCTAATTGGTTTTAAGGGAGTAATGGGTGCCCCAAAATTGCAAAATTTTGGAACTTCCCATTGTCAGTTTTCATTGAGTAACTGGGAATTGCTATTAAGGAACGAAAATTTATCTAGAGAGTAAAAGGACATCCTAGGATTGTCCAAAAGTATCAAACTATACAGGGATAATCAAATAAGAACATTGGTTTCCTTTAAAAAATGAGAAGGTTTTGTAAAGAGGACCAACAGTTATTAAGTTCTCTTCAAGTGTCTTCTTTGCCAGTCTTTAACAAACATGGTCTTCACTACATTCACAAGATCCCAAAAAAATATCGATTTTCAAAGGACTTCTTCATATTTGAGGGAAGAGTACACTCAGTTTCAAATGAGCTTGGCTAAGTAAATACTTTAGGTCTCTCTTGGGAAGTCCCCATGCTCTGATGGGGGATTATCCTGTAAAGTGCAATTAAGTCCAAGTATTTGAAGAAAAAAAAATTCTAAAATTTTAAATGATCTTTTCGCTGAGTACAGAGGATATTACACGGCAATTTTCATAAGAAGAAGCTTAGTTACTTTAAAAGAAAACAAAACAGTAATGCAGACTCTATAAAGCTTTTGTGAGAGTTAACTCAGAGCTTTTTGATATAATGTAGGGGGCTGAGGGCCCTCAGAATTTTTATGTCCTCAACCAAGATTTTTAAGGGCTGTACTGTACGTACTGAAAATTTTGAGTTTCTACCTCCAGCAGTTTGAAAAACATCCGACTAACGCAAAACTTTGATGGAATCCTTGAGTTGCAAACTAGTTTGCATCAAAATGATTGGGAGAATCTTCTGTGGGTAGCATTTCATTCGACAGTTCTGATATTTTAGCTACTTATAGCAACAGTTCAAGCCCACGTGGAAAACTAACTACATATGATAATGGGTTTTTAATTTGAAGCTGTGCATACCTATCTCTTTACTTCTTAGATAAAGAAAAGCTAGAAGTCAATACTAGAATCTGATGCCTTAGAAAATCGTTCCCCTGCTTAACGGTTGCTTAGTTGTGATCTAACAGTTCGTACAGTACCTTGTTCGTAGTTGCTGCTCAACAAAGTTTAGACACAAATTAGAGAGATACACTTCAAGTGATACATTCACTAGGTGTGCTCACCTCTATTTTTGAATAACTACGATTTAGAAACAGAAGTAACAAGTGAAAAGCTACCTGTAAGAATGCTAATTTTGTCCTCGTTGAAAGTGGCTGACTCAACAGAAAGTTTCACGCCTGCCCACTGAATGCAGGGGTGCTTACGGATGACTTCATTGCAGGCAAAGACACTTTCTCCCTCTTCAAGTTCCTGAAGTGCATGCTGGGTGATTTCACGTGGAATGATGTTTATACAGTCCAAAAATGGGTGCCTGATTTGCAATGTTTGGTAAACTTGTTCCTCGCATGGCACCGCCCACAGCTTAGTAGAAAATGAAAAGGTAAATGGCTAATGTTACCCTTTGAGTGTGTATGCGGAAATGATGAGCCCCCAAAAGTGAAAGCTTCTATGTGTCGGTGAGATTTGAATGAGGAGTCTCTAGATATGAGAAGTTCTTCCCTATGAATAGCTTTTCTTCTACATATAACATAACAAGTTAAGTGAACGTCACCTGTGGTTTTCTCTCTAAAATTACATCAGCTTCAGATGCGTCGTCAGTGCAGCAACGATGGCAATCTTTTCGTTAGGTCAGACACTAAGGAACCTGACAATGGATCATGTTTTATTAGAGGAAACAGGAGACTGGCCTTTAAGATGTTCAAGCACCTAGAGGGCAATAAATAATTACATTAATTTCATTATGAAGTTAAAAATGAATTTGTGGTCAAATATAACATACGCAAATTTAGAAATTATCATATGATAATTTGGAGGAACATTTAGGACAAAAAAAAAGGATTAGAAACAGTCAATGATTGGTAAACTTGTTCCATGCATGGCATCACCCAAACCACAATACGGAATGAATAAATGATTCTTTCTACATTTTAACTGTCTATGAGGAAATGATGAGCCCCCAAAAGCTGAAGTTTCTAGAGAAAAATTAGGGGTTCTACAGGTCCAACATAGTAGGTTAAGACTAAAGTCAAGTAATGTTTATGACATAATTCATCAATGAGGGAATAAACCATTCCAGACGCTCAAAACTGTAAAACCTCAAAAGTACGCAGGCCCATGAGTTTGGATGAACACTACTGAAGGCACTGTCACCGAAATGTAATGGTTTTCCTCATTTATACTTGCATATTGTGAAGTTCTTGCTGTTTAATGCAAATGCTCAACAGTCTATATGCACTGATACCCCTAGACTAGCGGTCCAGTTTAAGGTGATTCGTTAAGCTCAAGTGACATGGTCGAACTGACGTGCGATATATCGCATCTTAAAGGTCAAAAATCTCGGCAGATTGTGAATTTACAGCAAAGAAAGGACGATAGCCCCTGTGCATGAGCCTAAAGAATCATTCTAATCCCAAAAATCGGCAAAATTCCGAGAAATGAAAGCAGAATAGTGTTTCGAAAAAATCCTCGCATTCGATACAGGATTCGTTGGCTGAATCAAATGGGAGGTTTTTTTCGAAACACTATTCCGATTTCATTTCTCGGAATTTTGTTAATTTTTGTGTTTAGAATGATTCTTTAGGCTCATGCGCAGGGGCTATCATCCTTTTTTTCGCTAAAAATTCGGAATCCACTTCTGAATTCCATTTAGTTCAAAAAATCATCGATTGACTAGATATTTGCAATTGAAAAACGGCTGCTATTTCCTTAAGGGAAAATACATTGTAGGTGATGAAAAGACGACGTTTGACGTGCGATGAGACGTAACGAGTGTGCCGGATCCGGCACCGCATGAAAGTAACCATTTCGAATGGGTGAGTTCCAAAAACAGCTTCCTTTGAGTTTGAGAGGTCATTTCAAGCTTTTTCAGTAGCGCCATCGTTCTTTTCGTGAAACTTGCCAGTTGAATCAGTGAATTCCTTTCGCAAATCCCTGTACCTTGCAACAGGCCCATTAAGCAGCCAATAAAATGCAGTTTTACTACGGATTCAGTCCCAGATTGAGAAGTACAGAGATTGATATGAATTGAAAGTTAAGTTAACTTACGCTTTAAAAGTGAAGGCTAGTTTACTTCCGCTTAAAACTTAAAAGGTGATGTCACAATTTACGACGTCGACACGAGGTGCGAGCATTGAGCGAGAATTAGTTAGTTTACAGGTTATCACCACACCAGTTATCACGGACCGAAAAGGAACACCAAAGGAACGGCATTTTTCAAATTTTTGGCAAAGAATCACCAATCAGAACGCACAGTTCGCTTTCAAAGAGGAACACCAATCAGATGCTACCATTAAAAATAGTGGGGACAGTGCGGATTATCACCGCTCACAGCGCTGCTCTTGGGAGGGGGGTCGCGCTCCAGGTGGGTGAGGGTACCCCTGTGGCGCGGCAGGTTTACGGAAATCGTTCCATATTCCGGCTCCATGCGGCGCCGTCTGGCTGCCGAGCCGTACGCTGACGAATACAGCAATCTTGCTTTTTGAGCAAGATTGGAGACGGAAGACGGACTGACGGATGCCAATCTCCAGTTTTGTTTTGATTGCTTATGCAGTACGCACGCTCTTTAAGGTAAAACGATGGTGAAACTGCAAAAATGCGTATATCGGTTGCGGTGTTTGAAAATCTCTGCTCCTTTTTTATTTTTTAAAAGGAAACCGAACCAACATCGTGGCTTGAACTTTTCACAGAATATTCTTCACATAGAGAAGAAAAATATCCGAAGTGCTCAATGAATGATGTTAAGTGGTTTTCCATACGAAAAATAAAGTATGACAGGAAGTCTGCAACGCCGCAAACCGATATACGCATTTCTGCAGTTTCACCATCGAAAAGATCAAGCAGATGGAAAAATTTGGCGGAGCTCTTTCGAAAGTATTTAAAGAATTTCTGTTCATCACCAAGCAAATCAGGGAAGAGAGTACAGTACTCTCCACAATGCTCCCGCTTCATAATTATTTCATGGACCCAAAATCTCCTCTTCCTTCTTTGTTTCAGTTCTTCCTCTTCAAGTGCCTATACACGCCAAAACTATTGCCTCCTCATCAGACAAGGTTTCCATTTTTAACAATGAAAAACACTAGAAAAAAGTTGAGTATGAAACTGACATGCGAACAGCTTTGAGTCATCAAGCTCAACTGCATCCTAGAGCTAGCCTGATCGCATCGGAGCAGTGTGCGCTACGTTTCGTCCAAGAGCCGTACAACTGACGGACGCCCGTCGACGGAGCCGCGACGGAACGGACGGCGACCAGTGGCGTGGCGTGAAGGATCGATTATCGATATATCGCCATTTGAAGCTATAGTAAAGAATCGATTAAATCGATCTTTTTCCATGTGTTTAAATGGCATAACAAGCGATATATCGCAATTCACGCCACGCCACTGACGGCGACGTCTCAGTGTGGCTAGTGCTTTAGCCGGAGTCGTCTCCTGGAGCTTGGCTTTTTTGGGGGTAAAAGCCGCCATGGGCTGTTCGGGCATCGAGGAACTGAAACAGGAGAATCCACCGTCAACTCGCTTAGTACGCACCTTAATGAATGGTCCAGAATAGTCTTGAATATGTTAGTCGATTTGAATATGACCATTAATACTTGAAAAATTGTAACAATCTCAGTCATCAAAAATAAAAAGTTATTACGTTACAAACATTTTCGAAGAGTTTCATTCTTTACTCTTGTTGTTTTAAAGTCAGCAAATCCTCGAGAAGAAATGAAGAGAGAAAATTATAAAGAAGGTGAATTGTACTAAATTCTCCTTAAAGATATTAAAAATTAGTATAAGATGGGAAAGAAAAAAAATATAAACATAAAAAAGTATCCACAGTAACACGCGTTTTTCCTTTTTTCCTCCAAATTCATCTTCTCGGGCTCAAGAAATCTTAACCCGTCAGGTCTCACGCATATTCTCTATCACAATATCGGTGAGAGCCCAAGCCAATGACTTATACACTGTAAATTCCCCCGACGTAGGTGTAATAAGCCCCGACGGCTAAGTGCGTAGGGTGTTCAGTTCGTAAACTGTACGCCCCAGGTTCACATCCCGAGAGGTAAGCCAAAATTTGCAGGTCGGTACCTGCCGTGTCGAGTCTTCTACACTTGCACATATACAATTGAATATTTCTTCTCATTTCATTCACACTATTAGAAGAATATCCATTACCTTCCGTGACTTCAAAACTTCCACTTTCCCCTCATGCCGACGAACCCGAAGTAGCATCGTAACTGCCATCTTCTACTCTGCCCGATGGCTGATCTTCCCCGAAGCGTGCACCTATACGTGGACTACACTATTTCACTTACCCCGACGACTCCGTCCTCTTCAGCCTCTGTTTCGCATTATGGCGCTCCCTCTCCGCCTCGATGAGCAGATTTTTAGTCGTCTTCAGGGAGTTAAAGGCGAGTGAGAAAAGTAATACTCACACAGCAGCAACCTCTTCTTCCAAAGTGGGTGGCGGATTGGTCTATAATTCTTACAATGGCTATGCTAAAAAATTAAGAAGACAATTTTACTAAAATTAGGGTACAACAGATGGATATTGAAAATCGTCTTTCATTTCTTCACTTAATTTTCCAAAATTCACCCTCTGTCTGCGCCCTCTTTGGTCGCTTCATGGAATCCGCATTTGTTTGTTGAGCTTGAGTAGAATTTTGCAGAACCGGAGCCACTGGATTAACTGAAGGTTTTCCTTTCACTATGATAGTCGAACTTTTAATTTGATGCAGAATTACTGTCATAACTTTTGGAGGTTGAACTTTTGGAGGCGACCTTTCCACAACCGCTCTTTTAGACTACCTTGTTGGTCAGTATTAGGCTTTACTGCATTCTGCGGAAAAACCTGTCTGCGAACTGCACCTCTTTGGGTGTTGCTTGAAACTCCTAGCCGATCAGGATTCAGTTTCACCAGTTTCCGCTGATCTGCATCTTTTACTTAACCAGTTACCACGAAGTTAGGCACTGACTTTAAAGCTTCTTCTAGATTCTCTTTTTCCTCTATATTGGAGGTCTTCTGCTTTTTCCTCCCCCTCTCAAACAGCTTTTCTGGATAATCGAATCGCTAGCTGACGAGAGGTGTTCCATATTCCTGTAAATTCTAGGTATAGTTTTTCAGGAGACAGCTTGCCATCGATCTCAACATTTTCTTGATAACTTTTACAATCTTCAGCTCACAAGTTCCGCATTCAGGGACAAAATGCTCGATATAACTTTCGAACATCTGCAAACCCAAGTCGACCACTGCCTTGTGTGGGATTTGAAAGTTGAGAAATTGATCCTCGTATTTTCGACTAATGATAATTTTAATCAGCTTGTGAATGTTCACACATAAATCGAACGAAAATTCGGATGGTTTATTTAAACCTCCCCTGTCAATAGCACTCATGTATTCGTAAATTTCAGCAGCCCGTTCAATTTCTAGGGGTTCAGTGGTGATACGGTCTCCTATGGAATTTGAGGAATTTTTCTTCCTCTCACCTTCCTTACGGGTAGACGGTAGAGGCAGTATTAGTTTTACTAAAGTGTTGAATAACTTTCGTTGAAGAATAGCTGGCAAGACAAACTAATATATAATACGCGAGAATCATTCACAAAGATGTCAAGAGAAGCTGCTTCACTGATGGCAGGTTCAAAAATTTCCAAATTTTCTACCACTTTTAGGCCTTTGATTGCTTTCTGGCATTCATCACCAAAAGTTTTGATGGAAAAATCGTTTCGATTTCCTTTCGGACTCGCCAACTTGATCAGCAGACACATGATAATTGGACCCACTCAGTCTGTGATAACCACCGAATCTCCCTTCAATGCCATCGGTCTGGAGTTTTCCAAGGAGAATATAATCCCAGCCGTAACTTATAAAAATGTAATCACGCAAACTGAGAGTATAGCTTCAAAGGTATGGATGAAGCTGTGAAAGTTTGAGCCGACAATTGTCCTCCAGTATTCAAGGAGTGCCAATATTCTAGGAACTCTTTGATAACTTTCGGAAAAATATCAGTTTCCAGGGAGGGGTAGGGAAAGGTTGATATGTATGAAACACGTGATGTGAAGGTTTTTTCTCGGTGGGGAGGTGGGAGATGTTACTCACATTTAAATATTTGGAGTCCGTGGCTTTCAAGATTAGAGGAATAAAAAGAATACCATTGATCTTAGCTTAAGGAACTGAAATGTCAAAATCAGGTCTATGATTGTAGTGTCTGCATTCACAAGAGTTTCGGCAATCCAAGCATGAAAGATATCTCAAATTCAAAAGCTTCCAATTCGGAGCATGAATTGCAACTTGATGCAATTTAAGAGTTCCAGGGACTTTTGAGTGATTGAGAGCAGATACTTTCGTGTCGATTTCATTCATTTCCGAGTCGTCGATGACGAGTAGCTTTATTTCACCTTTTTTCTTTTCAAAAGCTTCGATGAATTCATTGATGCTCGCAATGTCACTACCATATTCAACACAATTATCGGCGGTGGACTTCATGGAGCCTCCGACACCGTCTGCCGTGCTTTTGCCATGACTGGCCTCACTAAAGTCATAACTGCGTTTATAATGTTTTTTTTTTTTTTTTTTTTTTTTTTTTTTTTTACCAAGATTTTTTCTACTTTTCTGGACCGTATGAAGGCGAACTAAGTTTAAAGAAAATTGCTTCAGTCAAAAGGGGGAAGGGGAGGCCGAGTGAGTCGGCACGGCAGCTTTGTACAGGGTAAGGTTATCATACAATAATTGTAAGTGATATTAAAATTAATTATCGACTCAAGCAAGTCTAGAAGACACGATCGTCACTCTAAACATCCGGTGCGGTGCGACGGTCGTGACAAATTTTAAACAAAAACGGCGGGTGTACCTGTACTTGTACTCAATAGCAATGAGGTGCAATCTTGAAAGTTGGTAAACTTGCAATTGGTATTAAGGGCTATATAAAGTGGGCACAAAAATTCTTCAGAATATCATAAAAGGTTCAGTTAAGTATACTTCCTTTTCAAGTCGTGGTAGAATCTTCAAAACGACTTTGAGCGATTTTGCACAAGCTTGCACCACAGGAACACTTCATTTCATTTCACTTGCACACTTTCAAATCTTTTTCGCAGCGATTTAGCGCTATTTTCAGGTTCAAAGTTTACTAATCGCACGGAATAAAAATTGCAAAATTGAATGTAATAAAGTAACCGTCAGACTCCTGAAATTAAAGAAAACATAAAAAATCAAAGCCACTAGACGCATCCAAGCACTATTATTTCCAGAAAAACCGAGCCAGTGCTGCAGTTTACACGAGCTTAAGACGTGGGTCTACAAATCTATCCTTAAAAAGGACCAGACAAGAACCTAAGAAAAGAAGAAAGAACGAGTATATCAACACACCCGAGGACAGGGAAGACGTATTCGGGCCTCTTTTTTAACTTTTCTCCCGAATCTGAGCGACACCTCATTGACAGCACATGTAATTGAGAGCTCACGCTTTGCGTCGTCGCGCCTTCAATTTTTCAGATGCAGCACGGACATCCATCAAGGACGAATAGTTGTATCTCTGCGCCGTCGTAAACGCGCATCCTTTCCCTCCCTCTATTTTCATATTGTGTTTGTTTCCGTTTGTCTTACTCATGGTGCTTCAAGCACTACGTGAGCTCATGAGTAACACAGCCGAAGGTGGGAGAGATGTGTTCGGGCCTCTTTGTTAACTTTTTTCCCGAATCTGAGCGACACCTCCGTGACAGCAAATGGCAAAGCATAGAGAGCTCACGCTTCGCGGCATAGCGCCTTCAATTTTTCAGATGCAGCACGGACGTCCATCAAGTACGAATAGTTGTATCTCTGCGTCGTCGTTAACGTGCATCCTTTCCCATTTTTGAATTTCTAGATAAATTAAGGATAAGTCTGCCCGAGATATGCTATAGTACGTCCAAATCAATAGTCATTTTGAAAAGGAAGAAATATGTTTAACCCTAGTCTGCCAAACAAGTTTTTTGCACTGATTTGCCAATACCGGGTCATTTTAGACCCGTATTTAAAATACACAGGATCTTCTTTTATATTCGTTTGTTTTTTTAAATGCATGCACGTATTTTAAATGATGTTTTACATCAGGGAAACCTAATAAAAGAACCGTAATCTAAAACCGTATCACACGCGCCAGGGGTTCGTAGAATGCCCCAAGAACGCGGTATCACAAGCGCCACTTAAAGAAAAAAAAATACTAAAATTTAAGGTGGGAAGTTGTGATGGATGCGTATTCGAAGTTTGTAGCCGAAAATCCGTCTTATGCGGTCGCAAATCAGTTTTTCGTGTTGCCTGGAAGTTTGATGAGTGGCGCTTGTGATACTTTGGCCGGAAGGTAACGATCTATCGCAAGTAGATTCCACTATAATGGCTGCAAGGGATATTTTTCATTTTCTCGTGTATTTTCACGATAACTCCCAGTTTTTTTTCATGTAGTAGGATGCCAGTAGGTTGTTTAGCCATCATGGCCCTCATGGAGTTTACGAGGGAACCCAGGCTCGAAATCCAAGAAAAGCGAGTGATATTAAGAGTCAAAAACAGTCTAATCAAATCTTCTAACGATAAAAATAACGAAGAGAGGCCTGATAAGAGAAGACCCGACACGTCAGAAGCTAAACCCTAGAATCAAATAAAACAATCTCAAAAATATCCGACGGCCTAGGTCCCTCCTTCGGGAGTACTTGGTGAACGCTTCCGTGTCTAAAACCNCCGTTTAAGAAAGTTTAGTGAGAATCGGATGAGGACAAGTAGGCTTAAAGCAGTTCGGTGGAATACGAGAAACATTTTTTTGTGTGCATTTTTTCAATTGAATATTGAATGTGTTGATTTCCTGTAAAGAAGAAAACAATGGCATTCGCATTATTGCCCCCTTTGTTAATTCCAGAAGATATTAATTTTATATATCAGAGTCAGAAGCCAAAATATCAATGAACAATGAGTTGGATGGGAAGGAATACAACCGGTAACCTCAAGCGCTCTACGATCCACCTAGTAGAATTACTGGAATGAATTTAGCTACAACGGCCGTCAACTACAATGGCCGCGACACCCGGATACGGCGCTCCGCCGCACACTGGGCCCGGGTGCCGCGGACCATACGTCTTCAACGCCTACTCCTTTCCTACTATCCTCATCCCTTCTACAATAGACCATAACGCTTTCCACCTCCAAAAAATATCCCCCCCCCTCTGATATTCTCGGATAATCTCCGAAAATTCCTCGTTTTTTTAGGACGCCCAGAAATCCTTACCTACAATGATGAGATGATTTTTCCAAGGGAAAACTGTTGTTTGTCCATTCGGTTTAGGGGCTGAAACCTACTCGAGAGCATCCTAGGAGTCCGACTGAGCAAAAAAAACATCATGTCACCGCGGAAAATCTCGGAAAAGTCTCTATTCCTTACGCCTATCTATATTCGTTACCTACAATGATAAAATGATTTTTCCCAGGGAAAGCTGTTGCATGTCCATTCGGTTTGGGGCCTGAAATCTACTTAGGGGCGTCCTAGGAGTCCGACTGAGCAAAAAAAACATCACGTCACCGCGGAAAATCTCGGAGAATTCTTCATTTTTTAGGACGCCCAGAAATCCTTACCTACAATGATGAAATGATTTTTCCAAGGGAAAACTGTTGCATGTCCATTCGGTTTCGGGGCTGAAACCTACTCCAGAGTCTCCTAGGAGTCCGACTGAGCAAAAAAAACATCATGTCACCGCGGAAAATCTCGGAAAAGTCTCTATTCCTTACGCCTATCTATATTCGTTACCTACAATGATAAAATGATTTTTCCAAGGGAGAGCTGTTGCATGTCCATTCGGTTTGGGGCCTGAAATCTACTCAGGGGCGTCCTAGGAGTCCGACTGAGCGAAAAAAACATCACGTCGCCGCGGAAAATCTCGGAAAATTCTTCATTTTTTAGGACGCCCAGAAATCCTTACCTACAATGATGAGATGATTTTTCCAAGGGAAAACTGTTGTTTGTCCATTCGGTTTAGGGGCTGAAACCTACTCGAGAGCATCCTAGGAGTCCGACTGAGCAAAAAAAAACATCATGTCGCCGCGGAAAATCTCGGAAAATTCTTCATTTTTTAGGACGCCCAGAAATCCTTACCTACAATGATGAAATGATTTTTCCATGGGAGAACTGTTGTTTGTCCATTCGGTTTGGGGCCTAAAATCTACTCAGGGGCGTCCTAGGAGTCCGACTGAGCAAAAAAAACATCACGTCACCGCGGAAAATCTCGGAAAATTCTTCATTTTTTAGGACGCCCAGAAATCCTTACCTACAATGATGAAATGATTTTTCCAAGGGAAAACTGTTGTTTGTCCATTCGGGTTAGGGGCTGAAACCTACTCGAGAGCATCCTAGGAGTCCGACTGAGCGAAAAAAACATCATGTCGCCGTGGAAAATCTCGGAAAATTCTTCACTTTTTAGGAACCCAGAAAATTCCTCCCAGCGATGAGAAAATCAATTTTTCAAGTGGAAACTGTTGCATGTTCATTCGTTTCTGGGCCTGAAAGCGACTCAAGAGCATGCTACGAGTCCGATTACGCAAAAAAAAAGAAAGAAAAAGAAAAAGAAAAAAAAAAGAAAAGAAATAAAAAGTTTCATGTCACCGCGGAAAGGACCGTCGCGACAGGAAGTCTGCGACGTTATTACGCGCATACTTTATTTTTTAAAAGAAAAACTAATCAACGCAATTCTTAAGAACTACCGTGATTTTTCGTCTCAGTGCTAAGAAAATTCTGCAAAAACTTCAAGGAATGATATCGATTTATTCTTTTTTTAAAAAATAAAATAGAGGTGGGGATTTTCAAAGACCGCTAAAGAGATCTATGGCTGCGGACTTACGCCGTTTATGTATTAATTTCACAGAAAATCGGAGGGAGATTATATTTTTTCATTAGCTCCCTAAAAATGTAAATCAGGAGGATTGTGCACCTCTTTCTTACAAGATAACATCATTCATTAATTGTTTTATAGAACAGATGAAGGACTTTAAAAGAAACCATAGTCAATACTCTGTTTTGATAGGGTTCCCTCTGAAATATCCCTACTCAGCCAGCAAATAATTTATTCCGTTTTCAAAGTTGGAATTTTTTTCTTCACTGGGCACTAAAAGGATTTGGTCCAGCTTTTGGCCCTTTCCACACGTTGCAAGTTTTGCTGCAAGTGAGCCGAAAGTGGGAGTCATCACTCATGACTCCCACTTTTGGCTCACTTGCAGCAAAACTTGCAAGGAGTGGAAAGGGCTTTTACTTAAACCTCACGATTCAACGACATTCTAGGCCACTTGTACCTAATTAAAATATCGATTAAGTGCCAGATGAGGGAGCGGAGAATCGAGAAGTATTCTTCAGAATATTTCTCACAGGCTCAATGGCACCCACCCTTCTCCTTTCTTTAATCATTAGATGATTCCTGCCTTAATGATGATTCAACTTCGGTAAAACATTTGCAAAGGACTTGTAGGGAGTCAAAAGCAAATAAAAGAAAAAATGTATTGTACCTGCACCTATTTCGATCTTGCTTCTAAACCTGACGTTTGATTGGGAAGATATGGAGGAATGCAAGAACTATTGAAACAGAGTTCATATTGAAAATCAAAGACTGAGAGTGCTGAGATGTTCTATGTTGGAATGTACCGATTTGACTCAATTGAGGCACTGGATGCGAAAAGGGCACTTCTGGATTGCAGTGTTTCAAATTTCTGTTGCTAGTTAATCCCTTCGAAAAGAATTAAATGGGTTAATTTGCCAGAATTCTTTCCATAGAAAATTTTAGAATCATAGGGAATATTCAGTGACATTTTTAGGGAAATGGATTCATTCACTTTCCTTACAATGAGTGAAATATTATAGGAGATTCTGAAACATGACAACCGAGAAGTGCCTTTTTCACATCTAGAGCCTCAATTTCTTAATGAGACTTTCTGTGTCGGCAGTAGCAAAGCTTCGGTCAAATTCGCGTTTTCTTTTTTGCATCAAGTAAAATTTAACAATAAGTAAGTCACAATCAATATCGTTCAATTGAAGTACAATCATAACATGAGTACTAAATCAATTTATTAGACTCGGAAAAATGCAAACTTAGAGAGAGAATGAGCTGTGAGCTGTCACTGCGATAGAAAATAATGCAGACCCTAGGGAGTTGAAAATTAAAAGATTTAAAAAGGAAAAACACCAACAACGAAATTTCTTCAAAATTAGATATTTTTATTTTAAAATAAAAAATTCAAAACAACAAAACATCGAATTAAGCTTCTACATAGGCTGTCCCAAAACAACTGAGAGTAAGTCTGAATTTCAGGAACAATAATAGATATTGAAACGCAGTTTGTGGGAGGTTGTAGCTCATATCCTTAGCTATCCAACGAGCCCAAGATTTGCTATTTTGGTCAAAATTTCGCTGAATTACAGCAATTTTTTGGAGTCGTGTAAAATAGAACCCTACAGGATTTTTGAGTATATTTTTCCTTGTCTGAACTGTTGTTCCGAGATCGCAACTTTGCGGATCACGTTGGCACTGGTCTAGATGCAAGTTCTAACATGTTTGCATGTGCTTTCATTGCATACCAGAGTTTTCTTCAACTTCCCAGCTCAGGGAAGCCAACATTGTCTAGCGTTAATGACACGTGTTCTCGTTTGGTGCAATGAGTTCGCCCGCGGAGCTGAAACAAGAGCAACGCTATGCCATCCATTACTGTGTTTACCAAGGTTTAACTGTCTCTGATACCGTGAAAGAGATGTTAGTTGCTTATGGAGAAAATCGACTTGGGGAGAGCACCATTATCGGTGGCATGCAGCTTTTTCCGAGGGTCGCGAGTCGGCGGCTTTGATTCCGCATGGCGGCCGGCCGTCAACTTCTGCGGCGGAGGAAGAAAGTGTCATTAACGCTGGACAATGTTGGCTTCCCTGAGCTGGGAAGTTGAAGGAAACTCTGGTATGCAATGAAAGCACATGCAAACATGTTAGAACTTGCATCTAGACCAGTGCCAACGTGATCCGCAAAGTTGCGATCTCGGAACAACAGTTCAGACAAGGAAAAATATACTCAAAAATCCTGTAGGGTTCTATTTTACACGGCTCCAAAAAATTGCTGTAATTCAGCGAAATTTTGACCAAAATAGCAAATCTTGGGCTCGTTGGATAGCTAAGGATATGAGCTACAACCTCCCACAAACCGCGTTTCAATATCGTATTATTGTTTCTGAAATACAGACTTACTCTCAGTTGTTTTGGGACAGCCTATGTATTTCACTTAAAATTATGAATAAATTTACACAGAGGAATACAATATTTTTCAAGTTTCATTTACTTTCAAATCAGAAAATTTTGACACCATTCAAATATACGAATACATTTAATTGACCTTTAATGAGACATCATAGAAGCAGATTTTAGTAAAAAATGGTCCAGGAGAGTAGATGGCAACCACAAAAATTGCCTATTATTTGGGACGATTCCATCAAACAAACTTAACTTGCATTTGAGAGCCAAGTTTGGATAAAAGAATGTTACTGCTCTTCATATGGTGCACTTTACGATACAAATTTAACAATGCAAAACATTAAAATCAGCTTCGATTTCACCTAAAATTATGAATAAATTTACACAAAGGAATACAATATTTTTCGAGTTTCATTTACTTTCAAATCAGAAAATTTTGACACCATTCAAATATACGAATACATTTAATTGACCTTTAATAAGACATCATAGAAGCAGATTTTAGTAAAAAATGGTCCAGGAGAGTAGATGGAAACCACAAAAATTGCCTATTATTTGGGACGATTCCATCAAACAATAAGTAGGCGTGAGGAATAGAGAATTTTCCGAGATTTTCCGCGGTGACTTGATGTTTTTTGGACTCCTAGGATGCTCATGAGTAGATTTTTGCCCCGAAACCGAATGGACATGCAACAGTTTTCCCTTGGAAAAATCATTTTATCATCGTAGGTAGTGATTTTCTGGGTTCCTAAAAAGTGAGGAATTTTCCGAGATTTTCCGCGGTGACGTGATGTTTTTTTTGCCTACTTGGAGTCCTAGGATGCTTGTGAAAGTTTAATGAAAGTCTTCTAAAAAGATTAGCCGAAAGGGTCGTCCACGGCACCCGGACCGTAGGCAATCGTGACCGGTCACGAGTAGCGCGATGGGAGCTAATTAAAGAGAGAGACGAACATTTACTTTATTGAAATTTTGAAGAATTCATCCGCGGCACCCGGACCGCAGGCAATCGTGTCCGGTCACGAGTACACGAATGAATTTTTAGACCGAAAGAGTACTGTTTATTGGCAGAAGGCCGGAATTTGGCATGATTTTATTATTAGTGAAAATAATAGAGAAAAGAAGGTGAATTTAGAATAAATACTCACTTGGTTGAACGAAAAGACGTAACTGTTTAAGAAGGATGGTTTCAGCGCATGGAAGAACATATGCGGGGCGAATGTACATACCCCTAGACGCTATCATAGCGAGGTAGGTGAAGCATAATTTAGATACAGCACACGGGCCAACCGGTCAAACTAGATTTGAAAAGGAATTACGCGGACGCGTGGATTGAGTTAAGAAAGGTTTTGAAGGAAGGCACCAGTGAGTGTTATAATTTAGGATTTATGGAGAGAAGTAATCAAAGATGAATTTTACATATTGAAACAGACAAAATAATAAAGAAAAGAATTTAAATATTTAAACGAAAGTCGGAGGGGCGAAAAAAGAGCCCGCAGCGCGATCGGGCGGGCCGCGGCGGAACTAGGCGCGCGGCGCGACATGAGATGCGGGCGGCTTGCCTAGCTGACGGAATGAAGGCTAAATATTGGTGACGCTAGCGGCGCCAACAGTTTGTAAGTAGATTTTAGCCCCGAAACCGAATGGACATGCAACAGTTTTCCCATGGAAAAATCATTTCATTATTGTAGGTAACGAATATATAGGTAGGCGTGAGGAATAGAGAATTTTCCGCCATTTTCCGCGGTGACATGATGTTTTTTTTTGCCTAGTTGGAGTCCTAGGATGCTCGTAGGTAGATTTCAGCCCCGAAACCGAATGGACATGCAACAGTTTTCCCTTGGAAAATTCATTTCATCATTGTAGGTACGGAGTTTCTGGGTTCCTAAAAAGTGAAGAATTTTCCGCGGTGACATGATTTTTTTTTCGCTTGTTCGAACTCCTAGAATACTCCCGAGTGGATTTCCGCCCCTTTATAATTTCCTCCCGTTCGGGGGGGGGGGGGGGGGGGGGGGNGGGGGGGGGGGGGGGGGGTTATGGGATACTCGTTTCACGTGTTTCATTTTCTTGAGATTTGTAAGAATTCATGTCATAATTTAAATCATAATTTAAAGGCCATTAAATAATTCGGAGAAGCCCTTCAATAAATTAACTATCTTTTGCTGGTAATTGTTTGGGTTTTTGTGTGTGTAAATTGGGGGGGGGGGGGNGGGGGGGGGTGATGGGGAAGGGCGTCCAATTGCTCTTTTATTAAGTCGAATGATAATGGGGTCGCTTGCGTGCAGAGATGGAAAATTTCATGAAATTTATTCGAGTGAAATTTCACGCGTGAAATTTCATGAAATTTCATGAAATTTCACGAAATTTCATGAAATTTATTGAAACTTTTGAGGGTACATTCAAGAGGCCAAGAAACGCCTAGAAACGGTGATTCTCGATATTGAGATTTTTCAGCCCCCCCTGACCTAACCTAACCTCACCACCCACTCTTCCAGCAGCTCAGTTTTTTATCACGAAGATTTCGGTGTCATGTCAGATGTCACTTATGTAAGTCATGGGTCCTTAATTTTCGTAAGTAATGCATCATTGACACTTGAGTGCCTCCGCTCCACCACAAGAACAATTTCCTCCACGCATCGGCATGAAAATACTAGTTTTTTTATGAGGGGGGGGGGACTTTTATTTGAGAAACGTTGGAGAAATTGATGCTAAAAATTGTAATGCTAAAAAACGGCACTTTTAGTGGTATATTTCTGAACCAACTTAATGTCCTACATATTTAACAATTATACTATAAAGATTATTCTCAGCAGTGCCATACTGCCAACATATATATTTTAGAGTCGGAAATCTCAGTTTCAAAAATGGATTGTTTTCAATCATCTTGAATTTTATCAAGTAATTCCAAACGTAAGTAACTTTAATTTTATTTGTAAAAACATTTTTTTTTGGGTTGTTATGGATTCTCTATCCTCTTGGATACTACGCGACTGCACCCTTGGATGCTTGGTAAACACTAATTAATATTGCACTTTTTACTCTTTTCGTTTTTTGAGCATCTTCTAGAAAAAAATGAAAGTTCTCAAGAAAATCTACAGGATTTTCAGTTTTGTCTTCTTACCTTTTCGAGGCAAAGTCGCAAAATTCAAAGCTTCATTAAAATTAAATCATAAATACCCAAGGTGATTTTGATTTATAAAGGTATTGTTTCAGGAACCTTCTTAAAAGTAGCAGCAATATGCGACTACATTTACCTACTGCCTTTCAGTCGTTTCATAGTAACTCAGAAACACTACAACTTTAATGAACCAAATGGATTTTTTTAGATGAATAGTGATTGTGGGCCTTTACCTCATACCTAAACATTTTTAGTTTAAACAGGTTCTTCAAGTTTTGGACAGAGCTAGTACATAACATTAAAAAAACAAAAAAGAGGGAGAGAGAGGAAAGAATAGAAACAATTGAAATCTGCTTGACAAGAAGAAATGTAATTAGCAAAAAAAGTAAGAACCAAAAAAAGTAAGAACAAGAAAAGTAAGAACCAAAAAAAGTAAGAACAAAAAAAGTTTGAGGAAAAAGTCGTCAGTCTTTTGACTGTTTCTCAAAGAACAAACTTGTGGAATATCTTATGAACATAAAAAACACAAAAAGAGCAAATAGGGACCTTCCTGACCAATCAGCATAAACCTATGGTAACTTCGCTAAGATTTTGCATTTTCTTTACTATTTAGCTTCTAACGAAATTTAGACCCCCCCCCCCCCGGCTTTTCGGCTTTTTCGCCATTATTCACATCTCTGAAAACATAAAAGTACTAAAGTAAAACGTTTCTAAAAGGGTGTGATGTTCTTATAATCTTGTCCACGGCCACGCGATTTGCTGGGTACATGTCTGTTTACATTTGGTTTGGAGGTTAGGTTAGGGCTAACTTTCTCTAAAACCCCCCTTGTGCCCCCTCCTTTGGGTGTAGCATCTCATTAGTGGGCCATATTCTGCTGCATCAGCAGGAGGATCATCTGAACCGTTTCCGAGGCTTAGTAACAATATTTCTTTGAAAAATCAACAAATTTCAATTTTTTTGAAATTTATTCGGGCCTTGTGAAATTTCATGAAATTTCAAAACGTGAAATTTCACTTTCCATCTCTGCTTGCGTGGAGTAGCATTTGGCGGCACTCGAGCCCAGTGTGCGGCGGAGCGCCGTACCCGGATACGGCGCTCATTGTAGTTGACGGCCGTTGTAGCTAAATTCATTCCAGTAGTAGACTTTCGAAAAGCGCGCGGCTTGTTGCGATGAAAAGTGCAGCCAATCGTAAATGATCCTTTCCCATTGGACGAAATATTAGAGCGTACTGTGCTGTGATACTGTTGTGTGTCGGCCCCATGGTTGACGTTATTTAACTTTCAAGCACATTTTAAAGAACTAATCGCTTCACTCCCTTACTGTGGATTTCGGCTGATGGTAGATCAGAATTCGACTGTGTCGCTAACAATTTTTGTGTTCTTCTGGTGTATTGTCTACACAGTTGGCAACAGATTTTTAGTGGGGAAGAGGGAGCCAATCAGAGACATACCTGACGAAACAAGCTCATCGTGATTGGCTGGATTTCCTGCGTCTCCTCTGTTTTGATCATTGACGTATAATACAATCTAGACCGCGCATTGGGCCCGACTTTAGGCGGGGAAGGTAAGACAGCTAGGGGGGTAAAGACGCGCCTTCAGCCTAGTTGATACCGCCGGATATACGAGCTAAGTGTACCCGTATCAGGCAACGGCACTGGCAAGACTGGCATTTCCACGAATTCCACCATTGTCTCGCCGGTACACTTGCTGTGTGTTGCTGGGTTGCCTATCGTCTCGCTTGAATTTCGTAATGCGCGGTCTAGATTGTATTATACGTCAATGGTTTTGATTCGTTGACCGAATGCAGTGAAGTATTTGTCAAAAGTGAAGTTTCAACGGTTTTTCACCATGTCGTCCCGTATCAGAAGTACTTTTGGCGTAAGTTATTCTCAGATTTACATTTCTGTATCGTTGTAATCCAATCCCTCTCTGGCTTTCTGAAGTTTTCAGCTCTATTTACCACCTAGTTATTTAAATTATGTTCGTCCACTGTTCTCTACTGCAAGTGAGATAGCATGGCAGTTGATGACCATTATTGAAGCCCTTTTTGTCATTCATCCTCCTACTTTACTGTACTGATCTATTTAATCTTCTGAAATATCCTCTTGTCATACTAGGAACTCTGATTATTTCATATTGGAGGATCTCTCCCGAGTGCCTGGTAACCACTGTTCTCATACTGTAGGCCCTCATGGGAAACCTGTCTCTTATCTATCCATCCTAAGTTTCATTGTCTCTAGTTGTTAGGGAGCAATAAAACCGAGATATGTGGAATTAAATGAACGAGCAAAGCAAGTAATGCCTATCAAAGACAACAGCATGCTTTTGTCAATGATGTGTCAAGTGCTGGAAACTTCACCAGATGCTCATCGAAGGCATTAGCTCCGTTACGCATCTTTACTTGAAAACTAATACAAAATACGCTTATTTGCAACCTTTTGTCCACCAATTTCCAGCGGGAGAGATTTCAGTGCCTTGACCAGTTACATTCATAGTAGTTAGCCACCACTAGTTGGTATATTTCTCAACGGAGTAGGGACTTCTTATTGCCATCACACTGCATTGTATGAATGTCAGTCATTAAGGTTATGGCTGTATTATTGTAAATTATGAAGCATCATTGAGAGATTTGAAGTGTGGTTCTTAATCGTAAATCTTGGTCCTTGAAGAGGCTTGTAATACCCCGCTTATTCTTCTGGGCCCGAGACCACTGCCATTTGCATTTTTGGACTGACCAACTTGCTCATGTGAAGCCTATGTGTTGTTCAATGCATCAAATCCGTTTGAATTTATTTTAATTTGTGTCGCCATAATTGTTGTAAAGTAGATAGCATATAAGGCATTTCTTATTCTCTCTTGTTCAATCATTAAAGCTTTGATGCCTTTCATTTAAAAGTTGCTTGACTGTTCAGTTTGAGAGACTAGAATAGAGAGGATCCCTTAACCCATACAAAAATTATCTCAGTATCTTGTCAAATCCTCCATGCAGACAAAGGGTAGATACGTTTGTTTGGATGCCACTTAGTGTGGCGCTGCATGTATTTTGTATTTACCCCTAACTGTGCATGAAGAGATTAGAGGCGTCGCCATCTAAGTGGATGCTTGTTTACTTTCAGCTTGCAAGTGTTTTCGCGTCACTACTATCCACATGAAAACATCAGACTCCGCGGAAGCAGGAACACGAGCTTAGATAAATTTTTTTATACTTTCAAACCTTGTAACACTTTAATTTTTAGCCACACAGAAACCACAACCACTTAAAATTGAAAGTTGCGAAACAGAACCGATTAGTAGTTTTTTAACGATACGATCATTAGACTTATGTAAGGTGGATAGTAGCAAACGCCATTCGTGCAGAGGCCCATATTTGTCACTGCCGCTTGCAAACCGAAAGTAATCAACCATCAACTTAGCTGACAAAAACTCTAACGAGATCATGTTGTGGACCCTCTCAAAATGTAAGGAATTCTCCCCTCAGTTCAGCACTTCAACTTTGAGAGTTGTTTTCAGCTTAGGTCCTTTAAGAGAATACTGGTAGCACCATCCTATTTCTAACAAAAAGCTGCAGCATGTAAATGACCAATCTAAGTAGTGTACTCTGAGGGGTCAATTTTCCCTTCCGAGTACACTTTTATGACAGTATTCCCTCCATTAGAAATTCAATCTATAACATCCCAATCAATAACTTGAATGTAAATTGGACTTATCAATTATTTCCTATTGTATCCTTCAAAAATTGTGGGATACAGTCTTGTACCTCAATCACTTTTTTTACTTTTCTCATAATTTTTGATGTTTTTTTTCTATTGTGTCAGAAAAGTTGTATTAAATGCTGTGAATTCAGTTTTCATGGTACCATCTCTTGATTGAGAAAATAGAGTTAAGTTAGGTAGCATGAGAATCAACGCTCATATATATTATCCAAGTTATCAACCATTAAGAATGAGGATGAATTGATGCGAATGCTGTCTCACATCTTGTGTAATAAAACTTAGTGACATGAAGTAACCACTCTTCTGGTCGAGTCAGGAGAAGTGCACTGGTAAGAGTACCTCTGCTTTATCAATTTTCTTCATGCTTTCGTAGAACTAGAAGGAATATTACCAATTGCTTCAATTATGTAATACTTAATCATATGCTATTTTTTTTTTAGACAACGCAAACAATGAGGACAGCCAACCAGGAAAATATTCCAACAATACTGGAGGGAAAGAATGTTCAAAATGATGCAGTAAGATTGACGAAAAGGCCCGCCTTAGTCACAACAACAAACACCATCTCACAACAGCAAGCAGCAGTGAATGCAGCAGCTGCAGCTAAAGAGAAATCAAAACTTGTCAAGAGACCCGTCCTAGCTGAGCGGAAGCCGTTGGTTACTGCGTAAGTATTTGCCCAAAAGACCAGGTGTAAGCTCTACCTATTTCCTTCAAACCATTGAATCCTGCGAATATTGTACTGAAGCTTTACATTTGTGGAATGAGGAAAAGAAAAATGAAAAAGAGGATTTTATTCCAATAGTTAAGTAGTGATACTGATAAGTATTGTTATCGGCACAACTGCTCTGTAGAAGTTGGTTTTAAGTCAGAAGCACTTTCATGAATATGACTGAATTGAGTGTAACTTAGATGTCATAATTGTGCTTGATTTAAACGCGTTTGAAATTAAAAAAATTGTCCAGGAGCTTGCGAAGCACTAAGGAAGTTTAACTAGATTGCCAAGACAAGAAAATGAATGCTACTGTCAAATATTTTCAGTGCTTAATCTGAGGTGAGTCTCACTCAAATTAAGGAATAGGTATTGTACCTTTTTTTTTATTTCTTCTGTTATTTTTTCATAATTAGGTAGCTTGCCTCTAATGTTTGTGTCATGAACAATTTTTCAGAATGAATAATTAAGCCATCATCCTTAACCTCCTTCCAACTTTACCTATTCAACTAGAATCTTTTTCTATTTAATTTCAACTAAAAGACTCAATCCAAAAATAACGTAACTACAATTCATTTTGCCCAATTTTCTTGTCATATTCTTTTGATTTATTATTGAACAACAGAAAGTCGAAAAACTTCTTTGAATCTTGCCTGGACTGTAGAAATTCACCCACAAAATTGCTAAACAGAGTTTTGCTCTTTATAATTTGCCTGAATAATACATTATATGAGGAAATAATGCGAGTTGCATAATGTAATATAGTTGTGCTGGTTCTAGTTCAAGTATCCTGGATTTTAAGATCAGTAGGAATTTCTCTTTTTCATATTGTAGTGGGTATGCAATTACCTCCGATATTTACAAGTGTTTCATACTTTGTTCCATCAGCCGCAACCCCATCAGAGCTGGCGCCAAGCTGCCTCAACCATCTTCCGTCACGACCTCCAGGCCTCTAAGCAGAACAAGTGGTTTACCAGTTCCCTCCTCCCGATTGCCGACCGGTAGCAGTACTTTAACCAGAAAACCCAGTGTGAGTTCAATGTCAATGACTCTCAGTTTTGAAGTAAACAGTAAGGCCATGATCGCCTCTGCCCTAATTGTGATCCTCAGGGATTAACTTTCTATCAAGCTCATTTCATCAAGCACTTATGTTTTTACAGAAATTTTTTGGCATCATGTAAGATAAAACTCTTTAGAATTTTTGAGTTGTTTCCCACCCTCCAACTTCCACTCTTTAGGGACACAGTGAACATCAAGAATTATGTTGTAACTTGGTACCTGAATGATACAACTTTTCTTACAATGTTATCATGAAAATGGTCAAAGTCTGTGTTGTCAAAAGCTTAGTGTATCCAAGGTCCTCTTTTACATCCATGCATCCCTCTAAACAACAGTTGAAGCGTAAAAAAATGACTAAAAAGTCTGGAGGGGAATTTTTTACACATTGCTGAAAAATCACCACAGGTTAGTGAATTTCTCACCAAATGAACTCAAGAAGGGCTCGTTTAAAACTAATAAAATAAACCACAAGATCCTGTAATCCATTTGTATATATCTTGAATAGCTTATTCAAAACAGGCCAACTCGAATTTTTTAGGACAGCCTTCGTAATTTGTTTTTCTTCCAGTTATTTTCAAGCCGTCGAATTTTACTGAATGTAGTAATGTTCAAGAACACTCAGATGATGTGGATTTTCTCATGATTCTTGGATACATTATTTTGCTCTTTCTCGCCAATGGAACATAGATAAATGATTCTGAAGTATCTTTAGATATGATAGGCTTTCTCAATAGAGTGGAAGTGGGGTGTTTGAAATTGAATTTCTAGAGATTTGCCTGAAATTCTTTCAGATTTTTCTAAAAAAAGATTGAAAAGAAGAAAAAAAAAATGACAAGGAGGCATTAAGTTTTTCAGTTCAAGGTCTTGTTTCTGTTTTCTTCTTTGAAGATCAGTAGTAGATGTGGGTTATAGCTTTATAGTCTCAGTTGACAGTTTTTTGCGGAAAGAGACATACATTTGTAGTTTTTCAAACCAATTCCCTAGATTTAGCTCTCCCATATCTTCATCAGGGTTGCTATAGTCAGGGAAGTTCAAACCAAAAAATGTTAGGGAATTATAATAAAGCAGCCAAACCCGGAAATGTCAGGGAAAATAACGAAATAGTCAGGGAAAAATTGTGAAGTCATCTTTATTGGATTTCTAAAATGGATTTGACGTTCGGAACAACAGACTTTTCGTGAAAAAAATTTCAAAGTATGTCTTTAACTTTCAGGGAATTTTGCCAAAAAATGCCAGGGAATACTAGGTAAGATAGAGAAACGAATTTAATTTCAGGAAGACTCAATTTGTAATTGAGTGTGGTTTTCTCAATCGATTATCGATTTATTTTGTTGCCCTGATTGGTTTTGTCTCAATTATTCTGAAGCAATCATTCATTTAGTGTATGTTTTAATTGAAGTTTGTTTTTTGCTCCAGGTCCTTAAATCCGTTGAAAATATCTCACTTCCCAAATTAGAACAATTAAAAATCACCAGCGAAAAGACAGAAGATGAACAGTGTGATTTACCCGCTTTTAGTGAAATTGAAGATATTGATGCCAACGATCGCGACAATCCATTCTTAGTATCACCCTATGTCAATGATGTCTATGACTATCTGAGGAACTTAGAGGTAAGTTCAACTTAATGTACAAAGGAAAAACAGAAAGTAGTGGCTGTTGTAGTTTTGGAAGCCATCTTAATGATTTAGGAAGGTATATATTTTGGCCAGGTATTTGAATATGTGGTGCCTATGGAGCCTTTAATTGCTTTATCCCTTTTATCTTTTGTGATGTTTACTTTTTTTTAAATTATATTACCGACATGTATAAGTGCTCTCAAGTTCTGATGACAAAAAATTGCGATCTACTTTCAAAAAGAACCAAAAACCACCTTTTACCAAAATACTGGAAGAAAATTGCATTTAGTGAAACCGTTCTGGAATTTGTAACACTACAAAAGATGTTTTGAAATGAGCTTTAAAAGTGCTCGCATCTTTATTCTTTAAGCTGCTGTAAATACATGTATCAGAACGTCTTCTGTTATCCACAAAAAGTGTTTCGGAGATTCATTGAGGGTTTCCTCATTCATCAGAGCTAGCCAATGTCCTCTCTAATACTTGTCACGGTCTAGATGCCTGCACAGGTTTCGCTCGTGGACTACATTGAAGGGTGAATTTCTGTATGTAGCACCCTGCCCTCGCTTCCCATGAAGGTGGGGTTCGTATAGTTTACCCAACATTTGACTTGACTTCAATTCTATTTCAATCAAAGCACCATCCAAAAAGTAGCATTTCTCTTTTCCTTGAGAGAGAATAATGGTAAGAAAATTATAATTACCTGCATAGACCTCTACTTGTGTGTAATTTTCTAGTTTATTCATGATTATATAGTTTGCCACTTCCTACATTGTAACGGAGTCCTCCTAATTCAGTAAAATTTTCATGCTCTAAACTTCTACGTACTTACTGTTTTGCATTACACATATTGGCAACCTGTTATTGTGTAATAGTTCACACAAAAGTGGTTCCTTTATATGATGAAAGAAACCGGAATTTTGAAAAATCTTGAAATCTGAAGGCACACAGGTGCTGTCTACGCAATCAAAATGAGTCTCAGTCTGGTTTGAAGTTCAATATTCTGAGTTAGTGTTGATTAGGAATTGCAATTTTTGTTCAGTGATTGATGATCACCTAAGGGCTTATATTTTTCTGTTATTTGCAGTGAAGTAAATAATAAAAGCAAGACATCTTCAGTTCAAAGCATCTAAATTTTCCATGTAAAAAGTAGTGTTGGGACGTGGATTCGGGATTCGGTGTCAAAATGCTCCAACTCGAATCAGTGCATCCGTACATCCGCTGAAATTTCAAGATTCGCCCTATGAAGCCGAATCCCGAAGGTTGTTGAATTGCGTCGAATATCGCTATCGTCTCCTGATTTCAATTTTTGACTCATTCCAGAATGTTCTTGAACAGTAAATATTGGTATAAATACTCGCTGCGTCCAGATATTGCAACCAGTATTTGTTGACCTGCGTGATGAATAACAAAAAGTATCAAGATTCTGAAAAGTGAAGGATTCGTGACGGATTTGGACTGAAAATTAAAATTTGGGATTCAGATTCAGGTTAATTTCAGATGCGACCCATCACTTGTGAAAAGTCAGGGATTTTGATCATTTTGGTCAGAAAAAATCAGGAACAGGCAGAGTATTTGCCTCATCCAGAGACACCCTGCATTACTTATATTTGGGACGGAACCTTGCCTGTACCCTTTATTTTTGCCTCATCCAATTTTACGAAATGGTATTAAATCTTTATCCAGTATTTTCCTTTTTTTTGTTCATCCAATTTTGTTGTAGGCATTGTAACAACAAGATCGTAGCGTAATAGCTGGTATTTTTAATTTTGTTTAATATTGCTGCCTCTCCATCAACGTTCAGTTATTAAATTAAGTTCTTGATTTTTCCAGGCAAGAAATCCCATCAAGAAAGACTTTTTGCAAGGAGCTCTGATCACGTCCTCAATGAGAGGCACTCTCGTCTCTTGGTTAGTGGAAGTGCAAGTGCAGTATCGCTTGACCCCAGAAACTCTTCATCAGACTATTTTCATCGTTGATAATTATTTACAGGTAAGTGCTCCTAAACTTATACCATATATTTTC
This sequence comes from Bemisia tabaci, assembly GCF_001854935.1. Classification (NCBI taxonomy): domain Eukaryota; kingdom Metazoa; phylum Arthropoda; class Insecta; order Hemiptera; family Aleyrodidae; genus Bemisia; species Bemisia tabaci. The sequence continues at coordinate 176,677 of NW_017547093.1, forward strand.
TGCTATACATCCTAACGGTCTTGTTTAGTTTGTAGAAAGTTTACTGAAACATCTTCCTCCCCCATTAATTTTGTATTCTCTTTGAAGGCTTTTTGCAGTTCTACAAGTTAATCGCTAGAAAAAAAAAATAAACCTCGAACTAGTCAAAGATTTTCTAATTAATTTAGTATCAAATGGGAAATTGACTCTGAGTTTGTCTTGTCATAAACTGCAAACAAGAATGAATGTTTAAGTTTAACGGCCAAGAGAGTTAACGTATACCTTTAATTAAGATTCGTAAATTAAGAGACAAGTGGTTCGCATAAGCGCTGAGAAATTATATGCCTAGAAACGCCTAGAAGACCTTAACGAAACTACTGTTCTTTCTCACTGTTTTAAGGAACTGCAGGGTTTTCAATGGCTCACTTTTCTTACTTTAGCTTTCAGTTCTTCACTTTTTTCACTCTTGCCCTCTATTTTCACCCATTCTATTCCCACTTCTCAGAGCATTAAAAATTATCAATGTTGCACATAATCAAATTAATTCCTATCCTATGGATTGCTTATTTTCCCCTCTGATTTAACAAAAGCACTGCAATTCATAGAAGAAGTTCAAAAACAAAGTCATGATTTGTTCCCCTTTGTCCCATTCAAAATGAAAATAAAATCCTCACTTTTCCATCGTATCTTATTTGTATGAAAAGCAATACATTGAAAAATAACATCAATTTTTTTTGAACTTTTTATAATGCCCCTCTTGCATCATAATTAGCATAGCCTTCATGAAAACTATAATTTACAGTAAGGGCCAGTATAATAGTGTGTTCATATCTCAGTAAATGAATGAGAAATAATTTTTTCTCCTGTTTTTTTTTCTAGAGAACGAAAGACCTGCCGAAAAACAGACTCCAGTTGGTTGGTGTGACTGCAATGTTCATCGCAGCCAAATACGAGGAAACCTACTGCCCAGACATTGAAGCATTTGTTTACATTTCAGACAACGCTTTTACAAGTGGAGAAGTGCTGGCGATGGAGAAAAAGATTGTGAAATGCCTGGACTTCGCAATTAATCGACCACTGTCAATTCATTTCCTTCGGCGTTACAGCAAAGCTGCAGGGGTAAGTTTTTTTAAGCCTCGTTAGAAGGAATATTTTCCAAATTTTTATTTTCAAGGAAGTTAATACCATTACACAGCATGCTAGTTTTTTACATTTCGGAACCGGTATTTATCTATTTTTTTGTCAGCATGTACAAAGCTATCCCGATATTATTTTAAATAATTTATTTTTACAGGGGGAAAGAAACACTCAAACAAACACAAAATGACAAACTTCAAACTGCCTTAATTCTGGTTTTGTGAGGTCTCTGTCCCAGAATTCTCTTAGAACAGTCTTCTTTCCTCGGACACATAAATGAATTTGGAGAATTTGGAGACTGAAATTTTATTACATTTCTTTACAGTGCAATAGAGTTCTCCAAAGAGCTCTGCACTCAATCACGATACCAGCTGGGATTTTAATTTTAAATCATGAGCAAGCAAAACTTGATTGAATTCGTCATTCCCCCAAATATGTCAACGCCAGAAATAAAAATTCAAGTCAAACTGTATCAATCGACCCGCCTCAAATCCTAGATAATGTAATAATGTGATTAACCAATTAAATGCCCTAATATATTGGAGCAATGGAATTTGAAATTGTTCAATTTAAAAAAAAATTGTGTTTTTCTTGTATTCTAATTTTTACCCTGAAGGCTTTTTGAGGATGACAGATTCAATAAAGCATTTTGCTGTTTTGAGTATCCATAGGTAATTTATGTTGTGCCATTTTTAACTATGGTAGTTGAAAAACATTAGCTCTGCATAGTATCCTTACATACATTCAAGTCGCCCTACAGCGAGCCCGGGCGCTTTGCGACACCTAATCGCCATCCTTGCCTATCGATCCAGAGGTCATCTGATAAATGGCATCTTGTATGTGCATAGTATCCTTAAAGGCTCAAATATTCTTCAAGCCTTTTTTGAACAATCGCACATTATCAGTGTTTTTTAATTCACTTTAAGCTCTTGATTCAAAGAGTTGCCTTAGTTTGGCACAATTACTTTAGGATCCATTGTATTTCGGGTGTTGTGGTTGTTGTTGTGATTGCTGACATTCATCTCAATGTTTCCTTTGGCTAAGAAGTATTTAATTTCTAGGTAGAAAATTTAAAATGATGGTACAAACAGTATCAATCCATTAGTTAAGAGATCACTCTGTGCATCATTCTATTTTAGATGAAATATGGCCCTAATAGTATTCTTCTGCAGCACAATAATTCTATGCAGGTCTCGTAAATTACTCACAAGATCGTTTTTTGTATGGGTAATGTTAATAGAGTTTTAATTTTTTTGAAGTTTTTGTCCCGGCCTCTACATTACTATCTGTTTTTATTGTCTGTTCTAGGCAACATCAATAATTCACTCCTATGGGAAATATTTCCTCGAGCTTGCCTTGGTGGATTATGCTTTTACTCACATTCCTCCATCCAAAGTTGCAGCTGCAGCCACATACATAGCTCTAAGGTATTTTTCTCAGAACTGAGGTTTTTTATCTTTTTGCGTTTTTTAATTCTTGTAAAATTCAGAGAATAATTTGACGTGAGATAATCTTGTCCGAAGGTTGTGATCAAATAATCAAAAACAAAAGAAGATGCTTAGGTCTGAGAGTTGATTCTTAAAATGAAAGTAGAGATGCAAGCATGAAATTTCATTTCGCTGGAAAGTGAAATTTCATTGATTTTTCAGAGATTGCGTGTGCAATCTGCAACAGTTATTCAAGAATTCTTTAAGAAGCTTCCAAACATTTTATCAGTGGTTTTTTTCTTCAAAATTAAGATTTTACTTTTCTAAGGGTTTCATCGCATTTTGAGTCCATTGCAAAAGTTACAAAAAATTTCAAGAATTTTCATTTTAAAAAAATTTATATGTTGCATCTCTGAAGGATGGTAGGAACCCTGGAGAATTTAGGGCTTAGAAAAATCATTCACTCTCTGCTGCGCCAGCTTTTCTTGGCTACTGCTTTTCCAAAATCATTGTTTCTACTACCAGGAAAACAGGGAAAACCCAGGGAATTTGTGTTAACTTCGAAATTTAAGAGAGAAAAAGTTTCATTCGAAACAGTTCAGTGAAAAGAGTTTAAAATCGAAAGCTGCCTGTTTTCTTGTGTCAAGTTTAAATTGCTATCCACAGCTAATAGCACATGCTGATTTCTTAGATGTATGACTTTACCAATGATTTTTTATGACAGCTGCCTGGATTTTTAAGAATAACTATTTATCTGATCACGTATGGCAGTCACAAATTTTCATGTAGTGCCAATGAAATATGTATTCTTTTGAAAAGTATATGCATTTCAACAACAGTAGTAAGCCCAATATTTGTAGAAAACATATTTACGGTAAAATATATTTTATGGTAGTGAAGTTGGACAAGATTTTAATATGCCAAAGGTAGCTTCTCTAAGTTGTGGCAACCATAGTCTCAGCAAACTGTGAAGATATACCTCTGCGACGGATATGTTTTAGTGGAGACTTATTTTCTGCAAACACTTCTGGGGAAATGCAAGGAATCGGAAAATCGAAGAAAAGTAAAAAAAACCTGCTTAATTCCTCTTATTTATTCAATTTAACTTACTTAATGTTCGATGGTATAAGTCAATTGACTCAGACTTTTCATTGTGAATTGTTTTGTTGTTGCAGTGCCAGTAAAAACTCGTCTTTATCCTGTGAATCCACATGGACCCAGGAACTACACTACTACTCAAAGTATTCATTCAAAGTGATCAAGCCCATCGTCAATTTGCTAGCAAATACCATCCAGCATGTCACCGCATCCAAGAAAATGAATGTAAGTAATATCTTCATCAAAATTTCATGGAGAACATAATTTGTACGAAGAAAATGACTGATTTTACTGGAGCTTGCACGAAAAATGCGTTTTGAAACCTAGATCTAGATATGCAGTCATAGATTATGTTTCTGGGTAACTTCCCGATGTTTTTCTTCATGTAAAATAATATGATGGTACCTAGATGAAAGACATTTTCTACGGCTCATTCATGCAGCCACTTCAAAACTGTTAAAAATCTTAGTACGCAAGTTTGCAGCTTAACCCTATGCATTCTCTGATAGTATGGTATTAATGCTGGTCCTTGTCTACCTTTATGTGTCCACAAGCTGTTTTTCATCTCTTCCTGACCTGTATTTTTTAAGGTGTTATTTCAGGCACGAATTTCATGGCCTCATTTTTAAATATGATTAAGGCTCTAATTAATGTATGCACATAAAATTGACAGAGTTAAACAATCCCACTTTTATTGAAGTGTGTCAGAATGTCATGTATCTTTCTAATTTTCCTGAAGAGAACCAACCAACATTTTTGCTCCAAATTTTGTGGATTTATAGGAGATAAGAGTTTGAAACACTGCAATGTAGATGTTACTGTTTCTTTTAACTCAGTTCAAATTGTGTATTGATATTTTTAGATGTTTATTGTAACTGCAATCCTCAGGAAACATTAATTTCAACAAACGAAAACCTAAATTTTTTCTCCGATAGGTGTAATGTATCTTTTTCACAAATGAAGTCGCACAAATAATGCATTGTCGATAGTATAAGCTCTCCTCCATGCATTCACCGTTAAAAAAGTCTTTTCATCTGTTCAGAAAGATATTTGTTACCATAAGTAAATCCTGCTTTACCTCTTCAATCCTCCTAAACTTTTTTCACATTGTTTCAGGTTATCAAAGTCAAATACTCGCAGGAGAACTTCCTCAGGGTCGCCATTGCTACAGCTATTCAACCAGCTCGCATAAGAGAACTACTGGAAAAGCAATGAAGCTGAAACCATTTGTGTTTGTATAGCCGTAACCGAAAATGAATGAAAGAAAAAGAGACTGTCCTATTATTGGAATTGTGTATTGACAGTCCTTTTTCAAGTGATTTTAATCTATGTATTAATCCTGTTTTCCATTGCAGTCATTATCTGTTGTTTTCATTGTATTTTTGTGGAGGTCTGCTCAATTGGTATCTTAATTATTCCTTTTTGCACAAAATTTTTCCAATGACTCAGGTTTTCATCTTAATGAGGTAGCTTTATTAATCAGTTTTTGTTGAATCTCCACCTCGGCCAATATTATGCTCATTATTGTCACAAATCATTGTCTCTTACACAAAGGAATGTAACTCATCTTTGTTGCTTCCGTATTCATAAAATGATTTTTTCATAACTGAACCATCGCCTAAATTTTCTCAAGATTTTAGATTCTTTTCTAATAAGTGTAAAAAAAAATAATTGAAAATGTTACGCAAACCTATGGCACAATTCTCCTGTAAGGAAAATGAATTGTCAATAAAGAATACTGAAGTAGGGCAATTCGGTTATGTTCCTTCATGTAGGAGGCGAGGAACTAATCATTTTTCTCCTACGAAGGCAGACAAGAGCTGGCAGTATTCATGGCGAGTTCACTAATTTTTTTTTCCTTTAGATGACCTTCGAGAGCATCCGCTTAGTTTTCATTCTCAGTTTGATAGTGAGAAAACTAGTCAAAAACTAGTCTTCTTTTTCTTTTGAATTGTTTTAAAGAGCTTTAAGAGAGTTTTTGCTTTTCGAGTATTTGAATATGAGTATCGAAAAGCAGACTAGTGCCCTTAGACACTGAGTGACGAACATGTAGCATCTGTTAGTAAACTCTGAAAATACCATCCTTTGATCAGTCATACATTTTGTAGTAAATTCTATACCACTATTGGACAGCTTCAGCCAGAATCAGTGTACCTGTATTACGCATTGCCTCTTTTCCTGCCTATTTATTACTATCATTTAAAAGAGGAAACCGAGCAGCATTTTGGCCTCAAAATTTTATGGAGTTTTTCTCTGTGATCTGAAGAGATTAAGAGAAAGTTTCAAGGCATGATGATGCATATTTTTTGAGAGGAAAAAACCTGAATGAAATTTCCAAGTGTGAACACTGTTGGACTGATACTGGTCAGAGCCTTTCAATTTAATGCATGTACTATGAAAGGTATGAAGGTATGAAGGTGTACGATCAGTTAAGTTTCTTTAAATTTTCATGACTTATTCAGTATTTCTCCTGAAAATCGCAGGCCTTGTCTAAAATGCTGGATGATTTTTTAGCACATGCTAAGAAGTAAAAGTTGCTTTAAAATAAATTTTTCTCAAGTTTTGAGAAAACTATAAATTTTTGAGAATAGAGTTTAGAGAAGGGTCAAGCTACTTTCATTAACTTTCTACTCTTTTTTGAGCTAATCGAGTTAAAAATTCACTTTTTCACGGATATTTCATGATAACAAGTTGTAAGGAACCCTCTGAAGTTTTCAAGTAATTTTTTGTTCTCCAACTCCCAGTGTTACTGTTTCACCACGGAATCAATTCGGAGGATGAAAAATGGCCCACAAATTTTGGAGAGTTTTTCCTAAAAGTTACTGTAATATCACCCTGGACAAATTTTCGACCTATTAGTTCAACAAGGACTTGAAATCAGTCACCGAACAACTAACATTTGTTTAAAGACAACTTTTGCTGTATTCGCTCATGGCATTGCTACATTGGAGTAGTTAAGTGCCAGTAGGTCCTTTTGATAGGTCCGTCTTTGATCGTTTTTCAGTTTTTAGATGCAGAGGTTTAGTGTGGAGATTCAAATGAAAACTAATGTCAATGGCTTTTCAAAAGCTGGAATTTTGTAGTTCCCAATTATTATACTTGTACAGTGCAAGTTTAATTTTGCACTAGTAACTGACTCGAGCACTCCACAAGGATCATCAATTCATATTTTTTACCTTGTACATATTCAATTGTTTTATTCAATCAGCTCTCAATGTTTCAACTTTACCATTTGGTCTACAGCCGAGTATCTCTTTTAAAATTTTTGGGATTTGTAGAGTCTGTTATATGCAAAAAAGACTCCAAAAATTTAATTTTTGAATTACCAAATTCCCTTTGGAATGAATTTTTTCTTTTTGAAGGTTGTTCATTGTTCCCATGATCATTGGTTTCCAGAAGTTACGCTAAGATAAATCTGTAAGAAAAATTGTTTTAAACTCTTGATAAGAATTCCTATAGCTGCAATTTTGACTTTTTAAGTGACCTTTTCCATTTTAAAACTTGCAATTGAATTCAAATTAGAGTATTTGTCAACTATTAATGTATAAGACCACAAGAATTCAACCGTTTGTGTTTTGATGCTGACGGTTGTAAGCAAACTGCCCTACTTTCTGTTTAGTTTAAATTTCTTTGTCTTTGTATTCTTTTCCTGCAGCTCTTTTATGTACTTTTTTGCAAGATTTGCCGACTTTTACCAACATACCTCTGACCAATTTATAGTTTCCTAGTAGAAATTTCTAGTTGACTATTCATAATCAAATCTGATAGACTTATTTTATATCTAGTTAATTACATAGTATTAATAATGTTTTTGGAGAAACTCCGACCAATAATGTTCAAACCGCTCTACTGTACAGCCTAATGACTGAAGCATTTAAAATTTTTTCACCAAATGAACTGATAGAGTCAAAATAGTTTGTGCAAGTGATATGTAAATATTCGGTGATTCAAATAAACGTTTTTTATTTTTACTAACTTTGTGCACTCTTAGTTTGTATCAAACCCAAATACTGTAAAAGTTTACAAATTTATTTTTGCACAATTGAGGACTTGAGTTGGAAAAAACACTTCTTAGTTTCAGTGTCCAGAATTTCTCTCGACATTTTTATTCTCAACAGAGAAGAAATGAGTTTAAAGAGACAGCAGTGTGATTGAATATTGTTCTTCCTCTGATGATACATTTAATGCAAATCTCAAGTTTTCTGGGGGCTCATCAGAATTCTCACTTAAAATTAAATTGTTAGTAATGATTTCGAAACACTGTAGTAGAGAAATGCTCTTTTTGCAGCCAAATCCTCAATACAGCATCATATTAGACATACATAGGTTAAAAGGCGGAGCGTGAGTGGTTGGCTATGTCTTATCGCTGCTTTGTCGTGCCTACATCGGGTTGAACTCACGACAAGCTAACGACACCTCTTAAGTTTCCGACAGTATGTCGTCCATTCCACCTGACGAAGGCACGATAAAGCAGCGATAAGACATGGCCGACCAATTACGCTCCACCTTTTAACCTATGTCATCTATGGCGACCTGACAAACACAAAATTTGAACAATCAGGCTGCTGTCCTTTCTTCCTCCTTCCCTTGTATACTCTTGAAAAATACCAAGATTCAGAGCCTACTTAAAATCTATCGAAGGTATGAAAGGGCAATTTAATATTTCAGAAAACTTGGGCAAGAGAAGAAAATGCTTTATTTTGTTCCATCAGCAGTATAACAAATTATCATCAATGATGAAATGATAGGTACATTCAATAAATGTCAAGCCTCATACCCATCAACAAATTTCTAGAAAAAAATAGTAAGGGTGGAATACATCAAATTATATTCATAAAAAAATAAATGAGAGGTGTGGTCAGGTTTTCCGACAATTGCAGGGGGTAACAATTTATTGCAAACACCAGCAGGACTACTAATAAATTAGGTGTTAACGAGAAATTTCTTAGCACAACCTTGACATCAATAGGAGTGGAAGAAAGTGTGCAGGTGGTAGAATTGTTTCATGATATAATGGTGTAAATTATAAATAAAGGATGGTACAGTGAGAGATAAAACAAATTTGAATTAAATATTGAAATATAAAAAAACGAATAAGTTATGAGGAGTCTAATAGGACTCGGTGTTGGAAGTTCTGGTTTCTTGGACGAGGTAGACCTGGGATCCAGGGACGGTGTTGGTGGTGACGAAGGTGCGGTGCTTGGCGCGGATTAAGGACAGGTTGCTCTCGGCCGTGTCAGCTCGGTCTTCAGCTGCCTCCAACTCCCGCTGGAATCTTCGTACTCGGGTCACACTCTGTTGGCTCATACCCTCCTGAAAGCAGTCAAAAAAACTTATTATGTATAGTTTGAGTCAGACTCCATTAAGCAGGAAGGAATAGTCTCGTCAGCAATTTCATCGGATAATTTTTTTTCTTCGAGAGAACTGCAGTGTTGATTCTTTTAAAAATTTTGGTGGATTTCCTGCGTAATTTGAGGCAAGTTCCCTGAAATCTTCAAAAGAAAACCTGCACAACAATTAAAATACCTAATTGAATAATAAAATAGATTTTTAGATGAAGCATTGTAAGAAGGAACCCTGTGTGAAGAATACTTCACACAGGGTTCAGAACTGAAGAAAGCTTTCAAGGAATGACGTTCTGAATTATTCAATTTTATACCTATTAACCGTCGATATGAGAAGAAATGAGCTGGTTTTACATTTTAGAAGTGTGGATGAAAAGGTCTAAATTTTCCTAATAAAAGTGCACATGAAAATACTAGATCTGACAAAAATACCTACGTACAAACGAAAATGATTTACACATAGGTGCAAATGAATATAAACATTTTCATAAATTATGTTTAGAGGGCTTTCAAAATCAAAGCTATGAGCAGGCCACTCATCCTTTCTTCCAGACTTATTATTCTGGAAGGAGGGATACTACAAAAAACAACGGACTTAACACTGCAACAGTATGGATTGCAATTAATTGCAATGATGGCATAAAATTATTGCGATTCATTTTTCCACATTATTCCATTCATTTGTAAGTGTTTGTTTTTGAATTGCCAAGCATTCACAATCAGTTTTAAGCAGCTTATTTCATCGGAGAAAGTTTGCATTTTTGCCATTTCTTTTCAGATTGACAGATTTATTATTTTTAAAAGAGAATTTCGCTGACCAGACAGCCATAGAAATTGATAAAAAATTTGTTATGTTGCACTATGACTGCATCATTGATTTTTTTGCTGAAAATTGCAATGCAAATAGTATAAAATCTAAAGATCACTTTAAATATTTGGAAAGATATCTTAATGCCATTATTGTCAAAGCTAAGACAATGTCACTTTTTTAAGTGAAAAGGAAAATTTCCCCCCAAATTTAGATGTAAACACGTTTTAATGGTCAAAGTAAACCGTGCCACTAGTACACAAATAACAGCTTACAATTTACACAATATGTGTTTTTCGTCCTTAATTTTTAGTTTGAAAAAGTTTGATTTTAGTGATAAAAGTCTGAAAGAGTTGATTTTAAAATTTAAAAAAAAGAAAGTGGTCTGTCAACCAAGTTTCATCTCAGAACTACTAAATTTTCTACCAAAAATTGTCTGGAAAAAAGAAAATTTTGGTTTCAGAGATAAAGTCCCACATCACAGATAACCCAGGGACAGTATACTTACCCCTGTCTCCCATGTGGTCCAAAAATGAGTCACCAGAGATTTGCACCAAAGGTGTCAAAATAATTTTAGTCTCTGAAAATCACTACTGAAATTCATATTTGACGAGGGCAGAGTTCATGCCAAATAAGTTTAAACATCATTTGGCCGAGACAGAAGGTCAGCTGTTACCAGTTTAGCATTGAAAATAAAGGGAAGAATCAAGGCAGATTTTCTGTCACGCACTAAGGGTGCTTAAACTTACTTGACGTGGACTTGACGATGTTCATTGACGACATCAAAAGAAGAAGGAGTGAGCGTTGGAATTGACGCGACGCACTGCAGACGCAAGTTACACGCGAACATTAATTTTGCCTTCATATTAATAGATAGGCAATAAATGTGTCACGGGTGTTGATCTTTCAAACTGAAAGGATAGGTATGCTGCGTTTGCATTGAAAGCAATTCACCCGATTTCCGAAATTCAAAACTTGACATGTTGCATACGAAGAGGTGAGAATCAGGGGAGCTTACTTACGTTGCAATGCTGCAAAATTACAATTGACAATTTATAAAAGTACTTAAGAATTTTCATTCCATGAAATTCATGAATTGATTCCACAAATCGTTGAAGAAAACATTCGTAAATAGATGAAATATAAAAAAGAAAAAATAAAAATTGGCTACGGTAAGCCTCGAAACGATGCAATGCAATTAAGCTCCCACCCTTACAGATATAAGAATCTCCTTTATTTGGAGAAAATTATCTGAAGCTCCGAATCAAGTTACCTGTTCTTGGAGTTGCCTCTTGTACAAGTTCAATTTCTGTGTGGCTTTTTCGAGGGTATCTTGGAGTAATTGGACGTTCTTGTGGTCTTCTTCGCTCTGGATGACGATTTCTTTCAATGTTCTCTCTTTCTTGCGCAAGATTTTCACGGTTTCTGCGTGGCGTCTCTTTTCTTCATCCAGTTCAATTTCAATATCACGAATCTGGAAGCAAAGCAAATGTATAGAAATCATTTTTTTCAGGAGAAAAATTATACTTGAGTAGGTCATATTCTGGCGTTCTAAGCCCGAGAAACAATAAAAAACTAGTATTTTTGACAGTCTTCCGAAAGTTCACCTACCCTGCGTTTTTCCCCGATCGCGCAATTATACGGACTCGAGGTGCTTTTCCGACCAGAAAATCGGACTTAGCAGGTCATTCCGAGCGCACCAGCTTGGTTTCGGCCCGATCAGAGAGCTCTAGATTTTGACCTTAAAAATTTAGTCCCTGTCGATTTTTCTCAATTTCGGACCGAGAGAAAAATTTCGAGATGATAGTCGCATCATATGTAGTTCGAGGAGTAGAATCGATTGCGCATGGTCCCGACACTCGGCGAGGCTTCCTGGGCCGAGAAATGGGTAAAAATCGAGTGGTTTTCTGAAAGTGCGACTTGCGCTGCAACCACTCACGTTTTTTGCCGATCGGCATGGTCCCTATGCTCGGCAAGGCTTCTTGGGCCGAGAAACGGTATCGAACGAGTGTTCCTCTGAAAATGCGACCTGCGAGGCTTGGAGACGCTTCCTGAACCGAGAAACAAGTGTTTTTGACAGATTTTGACATTTTCTCGCGCATCCCATTATCCGTCGATTACGAGCTTCCATTAACTCGTGGAACATTTTTTTTAAAAAAAATCGGACCGGGCGCGTCATATTTCTCTGGTAAAAATTGGCGATAGGAGCTGCGTTTCAAAATACCATAGGAGTTCTTATAGCCGACTAAAGAAGGCTATTGAAAATCATATAGCTGACTGTAGAAAGCGGAGCAAATCATATAGCCGAACTATACGAAGCTATAAAAAAGTATACAGTCGGGCTATAGTTCCTATCGCCGGGCTTAATACTTTATCGCCATTGGCTGTAAAAGGCTATGAGAAATTGTGTAGAAATTCGTGTGCTTTGGAAATCATTAAGCTTGATACGGAACTACCTTAATATTTACAAAACACACATTATATTTTCCTTTAAAACATTTTTTTCCCCATCAATTAAAATGAGAATAGTCCATACAGAGTGTGCAAACATTTCAAAATCATGAATTGAAAAACGCTGACTCCGCGAGATTAAATATTAGAGCCTAACACAAAGCGAAGTGGCGACGCACTGGCGCCTACAAACCTAACAGGGATATTTCACGCATTGCGCAATGCGTGAAGTATCCCTGTTAGGTTTGTAGGCGCCAATGCGCGTTTTGCGCTCTCTGCCCGCCCGTCGCGCCGCAGCGTGCCACGGCGTCTGAAGCAACTATTTCACACCAGAGGTATTGCACAGTATCATAAGAAATTGAAGGCGCTCCAACATATTTAGAATGACAGGCGTCCTCGAGTTAGCTTTCCTCGCAAAATAAATCAAGATACTACGGCACAAAAAGAGAGCGGTAGTCCAAAAACTAACTAAGTCCTAGTATCCGTATTTAGTAACATTTAGCATAAACTTTATCGTCTGGCTGTTGCTTCATCGCCATAGGCTATAAAAGGCTATAAGAAATTGTACAGCCGGCTACAGAAGCTATATTGGAAATCTTACAGCCGGCTTTAGGTCTATAGTATTTTGGAACACACATTCTACTGCCAATTTTTACCAGGGGGGGATTGACGTCTTCACCTCGACCGGATACTCCAGGATCATTGAAGCTCACAACCGGCAGACGAGAAAGTGAATATTCGCAAACGGTCAAAACCACTCGTTTTTCGGCTTAGGAGGTCCCGAGGATTCTCGAAATGATGCGTAAGTGATTTTACGCCTCGAACTGAGAAAGATTAGTGGGTCATCCCAAATTTTTGCTCGCTAAAAATCGAGAAAAATCGGCAGGTTTTATACGGACAAAACAGTCGTTTCCGCTTCGAGTCGATTGTCTAATTGGATTCTTTCATTGCAATAAAAAATAAAATAAAATAAAATAAAAAAATAAAATAAAAAAGAAGAAGAAAAAAGTTGTTCAGTTATTCATCAACGAAGTCACCGTATTTTCGAGCTCAAAATTTGCTGCACTGGGCCTCGATAGGTTGCGAGCCCTGTACGCCTTCAAAAAAATTGCTCCTTAAATACCTAGTTTTCCATTTAGTTTAGTCTTAGTTAGTTAGTTCCATTTAGTCTTAGTTTTCCATACATAGTTCTGAACTCAGACCCGGATTTCGCTAATTTTGAGAGCCGGTGAACCTGTAAAATTTGCAATCTGGACATGAGAGGTTCACTCACCCTAGCTTCAAGTTTACTGATGATACGTTTTCCACCGACGATGGCGTTGGCTTCGACCTCCTCGAGACGGACGGACAAGTTCTTGACTTCGATCTCGAGGGACTTCTTGATGGCCTCGATCTTGACGATACGTTCTTGTTCCTCGTGCAAGTGTTCAACGGTGTGTTTCAGCTCCACTTGTGTCCTCTGGAACCTTTCGTCGGCTATCTGAAATCCCACAAAAAATACTGAGTATAGTCAATTTATAAATCGGGTATCTCATCAAAGTATCTTTCAAGTATCAAGTAGTTTCAAAGTATCAAAGTTGTCATATGCAGATAAATGGAGCAAGTACATTAGCAGGGTTGCCATTTTGTTTGGGGACTCCAAGACTGGGAACACGGCAACCCTGCTGATGTATTTCATCTCTATCTGTGCATGGAGAGTTCGACTAGATGTGGAGGTGGATCTCGACTTATATTATTTTCTCTATTACGCCCTGAACTTTGCGAGCTTTTTTTGAGCTCAGAAATGTATTACAGAGAAAACTAGTGGCGCCACTGTGTTTCGCAATAGACTCCCAGTCTAAGGTCTCCCCATGGTCCGCATGTTTCACAATATAAGTTCTTTTTTACTCATGGTTAAATGGGTCAGTTGCGCTGGTCACAGAATCGTGTTTTGATGCTTGATTATTTTAGATTAGCTAAAAATAATAAGATCAGTGAAAACATCAACTTTCTACGTCCAATATTAACTGAAATATCGCGCTTTGAAAAATTCGGTTTATGATGTCATCCACCGCGGTAGTGACACCCTTGGTTTCTTTCACGTCGCTTTCATCCGAGTTTCACGTTTAGTAGACAGTGAGAATGCGTCTCTCTGACAAATGAAAGCAAGGTAGAAGAAACAAAGGGTGTCACTACCGCGGTGGATTACGTCATAACCCGACTTTTCAAAGCGCGATATCTCGGTTATATGGTAAAGGAATTGATAATGTATCGCATTGTAGTGTATGTTGCGTATCTACGGATTTAAGGGGATTCTCATGTTGAAACTTACTGCTTTAAAAAAGGAATAAGTTACAACTTTTATTTTTAATGCAAGCCAATTTCATTGTCCGTTAGATGAGGCACCGAGTTAAATCAACCCGACTATCTCTTCTTGGGGGGTTATGGTGCTGGTGCATATAAGATTTGCACATAGGTCTACAAATACATCCTAAAAAAGATTCAAATTGGAAAAAAATATCAAGTGTCAACACAGCCGAAGATAGGAGAACGTAATCGGGCTTCGTTTTTTATCTTTTCTCTCGAATCTGGACAACACCTCATTGGCAGCAATAGAATGGAACATTGCGAGTTCACGTTCGCGCCATCGCCCCTTCAATTTTGCAGACGCAATACGGACATCCATCAAGCACGTATAGTTGTATCTCTGCGCCGTTATCAACGGGCATTGACGTGTCTCTCATGCTTGAAATTCGGAAGAAGTTAAAATTGAGTTCGCTTATGTATGCTATACGTATGCTTGTGTATGCTTATAATATGCTATGATGTGTCAAAATCAATAATTATTTTGAAAAAAAAAGTAAAAAAGATAGAGGTCTCAAGCACCTTAAGGTGATTTCTCCCAGGAAGTAAACAAAAATTAATATATCGAACAAATGTTGCTAAAATACGAGGTTTGCTTTTCATTCTTAGTAAAAACAGAGATGCAACAGCGCAGAAGCATACTTCCGCTAGACTTAGTGGTGAAAAATCTCTTCCGAAAACCCTAAATTAAAGCTAAATGAGACTAAACGCAGAACATGCATTCGATTAGTCAAATTAAACTTGAATTTTCGCGTTAGGTCTCATTTGGCTTTAATTTAGGGTTTTCGGAAGAGATTTTTCACCAATAGACTGCTGAGGTATGTTTCTACACTGTTGCATCTTTATTTTCACAAGGAGTAAAAAGTAAAACTCGTATTTTCGCAACGTTTTGTTTGATATATCGATGTTTGTTTACTTCCTGGGAGAAATCACCTTAAAGGTGGCACGTTAACGTTGAAGTTCACGGCAAAAAATGGTGTCGCTGATTTAACAAGATTGTAGTGTAAGAAAGTATCCGACATGTTTCAATGTATATTTTACGATAAAAAAATGCCTAATTTAACCTCGTGTTTAAATTAGCTTTCCACTATTGTAGAATGTAAATTTGAAACATGTCGGAGATATCTTTTAACCATGTAATCAGCGATCCATGTTTTCCCGCACTGGAAAAAAAAACACATTGGATCTAGGATCTAGAGTCCAGACTTTTAAAAACATCGAAGAGAAAAAGTACTCTTGATTCAATCAGAATCTAGCTTAGCTATATCAAGAACCAAGCCTCTTAATTTAAGCGGATTTCGTTTTGATTCAAGCAAAAATCCGATTGAATCAAGAGTATTTTTTTTGTCAATGTTTTCAAGAGTCTTTACTCTAGATCCAATGTGTTTTTTTTTCCAGTGCGTGTTTTCTCATCTTTTGGCTCAGAATTTTCAAGAGCTTTTCTACAGAGTTTTTATAGTTTCGTTCCCCTCCTGAGCAAATTTTCTTTCATTCCTGCAACGCCTCCCCCCCCCCCCCCCCCNCCTAAGATTCGGCTGAGATGGCGATTCCGTCTCACGCCCCACACCGTATTTTAGACAGATCGCGATGAATCGGGCCGTGAACAACTTTGTAGCAAAACGACGAGAATGCTGAGAATCGGGGCTTACTCTGAGTTCCTTGGTTACTTCTTCGTAGTCGTTGGCGATTGATTGCAATTCCTGTTCGAGCTTGGCACGGGTCGCCGAGAGATTCACGTTGATCGTGGTCAGTTCGTTCACCCTGACTTGGGACTCCTCGTACAGCTGTTCTGCGTGTCGTTTCGAGCGGAGAGCCTGCAAACAAATCAATCGCACGCTTCAAAAACTCCGAAAAGAAAACAGAGGATATATAATATACATAGCTTCTGTTATGTATAGCATATAATATCGAAAAAATCACACGGAAAAGGATCTGGGGACCTTGCAGGGATCGGCAAAATCGGCTGTAACGACGGACGGATTCAGTGACGTCATCGTTTCGATGATCGATACGGATGTAATGACGTCATCACTTCAATTATCAAGAGACATGCGATGATATCATTGCCACGATGAACTTATGGGGAGCAAAGCTCATTGCGACGTTTCAGAGTGTTTTTTTCAATCCCCTCCCCCCTTCAGTAGATCCAATGCTTGGCATTTAGTGTTTTCTGTGAATGTTAAATGTGCTAAGGTGGAAGGAGTTCATCGTTCCCCCATTTTTTTTTAAAAGACAAATTCGTGGTGTTCAGTGTCTCGTGGTATGAATTTTAGTGGTATTGAGATGGGCGATTTACTTTTCAAAAATGGATGCGAAAATTTATTTGAAGTTCTCCTTTGGGGGAATAAAAAAAATAAGCAGTATAATGAGCTAATTTTTCAAATTCTCAAAATTTTTACTTTTTGTCAAAAAGACACCTGTAGATCTACCAGACTAATTTTTTTGGCTATTGTTGAGCAAGAGTCTACGGATCTTTTCAAATGGTCGGTATTAAAAGCCAGGCACTTTATTTTCATGAAACGGCCCTCTGAGCGCTTGAGAGAGGTTGGAGCACGTAGCTAGCGAGTGATGAAACTGAGAATCAGAAATCGGAAATTCTGAAACGTCGCAGCGTTGCTAACGGTTTGGAGAACCATAGATGGACAATCATAAGAATTTCCCTTGAAGAAAAGTGGCCAGGAAAAATAGGTAAAAATCATGACAGTATTACTAAAGGTCAATTTTCAAGCACAGCTTAGGTGGGACTTATGAATATACAATTCCTTCGATTCTCTTACATATTCTGAAGAAATTTTTATGGAATT
Organism: Bemisia tabaci; assembly: GCF_001854935.1. NCBI lineage: Eukaryota > Metazoa > Arthropoda > Insecta > Hemiptera > Aleyrodidae > Bemisia > Bemisia tabaci. Next base: position 194,069 of record NW_017547093.1, read on the forward strand.
GAATATATGTTTGCGGGAAACGTAGCAACGTTAATAAAATTTCCTATGCATGCAAAGGGTCTATATTTTGATGGATGAGGTCATCACTGAATCCGGAGATCGTCGTTACAGCCGAGTTTACGAAAAAAGCAGTGCTTACCTTGAAAGCGGAGGGAGAAGACTTGGGAGGTTCCAGTGGGTAAGGCGGGGGTCTATTTTGGAAGCGCACACGTCTACAACTATTAAGCTATTCATTTAACAACCTTACTAAATTTTTAATTCATGGATCTACGTATGTAAGTAGGAATAATATTTTTTCCCGAAATCGTCTGAAGCTTGTCGTTGCGAGCGGCGAGCCTGCAACCAGAACAATACACAATTCAAAAACGGTCGGATCCCGTTTACAAAACTACTTATCTTGAAAACGTGCTGCAAGAGGCCCCAAGAGCCGTGCTCAAACGTGCTTCAAACAAAGACAAGCTTCAAGTCTATCTAATACGCATACCGAATTCATTCGCGAACTTTTATTTGGTGGAAGGAAAAATGCTTCGAGACGAGGCATGCTTAAAAGTCATCATTTTCTCGTGAGAGGACGCGATATTTTAGGGATTGCTATTTCGATGATGTTTGAAAGAATTCTGGAACTGTACTCGAGATTAGGAATAGAGGGAGGGTGCACATTTTTCGTACAAGAGTGGCAAATACTCTATCAAAATTTCACATCTATGATAATTTGAACCAATTTTTATGAGGAGAGTAAAGCATTCTCTTTACTATGCCGGATAGCGGATGAATGCCCCTTCACACCCACCGTACCCAATGGTTGCAATTTTTTTCCAACAAAAAAAATCCTGTTCAAAATGTATTACAATGACTTTGGACACAGTTTAGAAAAGGAAAATCGACAGATATTACGAAAGAATGGAGCAAAATAGGTTCGAGGTTTCACTCCTCCATAAAACTCGAGTTAAAAGACAAGCTTCAAATCTATCTGATACGCATACCGAATACATTAGCGAACTTTTATTTGGTGCATGGAAAATGCTTCGAGACGAACATGCTCAGCACTGAGAAAAAACTATGGCTTATAAACCTATTAGAGGTAAATATGGAACACCACTAATAGTAGTACCTCTACATATAATAATAGCACATATACCTTAGTTATGGTCTCTGTACCTAATTAAGGTACAGAGACCTTAGTATGGTTCACAGACCGAGAATCAGTAGTTTATTTACGACTATTATAGGTGTTCCATATTTACCACTAATAGGTTTATAAACCATAGCTTTTTCTCAGTGAGAACCATTCGCTTTTCAAATTTTTCTTGAAAATGTCACTTAATGCGCCCTTTTGCCGACATCATGGGCAAATTGCCAGAAGTTTTTTTTACTGTTTCCATAAAAAAATTTTCAATATGTTTATTAAAAATTCACAGATATATTTAATGACTGTTTTACATGCAACACACAAATACTCGTGCACACAAAAGGTAGAGAATAAGGCACAAAAATAAAAGGACTGGAAAAAGTGGCCTGAATATTTTCTGAAACTATAGTGGATTTAAGAAAAAAGGTGAGTTCAAAACTTCAAACGAATCGAAGCAGTAGGGTATTAGTGTACGAGAGGTTTTTGGATCTACATCGCACTTGCGTTGCCTCTTATTTTAAATGTCTCTGAATTAGTAATCGTCAACGATTGAAAAATTTGTTTGAATTTACTATTTTTTTTCTACGAGTGTATTTTCGTATGAAGGATTCCTTCTATAGCTGTATAAACCCAAGAGAAGATATTTACAAAAACAAATTTTAACATATTTGATGAAAAATGAGAAATTTTTTTTTCGTCCTACGAATACATTCCGCGGAAACTTTCTTAAACTTTTTTTAAAATTCATTAGTAGGACTAATATTGGAAGCATCCCGCTTCCAGACTGCTGAAGCGTCTGGAATCAAGCATCTGGATAAAATTCTCAAAATACTACGAGAGGGCCTCGATGATTCGTCTTCTCCGTGCACCCTTAAAACATGTTTTCTAATGGGGAAGAAAATCAAATGGACGATTGGCTAATGGACTATCGATTCATGATTAAATATGTAAGATGGTTAATGTAAACTTACATTGTCATAATTGCCCCTGATCTCTTCGAGTTCAGCAGTGAGGGATTGGTTCTTACGGGTGCTGACAGCCAATTGGTCGAGGGTCACAGCCAACTGTCTTTGGATTTCATCATAGTGAGCTTGCAATTCCTGTTACAGAAAAAAAACTATTTATTAGTCATGATACAAATTCAATTCAGTTGGAATATGAACACTTTTTCATCCTCCTTCTCGCCGCTCAAATAATACGGAGCACAGCGCTCGTGGTTTAACAAGACGCTCACAAATACCGATTAAGTGGCTCCTTCACTCTATCGAGTAGGTAACTATTGCTGCCTCAAGGATGTTTTACAGTATACCTTGCAAAATGAAGGCGGTGTGCAAACATTATCGCAAGCGTCATCCGACGGGTTTTGTTCACCTCGAATTGGACTACATTTTGCAATTAGAAACTGCACGTTCTGGCTCATCCGTTAAAACACTTATGTGAATACGGAAAAATGGCACGTATGTTGTTTTTAAATTGAGTCAGAAATTGTGGCTCCTAATCAATTGCAAAATGTAGTCCAATTCAGCTTCGTCAGATTACACTGCAAGTTATACGACTAAAATTTCTGGCTCATCCTTAAAAACGCTTATGTGCACATGGAAACTAATAGCACACACGTTGTTTTTAAATTGAGTCAGAAATTGTGGTTCCTGATCAATTGCAAAATGCAGTCAAATTCAGCTTCGTCAGATTACACTGCAAGTTATACGACTGGATATTAGTATGGGTCGAGGTCATTTGATCAGAGAATAAAGTCTCAACGATTGACACGTCAATAGAGAGAGGAGTTGCTTACAGTGAGCTGTAGTGACTGTTTCTTGACAACTTTCTGTAATTCCAAATTGTTCTTGTTGGCAACGTCTAGGGAAAGTTCTAAATCGGTGATGGTGGCCTGCAACTTCTTCTTGATGCGAGTGACTTCGGTTTTCAATTTGGTCTCGGCCTCGACCACACGAGCGTTCAATTGCTCGATCTCGATGCTTGTTTGTTTGCTGCAATCAGAAAAAAACAAATCGTGCAAATTTAGCGAGAAATATTTATAAAAGCCACAATTACCTGTAATAAAAACACAACGTTCGTAATATTTATCATGATTAAAATATGATCTTCACAATCAGTTTTACGATCAACTTAGATGCCAACGATACCTGAGATACAAGTAACTTTTGCGCCAAAGACACCTGAGATACAAGTAAATTTTGCACCAGAGATGCCTGAGATACAAGTAACTTTTGCGCCAACTCGTTGTTTCCTGGACGAAGGAACGTAAACTCCATTCCAAGGTTGCAAAATTGACCCATAAACAATTGCAATTTTTTACACAAATATACCTGCGCGATTTATATACCGAATTGTCTGAATTTTGCTCGAGATTTGAAGAAAAATCAATAAAATTTGCAGTTAGAAATGCCCATGATCCTCCTGATAAACATGGTATTTGCGTTGGGAAATTCGACAAAATTGAAATGTAGTACGTTTTTTCTTGAACGGAACGACGAACTTTTCTAAATCTTTCCGATATTAAATTAGAGCGCCCCAAAGCTCTATTTAACTTTCCGAGAGCATTTTTAACTAGCGAAACGACGCACAGTGTGTCAAAACCCCAATCTAGCTGCTCAAAACCCCCCTTACATCAAGTCAACAAATGGTGTTATTTATGGTCAGAGTGGGTCCATAGGCACCCACTGGTTACGTATCTATCATGATTATCACAAAAATAAATTTTTTGGTCGCTAAAATGATAGGGATTGCAGCCGGTAAACGTCCAGCCTCAATCTCCCCATCAGGAGTGGTGCCACTGTATTGCTTTTTTTAGAGTACTTCGTGGCGAAAAAGGGTCATTTCTGGATGAAACGAGATGCCAAAGGCCAGAGTAAGGAAATATGATCGTCGATTTCTCCAAAATCATTATTTAAGTATTATAATTGCTCATTGAAAACAGTGCCCAAGACCGTTTACTTTTCCTGGCTTCAATAGAGCCGCAAAAGCGCGGAACTACACGGAACACCATGAAACTTATATGAGAGTGTTCAGAAAACTATCTAGATTTGAAATATCTTTAGTTTTACTGCGACCTTCCGCGACCTTGAGAGTGAGAGCACATTTTCTTCGGCGATTCCTAGTGGAAAAGCGTGCATGTGGCGTTATGCAATCTCCCCTTACATTCTGTCACAGGTGAATTGAGACGGAGGCAGCATCTCACCACGCGCGCTCGGTCCCCTGATTTGAGTGAGCCTTATCATGAGGCTTTTCACCGAGATCAGACCCGTACGTATGGTGGCTCCGTTGACTGCATCCTTCTTTATTACCTGCATGATCGGGGTTCAAATCCCGAGCAGTTCAATTTTTTGAAATTTTATTTTCTATTTCATTACGATTTTCCCATTATCTATACTGTCATGGAAGGGGGAGGGGGGTCCTCATAAATACAAAGTTGCATCGTATTTTTAACAAGTTTCTTGTATGATTTGAAACAGACTTTCTTATTTATTTCTAATGAGGAAAGGTTTCGGACATGGTTTATGAAACGTAGGAAAATGAAAAAAAAGGGGGGGGGGGCTCGCCGAAATTTTCCTTTACTGGCAAACATTTTGAAAATATTATCTTTGACTTATCACTTAGAGTTGCCGAAACGTATCATTTTAATAATATGGAATTCATATTTCTTTGGATGGCCAAATGAGAAATTCGCCATTTTGAAGTGGAATGCATAAGCCCAAGACATCTTCCAGGACTTATTTTCGATCGAAAAACACAATTTGACTAATTTTTGGGGTTCATCAGGTCACATAAGGCGCCTAAAACTTAGTTGGAATTTTACGATTTTTACATGAGTTGAACAGGATTTTTAGATGACCGCCATTTTGAAAATTTTGATGACTAAGTTTTGAAGTTTTAGGTGAACCTTCTTCAAGCTTACACTAATGCCTGTGCGAAATTTGGTGGTTATCCGACCAAATTTAGAGACGTGAAGAGGTTTTGAGCAGCTAGATTGGGGTTTTGACACACTGTGCGACGCTTACAAGCTTGCTGTCTATTGTCATTCGTCTTTGGATTTCAAGTTGAAAGTGAAATACATGGATGCATGTTTTTCCCTTAACACCGGCATCAATGGAAAGTGACGTTTTAGGATTAAATCAACCTTAACTTTAAACTGCAATATTTTACTTGCGAGCGCACCAGAAGTGGTGTTAGTGCATTAGACCCTTTTCTAGTGAGTTGCAATCGTCGGCAGAACAGACGCACGCGAAACGATTCACCAGTTTGGATGTCTTCCAAACCCGTTAAATTCTGCCCGATTGAGGCTAAGATATTATGATGCGTCTGTGCAATCATTTTCAAAGGACGCATGCAGAATATTCCGTTCTTTTAGACGACTATAGATTTACGACTTTGGGGATTAAGTGGGACCTGAAAACGAGGCTCTATGGTCGATACTTAAGTTGTATTTTCGTAATTTTGAGATTTTTTTATACACTTTTGAAGAAAATTTATAGGTATAGATCAAACGAACTGATATTGTTGCGTTCCACCTCATCAATTCCTGCGAAAGGCAAGAGCCTTTCCCAGAAAATTTCAGGGAACCATCCTACAAACATAACACCCCCCCCCCCCCCNNNNGGTTTTCAGCGTATGGACTAGCTGCCTATGTCAAAAAGATGCTTAGTGAAAATGTTGGTAACTTTTTCAGACAAAAACTTAGTTATCGTGGAACGTGCCCAGATTAATTAATTAACGAATGGTTTAGAAAAATTGTCGTTTGGCCGACCATAGCAATGCCCACGTGTTCTGCTTAAAATTGCACAAAATATTTTGAATACATATCCATACAGACGGGATCATTGACTTGGCGCATTAGTAAGTTATTCAGGCATCATTCCAAATTATAACGCAAAAGTGGCGTGAGGCTTTTGCTTTAATATGGTACGAAATTTTGAAAATTGATGTTTTAAGCGCATCGAGAGGGGCGTCAGAATGGCCCTTCTCAAATGAAACAAGTAAACTGAGCGTAAATGTGAATTGCAGTGTTTTCGCCAACTACTTATGTCAAGTAGCCCCTTTTGGATGACCGTCATCTGTTTAGTTGATGTAGTCTTTGATTGAGCTAACAAAGTTTTTTTTAGAATTCCTATGTTTGAAGCGCCTTCAAATGTGACAATGCCTGTTTACCTCTATGGATCATTTACACGTGCCTCTGAATCGTATTTTGATGGTTGAACCTTATAAATTTGGAAAAGGAGAAATAAACTAAGTTCAAACGTCAAGTTTTTGCGTCCAGCCTCGACGAGGCAATTGCATTTTGAGAAAGGTGGTTGATGACGTTATTTACAGTCTCAATACTTATATTTTCTCCACTTGAGTCGCACCAATTAATGATGCAAAATTTACACTGGCTGCTAAAAAAGTAGAACCAGTAAAACTAAAACGATGCAAGCTATTATTATGCACTGACGTTTTCTATTGTGTGTATCTCATTGGGGTGAATCGTTCTATCTTCCGGAGAGAATATCAAAACTGGACGTATTTTTGCTACAAGGAACTATGTTGCACGCAAACCTTTTGCAAGTAATTCCTTTTAGCATAAATACGACTAGTTGCAATGTGAGGTTGCCCAAATTTTCCTCCCAAAATTTCTCACCTATCATTGTCATTTCTTAATTCTCACCCAATTGTCTCCATAGGTACTGCCAAAGAATTTTGATAATATTTTCAAACGAACTATTCAAACGGTTTTCCTGCCAAACATTAAAGATTCAGGCAAATTCGAAAACGTTGCATGGCACGATATTTTGTCCGAAGAAGGACTTATCTCAACTAATATTGGCGGAATGAACTTGGCGTTCCGTTAGCTCTGATTATTTTTTCGCTTTTCCAAATGATTCAACCATTGAGTACGCTTCTTTGACGTGAGTAACTGATCCATTAGGTTAATGAACTTGTCCGAAAAACCTGCACATAGACTGAACTTTCCGATAAGGGACCACTATTTCTGGCTCATCCTTAAAAGCACTTATCTGCGTTTGGAGACAATTAGCACGTATGTTGCTTCTAAAATGAGTCAGAAATAGTAGTTCTTTATTGTAAAGAGAACGTAGGTATGTATGCTTAGAGGTATTTTGAAGTCCATGCACATTTTCGGTCTGAGCCCTCAAAATAGCCCTTAGCTACCGATCTGAGGAAAAATGACGTTTTAACATTCGGATCTTGCCTTTCTTCTCATTAAATACGAATTGTTTGAAAAACTTGGAAATATTTGTCTGTAAATTATTCGAAAGAGTTTATTTGAAAATCGGGGAAAATATTTCCTATTTCTCTTAAAAATAAGCATTTTATCAGAAAAAGGCAAAATTAGAATGCTTCTATACTCCTCGTATGGTTTTGACAGTACGGAAATTAAAATACTTGACTGAAGACTTGAGGATAATGCTGAATTTTGGGTAGATTCTTTTAGAGTAACCCTGTTTGTTTCCGAGTTGGATTGCTATCCGATGGATTTGATAAGGCTTTGTTGCTTGAAACTTGCATTTACTGATCAATGAGCCCATGACCAAATTATCAATGCTAAACACTTTGACTGTTCACTGGTTGAGTCACTGATTCGCTTCAAGTTTCCAAAAATGTGTTTGAAATTGATATCGCGTATACATTTAATGGCAGAACAATAGAAAGAGTGTGCAGTGGTATCTTCCCATCATATTCTACAAAGTAGTGACTACACTACACCAGAAAACCACTCATCTATGCAATGGTACTAAGAATTCACTTTCTACTACGATGGTACTTTTAATTTCAGTTTTTTGACGATGACGTCTTTTTTTTTCATGGACGATTTCAAATTAAAAAGTTTCGTGAACGCTTGAAAAAATTACTGACTCATATCCAGTGTACCTGTAGGAATGTGATTTTTGCAAAATGTACATGACAGATTGATATATTTACGAATTCCAGCTTGGATGTGCTAAATCTCAGTCAAATCAGTGCGGGTCTATCTACATAGGTAGTTTTGAAAACAAGACGTATCTGAAATATTTGAGACATGTAACATACATCAGAAATGAAGGAATACGAAACCAAAAGAGGGTCCAGATCCAGTCGGGTGACATGCTACAATGAGGACCACGCAAAAACAACCCAGGACTTTATTAATTAGTCAAAACCACTCGGGTGATTTTAACCTTCTTGTACATAAATATCTCTCAATTATTTATTTAAGGGAGGACTCCAAGCATTGAATTACCCCAAAATTTAGCCTTACGACTAGAAAATTAAAGTCAAATCAACCCTTCAGATACGTAGGCTCGTCCTCAGAAATACTCAGAGCTGTATTTATAGTAGTTTTTCTAACAGCATCTTTCCTCAATGAGGCTCCACATGGTTTGAGTAAAATACAACTATTTAACTGACAAAATCGATCGTTAAGGGGATTAAAATGGCATATGCCGTCGCAACAAATTCGAAATAAAATACATTGCAGGTTTCGTAAATTTTGAGGCATATTTCAAACACTCAAAGTTTGTCAAAATCACAGAATCTTTCGTCTTTTGGCTTACTTTTTTTGCAATGACAAATGGATCTCGTTTAGCAGAAAAGAATCGAGGCACATCAGCTGTTGCCAACTTTAACTGGGAAATTTAATTTTTTGCGAGAGATGACGTTTGTGCGGATTCATTTGATTTAAAGGAATTGCTTCTTGCTATACAGAAAATTCACCGAAATTTGCACAAAAATCCGCTCAACCATTTTCATGTAAAAAATTAAATTGCTCAATAAAATTTAGCGGATATATGGCTTGGTTCCTTTCTGCCTAATACAGTTCAAATAATTGTATTCCCATCTAAGGGTTGAAGGCACTTTTGAGCCTCCTCAAATCACAATGTAAACCATGTGGGGCCTCAAGAAGGGCAGGAGCACTATGAATACAACCCTCAATGCAGATAAATCCCGACTGTTCAATGATGCCCAATTCAGGGTCATAATCATGGTCGTTTTATGCACGCTCATCAAAACACAGAGATGGTAAAATTGAACAATTTATTACAAAATTGCAATACAAAAGATATGCAAACTGCTCGCTATAAAAAGCTACAAATTATTTGAAGCGCCCTACACAATGAATCAATGTTGATAACGTTGATAGCTATGAGTCCTCGCGGGCGTCGAGGAGTCAGAAAAAAGCGGACTTTTTGGCGGACCATTCGCATCGGTTTAACGGCCGAAGCAGGAAGAGATAGTTCCATTTTGTGAAGAAGACGACCTCCCCTCACCAGACTCTGTGAAACCTCCTGTCGGTAAAATAAAACAAAATCAAATACCTCCCCCGCCGAAAAAGGAGCCCTTGGCCCAGGGTCAGACGACCGGGTTATGATATGTGATTAATCCTGACAATCGGAACTAGGTGTCAGATCATTAGGTCTACAAAAATTGCGTTAAAATGCTAACAATTTGCAAACATAAAGATGTTCCTTAATTGTTTGTCAAAGGACAAAACATCCGTTGAAAACTATAGATAAATATTTCAAACTAATTTGATGATATATCGAAGAATGTAAAAGTTTTAACTGTTCAACTTCAACCACAGAAGGATAATTCACTCTCTCGGTAAAAATTAAACGAGAAATTTTACCACGCGACAGGTTTCTCGTGACGATCATATGGAAAAAGGGGAATTGATACATAAATTTAGAGTTGATACGAATTCATTATATAAAATTCATTTAATTTTGACTCTTTAACGCTACATTCCTTCCACATTTTCAATATCCATTTTTTGCGGCACCCTGCTGTCAATTTACGCTTTGTGGTTAAGAGATCACACCCCCGCTCATCACCGTTAATTAACTTGACCCTTAATTGTAATTACTTTGAATTAATTTCATTTTTAAATTATTTTTGAAAAGTTTTCCAATCAATGGCCAAGAACGGGGTCCCAGACATTTTGGTTTCCTGCATAGTTTGGACACTTGATACTTTGGCTTTTAGACATGATCTTTCTAGACCCTTTAACCTGGCACTCGGACTCTGTTTAGAAGGGTGCCAAAGCTAGAATAACAAGAACTTCCGGTTGTCGAAAATGCGACGTATCATGACCCGGATGTCCAACGTTGAGACTCGGACAATTTTTCTAGCGAGTAAGAATTCAGTTTCCCTCTCTGTCCAAGAGGACAGACAAATGAATTAATACTTTTGGAAGATGCTTTCCCGACTAAATCTTCGATTTCTATGATGCTACGATTACGATCGATTACGATGATATAATTTATATCAGTTTTTCATGAAGCGGTAAAGGTTTTAGGGTAGCGCGAGCCGTGTGACTTGAAACGATGAGCTCACGAGAAAGTGTGACGGAGTGCCTTCAGATTTTAGCCTATGCAACAAGGACGGACATCTATTGAGTGGGAATAGTTGCATTCAGTTGCTAGACGTCATACGCCAATTAAGAATTTTACCACACCAATAAGAATTTTGGTTGTACCACTACAAAAATTTTACCACTTTGTTCATACAGACATTTTGGTGTTTTTTTCTTGTCTATATTGAGTGGATATAGTTACATCCAGGCATTGTAATTCGGAATGTTAGTGTGTTCCTAATTATTTTTCAACGCAGTGCGGGTATCCGTACGCTGGTATAACTGTATGGAGGCGTCTATGTCAACTTTACATTGAACTTGCGCAGCTATAATACCTGCCGGAGGTCTTTTGCTGTGTTATTGTGTTTTGAAAAAACAATGCTGTTTTTTTTGTTCAGGCTAGAAATACATATGACATTTTATTCTTCTCGTGAAGGTTTGTAATTTTTCTTTGTGAGAGGAAAATCACTCGGATTCTCAGCATACTTAATTTTATGGTTTATTAAAAAAAAAAAAAAAAAAAAAAAAAAAAAACATAAAAGAAAATGAATTTCCTGCAGAGAGGAAAAAACAATTTGCGAAATGTTGAATAATTTAATCATTCTCCAAAGTAAAGTCTACATTACTTTAGGAGAGATTTAACAAAGCTCCATAAAATTACTTTGGATGATCATGGATCCGGACAAGGATTACACGATTTTAAGACTGTAGGATAATTTTACGCGTTCTCAAGAAGAGGGCAGATAACTTATTTAGAAGATTCTTATCTTAAAACTTCATAATTCTATTTCACAGACAATACATTTTCTGAGGATAAAATTCAAGACCTGTTGTCACCATCCTAAATTTATCACAGGCATCTGCGAACCCTAAAACCATCACTGCAAACACATGTCTACTATGAATCTGAGTATTGAGCGAGTATTTGGCGAAATATTATTCAAATTTTCAATCATGCTATTGAAGTATTACCACTTGCACACAACTAGCAGTGAAATTTTCTCAAATGAACAGAGGAATGTTCGTGAACAGAAAACATTATTTCGTTGCTGCTTTTCTCAATACTCTCATCAAACACGTGTTGTTTAATGGACCGACCATTGAAATTTCAAACTAAGAATTTTGAATGATTGTTCTTAAATTTTGACTGAAATTTTACGTTTTCGAAGGAAATAAAGTCAACTTTTTTTGAGTAGAATTTGTACAAATGATTCTCGAGGAATAAATCATAGATTCTCATTCACAAAAATCGAGAAGAAGCAGAAAATTTGCGACGTGGTTGAAGCACATGCCATTCTAGTTTATAATCTAATTCTACTTTGAAATTTAAAATGCAAAAGCGAGCCCCTTATCCTTTGATAAAAATTCCCTTGAAAGTCAGAAAATGAAAAACCGAAATGTAGGTACGACTCGGAATTAGTCTGAAACGAAATCACCTAGAAGAATATCCCAAAATTTTCATGAAGGAGGGACGGTGTTCACGATCAATTATTTCTCATGGAGGGAAGCCTACTATAGGAGAAAAATTCCTAAAATACACGAAAGACGGAGTTTTTTGGAGGAAATTTTCCGGTCATGGAGGCTCTTGACCCCCTGGCTATGCCACCGCAATTATCATAAAACTTTAAACATTTATATGCTCGAAGAGAAACCCTCGATTCCTTCTACCAATGGCGTGGTATGAACTGCGATGTATCGATTGTTATGCTATTTAAACCTATGGTAAAGAATCGATTATTAAGGTGTTCGCTGCGAACACCCTGCTTATCGATCCTTTTCTATAGGTTTAAATGGCATAACAACCGATATATCGCAAAGCACGCCACGCCACTGTTCTACACGACCATAGGCACGCGAATCCGTTGAAATCCATTAGCTACAAAGTAACTGAAATCGCTAAAAATCTATTTCCTCGCACGGTATGCGATTACAGTGAAAGGTCCAAAATTGGGTCAACGACTGTGACAGAACACTGATTGCCAATTCGGACGGTTTACTGACAGCTCTTCATTTCGTCGCTCCTTCGACGTAAGGGCGTATCTCGATTTCCGCGTGAGCTCCCGAAAGCATGGAATTATAAGGGAGACAGGGCTCACGTGATATGCCCTTACGTCAGAGGAGCGACGATTTGAGCCGATTAATTCTTGAAATACCGCCAGCCATCGGGCGATCCGGTAGCATGTAGAATTGTAGGTTAACGCGAGAGAGGGGTGACAGTATTTTTGACTTAAGCCCTGTCAAAACTAATTTTTGTCTTTGTCCAACGGAGCACTGCACTCGAATAAAACACCCACGGCCAACTTTGGTCACTTCCGATAAAGATCTCATTTCTCGCGAAATTTAAAAAACGTATTCTCGGTCGCCGATGCGTTCACAGAGTTGCCATCGGAATCGAAAAATGAAAACAAATTTTACTAAAACAAATCGAGCGATAGAGGATTTGAAAATATTTCCCGGACACTTTTCGTAGTTTTCTCTGACAATCCCCGACTGACGTTTGAAAATTTCCCAAAATTTCCCGGTTTTCACAGTGACAGCCCTGCGTTGAACTTGCCCACACTAAAAGGGAAAAAAGGCAAAACTAGGAATCAGTGTCTTGCGAATAAAATTTGGCACGCCAATGGGTATTACTTTTTTTGCGATCTAATTTTTTAAATAATGGGGAGAACTTGGATTTTCTTTTTAAAGGAAGGGGCACAGGTGCTCCTCGTCAAAGGGGGTGTGTGGAGATTATCTCTGCTCCTAAAGAGGGTTCGGAGGGTTTCACCGGGAAAATTTTGAAAACTGAGACGTCTTAGGAGCAATTTTGAGCTGTTCTCAGTGAAAACTTTATTTAAATATGATATTGAAGACGACAGAAATGTTATACTTTATTTCGGGGGAAAAATCCCTTCAATTTTCTGAAGGGGGTCAAGTGGACGTCTAGGGGCCAGTTTCCCAGGCTCCCATAGTTCTGCCTATGTTGAAAAACATTCTTTCAAATCACTTAGTTAAAAATATTAGATCTCATTAACCTCCACCCTCAAAATTAGGAACTTTTGTAGAGAAGAGGGGGAGGAGAAAATTTCCTGTGCTCAAGAAAGAGGAGCTCCTTTGAAGAATTTCGATCACTTTAAAGCCACTTTTTTAACTCTACTTATTCCAGCAAATTTATTCTCCATCTGAAAACTTTTCCCCTAATTCTCCCAAGCATTCAGACGAAAAAGTGCCTCAAAAAATAAATGAAAAAATAAAGCAAATGCCTCGCGTTTCTGACCTAATTTTTCTACCGTTACTTCGAAAATCAAGCTTCATGATACCTTAAACACTGCGTAAGTTTCTACCCAAAAAATCTACGGTTCAAAAATCATACAAAATTTCGGCAATGAGTCCAGTTTGTTTGGTTTTATTTTCACATTTTATCTGTAAAAGTTGAAAAGTTCATAAGCTGCCAGATTGAGGTACTGGCTCAACAATTTGACAGGTTGACGGGAATAAAAACATCTCGGCATAGTTTGCCAATGATTTCGGGTCGTCTTTGCCACGAAAAAAGAAATTTTTTTATCAATCAAGGAGGAACAAAATCCCATGCACTCTGTATTATGTTTTTCTGGTGACATAAAAATCAGAATGATCTCTTTTCGGTCTTCTTACTTTATTGTACATAAAACTTATGACAACCGGGAAAGCACATAGTCCATGCACTAAAACATATACAGCAGTATGAACTGACTTGGAATCATATTGAGATGGGGGAAAAAACGTTTAAAATACATGCTTTGAAAATGAGAGGGGAGAGTTGGAAAAGTAGCCTAAATTCTTTGAAAATGAAAAAAAAAATCAAACGGAACAATATCTATACCCATATCATCAAGTTTAAACCCTATGCTAAATGTATTGTACGTTCCAAAGGACGTGATATTCAAGCCATGTTTTGGGTGTATGAACTACTAATTCAAGTAGAGAAGGTATACGCGAAGTTGTGTGTACACGAAAGTTCGTAAAAGAGAGTGAGCAATGGCGCACTTAGTTTGAGAACTTGGGTAGCCTACTTTCCGTGTTGGAGGAAGTAAATCTCAACCCTTCAATTACTTCTAGCAAGCATTTTTTAGCAGATGCATCATCCTCCAAAATCCGTTATACACAACACTTGCGAGGGGTAAACATTTAAAACGAAGATTGTTTTTGAAGATAATCATCATCCTTTAACGCTTTATTTACGCAATTCTGGCCAAAAATTTTACCCGATAAATTTTTCGAAAGAAATATTCAAAATCAAGTTGCTTTTGAAGCTGAGCAATTTATTCACGAGTGAATCGTCAATTTTCCGCGACGGTAATTAATCGAACATTTTGTTCATCTACGCAACGGCGCACCACTCGAAATGTCAAATTCCGGGTTTTAATTTGTAAGTTTGCGTTGAGCACCACGCCAGAAAATTGTTCCCTTTTGGTACAACTATTAGCAAAATTATCAATTAAAACTAGGAATAGACGTGGCATGCAGCCAATCTCTAACATGGATGAAACTGAAACAGACTACGATACCGAAAACACTGCTCACGCCCTGCAATACACCGATAAGGAATAGACTTCACTTATTAAAAAGTGGAACTTTTTTTTTTATTCTGAGGAATTGATGAGAATTAAAAGGGTGACAATGTCTTTGGATGTTAGAGTTAGGTAGAATCCAATTTGTCGATTTGGTGTTTTACAGATACCTCCAAGACTGAACGCTCTTTGAGTATTATTTCCCCCCAACGCATACAATCCTTTTTTCCAATTATCTGTGCGAGTTAAAATTGCTTTAGACCGGAATTAATTTTTAGTCTTCGGATAAAGTGTGTAATAGTCCTTGCATTAGTTTGAATGACTCGCTTTTTCAAACAGGAAGTTTTTTAAAAGCCATAGTGCTCCGACAAAATTCCGGAGCCGTACAATATCTCGATAAGATGATCTTATCGCATTTAGTCAGTATTTTATTGAATGATATGCCCAACTTTTCCTTTGCCAAGCATTGGTTCTTGAAAATAAGGTAGTTTTTTGTCAATCTTTAAAGTTGTAGCTACAGGATTACGAGGGAAGTTATCTAAATATCATTTTTAAGTTGATGAAATCCAGAAAAAACCAATTTTGCCAAGAAGTTATAATTTAGTCCTTAACGTGATCCAAAAACCATTACATTTAGAACTTTCAGAAAATTCTGAGATTTTCAACGAAACAAAACAAAACAAACAAACAATAAAAAAAAAAAAAAAAAATCCTGAGAAAAAGAACCTGGCGTAAAGTGGTCCTGAATTTATTACGAGAGTCATTCTACTTTAGCTGACTAGTTATTAATGATTATTGTTAATTTCTCAACAGACCTGCGACACTTCAGGAGGGAGATCCTTAACTTTTTCTGGGTGACGGGCTATTCTTGGATCGTAAAATTCCCTGACTTTTCAGTGTTTATTGGGCATGATTTATAGTGATCAAGGAATGGAGACACGTGATATTTTGGCTGGAAGAGAAAATTTCAAGGTTTCCTGGCGAATTTCGCTGACTTTTCAGGATCGGGAAAAATTCTCTGACTTCTTGAGAACTTATCAACCGCTTTTAGATTAGCCACCAAAAATAGCTAACGGAAACACTTGTTCGCAACGTAGCAAGATATACACTTTACACGAAATTGACATAAGATCCTCAGAGGACGTCGAGGATTCGAGAGAGGAAAAATCACAATTTTCCAGCGAGTGGATCAACCCTCGACAAATTGGAACTGCCTGACTGTAGGATAGGAGGAAGTAGAGAAAAAACCAAACCTGGATCCTGGGAACCAAGACGTGTAGCACACTACGAAACAAGACAAAAAGGGCGATGCACACGGTTCACAAACTAAAAGCGCGACCGAGGACTAAAGAGGACAGCACGTGCACGACCGACACCCGGCGCGGGCCAGGCTCCAGACTAACCTATTCTCGTCGAAGAGGTGCGTGGCCTTGTTCTCGAAGCCGGTGAGCTCCCTCTGGAGCGACTGGATAGGGCGCACGTACTTGACGTCGTCGGTGACGTAGTTCTGCGACGTGAACCCTAACCGCTTGTCCTGGACGGTGCCGTGGTACTTGATGGCCTCGTCGGCGTAGTAGCCCTGGCGGCCCCAGTAGTCGCCGACTTTGATGTCGACGTTGTCCTTATTGAGGTTCCGGTTGGTCTCGAAGAGGAACTGGTTCTTGATGCTGGCGATGGACTTGATCTTGGAGACGTTGTGGAGGATCTGGGGCTTGCGGGCCAGGGAGGAGAGGGGAACCGAGAGCTCGTAGTCGGCCATTCTGGACTCGGAGTTGGCGCGGGTGCGTAAGGACCTTCGGGCGAGGGAGTCTTTGATCTCCTTGTCGACGGAGGCGAGTCGGATGTGCTCGGAGAGGCGCGACGCCTGGACGGTTTTGATTTTGGCGAAGTCGGAGCTCTTGATGCCGACCGGGACGTGTTTGAGGTTCCGCTGAGCCGCGCGCTCGGCCTCCACCGCCAGGGCGTTGAGCTCGGCCGTCGGGTATTTTTGGATCTTGTTCGACGGCCGGTATTGGTCCCGACCGCGCTCGTTCGTCCACGGGAGGTGCGGGTACTCGCCGCGGGGGGCGCCCCGGTCGCGGGCGTCCATGTAGTCCAGCATCGGTTGGTAGTAGTTGGCCAGGTAGCCGTAGTTGTCCTCGTAGATGGAAGTCGGCGGGTGGTGCCATTTCTCCTCTATCTCGATCTTCTTCTGCCCCATCCTATCCTTCCTGCTACTCCTCTGCCCTGCCTGAGTAACATTATGATCACGTCAGTATCGAGCGGGGCC
Organism: Bemisia tabaci; assembly: GCF_001854935.1. NCBI lineage: Eukaryota > Metazoa > Arthropoda > Insecta > Hemiptera > Aleyrodidae > Bemisia > Bemisia tabaci. The sequence continues at coordinate 211,345 of NW_017547093.1, forward strand.
GCCATCCCAACCAAAACTATAGGATGAGGGAGGGCAGTGGCAAAATTTCCTTAAGCCCATAAATTACGAAAGGCTCCTAGGGGGTGGG
>NW_017547093.1:211475-258458 GCF_001854935.1 Bemisia tabaci
GCGAGGGGGGAGGAGGGGGTAGGGCTGAGCCTCACGTAAGCTTCCTAGCCCATATTTAAAGGAAATGCAAACTAACTTCAAAAATTTAGTTGCACTAATACAAATTTTGGCCTCAAAATTTCATTTTTTTCTAAAAGAAAACGTAATGCTTGAGTCTGTGATACTTGAAAAAAAGGGAGGGGGGGGGGTTCAGTCGAGCCTTACGTAATTTTTAGAGGGGGGGAGGCCTTAGATGCCTTACGGTGCTTTACGAGGGGGGAGGGGGGTCTAAAGATGGAAAAAAACCTTACGGAATTTATAGATGGCCCCTTACAGGGCGCAAAATTTGCGCTAGGCGAAGGGGGCAGGAGCAACTTTTAAAAAAATCATCAATCATACCTTAAGTCAAATCGGAATTGCTCCTTTCTCTCTCTCGCCGCCAAAAAGGGTAAGTTTGAAAAGGGACCCTGTTTCACCCTGCCCTCCCGAATGGCACCCCTACTTTTAAAGCTGATGTTCTTGCCTTGTTTGACCACTCATAAATGGCGTCAGCTGCACAGGAGCAAGGGAGGTCTGAAAATGCCTGAAGCTTTATCTTTGCGAAAAATGCTGTTTTGAAAATAATATAAGGAGCAAAAGAAAAGGCGAACAGTGAAATTTGGATTTTTTTCAGATTTTCTCCGTCACATATAGGGGAAAGGTCTTTTTCAGCCTAGCAAAATTTGTAAAGAAGGAGGGGTTTGAAGATGCCTAGGCCTGATAAGGGAGGAGGGAGGAAAAATGCAAAGAAATGATCGCTTCTCTCCTTCTGTCACTTGCCGCATGTACCCATTTAAAGTCTTATAAAACCTCAGATTATGACTTGCTTTGATAGTTCGCCTTCAACTATGGAGAATACTACCTAGCATTATCGCAGAGCCGGAATAGTTGTTTCCCTTTGAGTGAACGATTCATAAAATGGTTGTTGTCGTTGGCGGGACAAAAGTTTTGATGTGACTTCATTTGACAGCCATCATATTTTTATAGCTCTACGCGCTTTTTATTTTTGCATTTTTGTTTACTATTTCTTTAAATACGAAACAATGTAGTAGCATTTTCCAAACTTTACGACAATCTTACTAAGTTTATAAATAATAAAAAATGAAAAATAACATTTCTGTAATTACTGCCTTTTAGGACCTTTCAAACAAATAGTCACTTCCGACAGTTAAGACATTCAGACAAGACATTCAGACAAGACATTCAAGGTTTTACGAGACACGTTAATTACTCAAGTGTTACAGTTCACATTGTAACTTTAATGTAAAAAATTTAAAAATAAAAATAGTACAATACTTTTTCACTTATCTTGGTAATATGAAATATAAAATTTTTTACTTCATATAGCCAGGAGTGACGGTGATTGAAGAAGTGGTCAGTTAAATGGTAAAAAATGGCTATAATTTTAGCCTGATATGCAATACATCACATGTGATTCTTAAAAGTATCAAGAAAATTATGTGAACTACATTCTGCAATCCGGAACGAAAATTTCTGGCTCATCAGTAAAAACACTTATGTGCTTAGGAAAACTAATGGTGCATACGTTGTTTCTAAACTAAGACAAACATTGTAATTCCTAATTGGAAAATGTAGTCCATACGTAAGGACATTCTTGATATTAGCTTTTTGCAAAAAACGGCAAATATTTTGGACAATTGCGTAGCTAGCATTGAGATATACTGATTGATCTGCCATTTAAACCTTATAGAAAAGGATCGATAAACAGGGTATTCCCAATGAACACCTTTAATATCGATTCTTCACCGCAGCTTCGAATGGGGAAATATCAATAATCGATCATTCACGCTTCGCCACTATTTCGAACGAATGGGCTGCAAATGAGTAAGGGAACTCAATCAGGTGAATGCACGGTTAAAGGCTGATATTACTGAGCGATTGTATTTTTAGTGCGGAACAAGATATTCACACTCATTGTCAGAGTGATGTCCGGTAGATCGTCATCCATTGCCAATAAACTGACCAGAACGATCCACGATTAAGCCTGTCAAATACTTTTTGGCAATGTCTCATCAAGACCTTGTCCGATCGGCGGAGATTATTAATGCATAACTTGAACCGCTCACTCAAATTTCAGCAGTCCACTCAGAGCTCGAGATTGTCCAGCATTGTCAACATGTTTTACAGACATGTAAAAAGGGATGTTCTGGCGCAATCACACGAAAATTTCATCGAATAATTCAATTATGTTCTTTTCAGCTGAATTATGTCACACATTTTCACTTTCAGGAATTCGCACTCGCTTGCAAAAGAGTTCAATGCATTCTAATGATGTCAGGTCTTTTCTTTTTCACTTCTCCTGAGGCTGAGTGTGTTGTTTACTTTGATTTTAATCCGTAATCTTATTATAATATCTTTTGTTTAGCTTTGTTACGTAAATGTAAATTATTTTTCTCTAAATAGAGAATAAACAACAACAAAAAAGTGAGGCTGAATTCAATGTGTGCGATGATTTTAAGTCTGGCAAAAGTGCTTAATTTTTTCAGTGAAAAATTTTTCAGGCAAATCTGTGACACGAACAGCGGGGACCAGGGGCACGAAAAGAAACTTGAGAAAAAAACTGACACCATTAAATTGCAAATATCTTAGGCTCGCTTTCATGTCATTGCATTCACTCCCAATCACAAAATCACATGATAAATCATGATGAATGATCAAATATGATTTGAATAATAATTCAAAGGTCAGATTTGATGATTACTGTATTGTTGATCAATTTCAGTGACAAAACAAGTGTCTTGGACACACTATCATCTGCACTTTCATTCACCTTCCAATCGCAAAATCACATCCTGAAAAAGGTAGGTATGAAAATATTCCGGAATGTTTGCACATGTCGTGAAAGAATGATCCTGGTCGCCAGGTCTGATGATCATTGCAATTTTCAGAGCACATCCTGCACACTGCACACTCTGTAAACTTTAATGTTTTACACGAGAGGTAGACGTAATGCGACTTATCAATACGAGCCATTTTGACACTTCATTTACAAAATATTTATTTTGATTTTGAACGCGGATCTTAGAATAACCGTCACTTGACTATAAAATATTGTGAGCATCACTAAACGAATCAAAGACTAAGCATTTTCTTTGTTACCTGAGAGAACTAAAATACAAACTTGAAAATTTCACTGAATTTTATTTACATTTTAAGGATTCTACCTTCAAATTTTTTACGTTAGAGAACGGAATTTTCGGTTCAAACACATATATTTTAGTTTATGTGATATCTCTAAATCGTTGGATTTAGTAAGCAAGGATAAACTCGTGTTCAGTTCTTCTATTAGTTTCGATTCAAATAAAATTCAATAAGTTTTTCACGTGCAAACTCTCAATTGTCTTTATTCTCATTTCTCCAGTCCCCATGACAGCATCGATGCCCGGTGGAAATGTTCCACTTGAAATATCTTATGGACAAAATGTACAGTGAAAAATGCCTATTACAAGAATGTATGCTTCAAAAAATCCAACGCACAATTTTCCCTCGGTTTAAGAAATTTTTTCAATGTGGATAGTTAACTAGGTATTTAATGTCTCAAAGGGTCGGAAAAGATGAGTGAGAAATACTTTTTTTCAAAATTTTGGTGGATGCGCACTTCTTCCAAAAGACCACTCAGTACTCATACTTTTAGCAGTACTGTGACAGCCGATAACAATCTTAAAAATCATTTTTTGTGCCCTTACTCAGGATTTGTATCATGAAGGAGCACCCTCCGCCAGGAGAGATGGCTCGGAAATCACGCCTTTTTTCACTAAAGCACGTATTCAAATGTTTAAAAAAGACGTTTAACGAGCAATTTCGGCAGAATCACACGGTAATAAGATACCCCCCCCCTCTCGAAGAATCTTGACGTTTTCGGTTATTCGACTAAATTCTTATTATTTCTGAAATAATTTCTCTTGAATAAAATCTTGATAAAAAGGGGATACCGCATAAAATTATACTTGCTGTATTAAACGAAATTTTCGTTACTATTGGGTTCGAGGGTTGGATTCGAGGTTAGTTTCGAGGGGGTCCATCGAAAACTCAATTTCAGAAAAGTTGATAACAACGCCCTTCTTCAAAAAAACCGGTTCAATTGTGCATCGGACACTCGAAAGCAGACATTTCAGCAACACACACTTCACATCGAACATTCCGTACATTAGACACTTCCACATGTCACCGCATCATCAGATCTGGCCGCGACACTGGATCTCATTCCTCACGACACACGGTGGATCGAGGCAGTCGGAGAGGTCGGACATATAATTTTTGACTAAAACTGCAAATTTTAATGTTTATTTCGTCACATTTTAAATTTGAAGGGATGCTCCCAGTATAAATTTTCACGAGGAAACCAATGGAATCACTTTCAGAACCTCAAAATTGTGTATAAACGGAGTTATAAGCTTTTAAAGTTTCAAAATTTTGTCCGACCTCCCCTCTGCCAAGCTGAGCACGAACGCCGTAAATCCATATAGATTTTCCCTCGTTTTTTGGAACTTAACACTATTTGTAAAATAAAAACCGTTTTACAAACGCACTTCAAATTTCCAGGTTAAATTTTTTATAGGATTTGCGAAAGAATTCTGTAAAAACATTGTCCCATTGTACACAAGTTTTTCTTCTACTAGACATTGTTTCCAAAAAATGTAAAATGGCGTTTACGGCGTTTTTGCGTTGCGCGGCAGTCCTATTGACTCGATCCATTGTGCGACATGCGCGAACGACGGCGACGACACGCAAAGGAAAGCATACTTCTTCTCGAAATCAGGAAGCGACACCTCCACTTCACTCAGCGCGGCCCGGCCGGCGTGGCCGTTTCTCAAAACACAACACTGGGGACACAGGGATCCGGGCCGGGAGTCGGGCCACCGAGGAACTTGAAGGAGTCCAGAGGAGTGGAAGAACGGATAGTGGTGATCGCGCGACGGCTCAACAAGTATCAACTACTCCGACCGGGATAATATACATCATGGCCCCCCGCTAAAAATAGCCACCCCTAGAAGCGAGCCCCCAAGGTTCTCCCCCGAAGTCCGCGGGGCTTCCCCGTTGACCAATTGCAGTGCAACATTCGCCGGGTTTCACCTGTGTAGGTGGATGCACAGTTGCCAAATCATCGTAGAATAATTTCGATGACAAAATTTCTGCATGAGAATCTCGTAAAACCTATTATTTCATGGTCTCCATATGGACACGTAAAGAACGAAAGAGTGCGTGAAGTCATGAACGCCGAGCAGAACATCGTGCATGAAATTATGACCAAACAGCCCTGGTATGGTCATGTTCAACGAATGGCGGATGGCAGATTGCCTAGGAGGGTACTAGATTGGGTTCCTCCTGGGAGGAGACGTAGGGGACGTCCAGCAAAATCGTGGATAAGTGGCATTCAAGATGAAATCACAAGATGCCATTTACCAGATGACCTCTGGACTGGGGCTCTAGATCGATAGAAGGGCGATTCGGTGTCGCAGAGCGACCAGGCGCGCTGTAAAAGCGACTTCAATATATGTATCCATATGGACATTGGGTCCCATAAAGACCCTCAAGCCGTTATCACACTGAACAATCCCTCCTGTACATCCTGAGAATGTGCACATGAACACAGCTTGTACAGTCGGCAGTGAGCCACTGCCGTATCCATTGCCACTGTCCATTTAGACTACATTACGCAATTAGGAGCTACAATTTTGTGTCTCAGTTTAGAAACAACGTACATAACAACATTTTACCCATGCACATACGTGTTTTTACAAATGAGTCAGAAACTGTAGTTTCCTAATTGCAAAGTGTTGTCCATTTCTCCCGCAACCGTCAATGGAAGTGGAGTCGGACTGTTAGCGTAACAACAGTCATGGGATAAAAATCAATGGCTGCGGTTTTAGGTGCGAGGGTATTGTTGTCTAACTTTGATTATTGCCAATTTCTGCAACTGTTACAACCTTGCCATAGTAGAGGCTTAGGTTGAAAAGATGTTTTCGAACGTAACGCATGAAATTTGCTTCAAAACTGGGTGGTTGAGTTTATTTTAATCCAAGCAAAAAAACCCTTATTTTCTGAATTTTTGAATCATCTAATTGGAAGGTCGGTCATGTTCTTGATTTTAAGAGCTTCATAAAGCCTCCGGTGGCTGAGCCGATCAAAAATAGATCCTCCAGAAGCTACGATCTTCCTACTATTAGAAGCCACTAAACGCACGTAAATTATCAAAACTCAGCATCTTAGCTAATAGCTACATCTTGCAAGGAACAAATTTTGATACACGCAGCGAGGAAACCTCTTTAAGTCTTTCAAAACCCGCTAGAATGCACCAAAATTTAAATCGAACAAGTCCCGTTAGTTAAATTTAAAATATTTTGATTCATCCATGAGGCGCTATTTCAGGGATGTGAATCGGTATCAGCATTTAAAGCCAGCCTTATTTTAGTTTAATATTGCCTCTAATTCTTTTATTTAAATCAATCCATTATTCCTAGCACTTTCCAGAGATGATTTCGAGAAATCAAATCGAAGTTCCCCTGGAAGAGAAATTCCTCTCCGCAATACCCGGGAACGGAAAACTGCGTATCTTTATCTGCAGGATATGGAGGCAGAGGTGGAAAATCTTAGGAATGAACGGAAAAATCAGAACAATAAATGCTCACTTTGACATCGTAAAGCGGGTGACAGGGTGTCTCTCGGGGTCTGCCGTCTTGGAGTGGGGGAGGAGGAGGGGAAATTCAGCGAGAAAAAGCAGCGGTGACTCAGAAGAAGCTTAGATTCACCAGAACGGTATTTCTCGATGGTCAATCGGTTCGGAACAGTTTTCTATAAGCGGATATGAATTATCAAGTGAGTCATACAATTCATCAGACGAATATTTTCGAAGAATGGCGGGGGGGGGGGGGGGNAGAGGGGGGAGGGTACAAGGTCGGGAAAATCTTGCCAAAACAAACCATGACTTTGCGACTTGAATGATTCTCAGGGAGAGTGAGAAGAGAGAGAGGGGTAGACAAATTTGTTTTTTAGTTGTAACGTCAGAGACGTGTTCCGATACAGACTGTCTAACATGTAGATGTAAAATTTTATGAAACTTTATGAAATTAAATTTTATGAAATTTTTTCGACCGCGGTAGTCCAGAGATGCAAGATGTGATTTCACGAAATGAACTTTCATGAAATTTCTTTTTGCTGACAAGTGTTTCTTGTTTCATGAATATGCAACTCGCAACAGTTATCCGAGTATTCGTTAAGGAACTTCGAAATTTGACTCATAATATTTTTTCTCTAAATTTCAAAATTCAGATTTTATAACTTCTATACGTCTGGCATACTGAGTCTTTTGCAGAAGTTTAAAAAAATTTACTAAATATCTCAGAAGTTCATGACATTTTATTTTGCCAAAGTTTCAAAGAATGAAACTCGTTCAAGAGTCACTGCGCTGTTGAGATCATTCGAGGTTTATGGCGATAAAATCAAGGAGTTTCAAGGATCCTCAAGAATTTCCGCTCAATTTTTCAAGAACTTTCATGGATTTACCGACGAAATTTATGGATCTAAAACAATCCCTGAAAATGGAAGTTTACTCTTCCTGACCCTTAAGTTCTCTATACCTATGCATAATAACAAGCAAATGTATCCTACACATTATGTATGACAGGGTACGGCAATTTGGAGAGCTCCAATGCGAAAGGGAAAAAGAATAATACGCTGCGTGAGAGGGTAATGCACGGGATAAAAAGCCAAATGATGTAAAGTTCAAATTGTGGTAGTAACGCAACTCAAGTTAGGGTAGTACCGCAACATTTCGGTTAGTTACCTATTTTATTGGGGTACTACCATAATTAATTGGGGTGCTACCTTAATTAATCGGGGTACTACCACAATTAATTGGAAATGTCCGTATCATCCAACAACCTCGTGCTTTTTTTTCCGTGTTGAAAAGTCACATGCACGTCAGAACGTTTCCGAGACGCACTGGAAAAAAAACATTGGATCTTGAGTCCAGACTATTAAAAACATCGACAAGAAAAAATACTCTTGATTCAATCAGATTTAAGCTTAAATCAAGAACCAAGCCTCTTAATTTGAGCGGATTTCCTTTTGATTTAAGCTTAAATCTGATTAAATCAAGAGTCCTTTTTCTTGTCAATGTTTTCAAGAGTCTGGACTCGAGATCCAATGTGTTTTTTTCCAGTGAGCTGTACGCAGGAGATACAACCAATTGCGTGGTCTCCGTTGTGATTTTTATGATATCACATTTTTTTTTACGGTCCAGCGGATTTCCTTTTGATTTAAGCTTAAATCTGATTGAATTAAGAGTCCTTTTTCTTGTCAATGTTTTCAAGAGTCTGGACTCTAGATCCAATGTGTTTTTTTCCCAGTGAACGTTTCCAAGACGTCAAACACCTTTTGATCGACCACCAATGACCAATCACAACGTCTCCCGTACGCGGTAATGAAACCAAGTCTGAGGCCTCGACCGCAGCCGCCCGGAAAATCTTCAAAGATTCAAAGTTCGTTCGAACGCTACGGATTAATTTCACGGAAGCGGGGAGCGGCCAACTCGGGGCGGAAAATAAATCGAGTTTCGGCCGGCTTGCGACTCGCGGTGGCATCGCCAACTTTCAAAAATAGGAAAAATGGATCCGTCTCCGGGTGTGTACGCCGTACGCGCACTCGAGGCCCGAGAACCCAATTAAAAGCGTGTTTACGCTGCATTTAATTATTACGTTAGCGGCGCGCGCGCTGCCCGTTGTCCGCTGCAACGCTGCTGCAGGCGCGCCAGAAATAACCGGGCGAGCGGGAGCCGCCCGAGGGATTTTTTCGGCCCTGCCGCTCCGCCAGTCAAGTTCACCGATGTTTTGAGCCAAATTTTAGGACCTTCTCCAAAACACGCCTCAAAGGTGTCCCCTTCTCGATTTTTCATCCCGGGACCGAGCGGGAATTTTGCCGATACCCGACCTTGAAAAATCTTCAAAGATGCAGCTGCGGCCGTGCAATTAGTCATCTCATTAAGCAGGGCGTTTTCGGTGGGGATTGTGCAAATTGGCAGCATTGCTATCCTCCATTTACATCCATTCGAAATATCGAGTTGGGCGAGGCAAGTTGCCCCATTAAGAATCGATTGTTTTACTTACATTCAAATGGATGAAAAACAGTTGCCAAGCCCCTAATGAAATTGTATCTTTATGTGGCCATCACTTTCAAGAATCCACGCCAAGTGGGTTCTTGAAAAGTGATGAACCAAACGCTGAACTAGCGAAAAATTCCAGGTCTGAACACGAGTGAAAGTTAAAATTGAGAAAAACCATCGTGTGACGTTATGGGGCATTTTTACCAATTTAAAAACATGCATTTTAGTAGACTCTATCATTCTTTCATAGCTAAATTAATGATAGTTGACGTAAGAACCAAAAATATTTGTATGCTCAGTTCATTCAATAGTTTCCATTCTTGAAAGTTTAAGTTTCACCGCAAATCGATGGCTGAAGTCTAAAAATGTGTAACTTAGATTGCGAAAATGTAAGTCTCCGCTCATGTTTTATTTTTTTAGAGTAAAACTAATTATAAGTTTTCGATGTCATTTTCTGCAAATTCTTTTCGCTCATTGTTAAAAACCATTTGAAGCAAAGAAACCTGCATCTCCACATTTCTATGAAGGCTTAAATCAGGGTCTGCTACAGGATACGATCCTGAAAATTTGCAAATTATATCAGCAGTTTTCATTCAGGTATGTTTAGACTAAATACAATAGCTCATGAATCTAAGAAATTTAGAGATCCAACGAGTATGTTTCAACACGTGCAATGATTTTTGATACAGATATTTTAACTCTTATGTGGGCGGTGAAGTATGAAGCGAAATTGAAGGCGTTTTCAACTGATGACAACAGTTTGTCGTGGCTCAGAGCGACGCGTATTGCGTAAACGGATGAAAAGTACAAAGAAACATTTTAATTAGTTTTCATTGATAAAATAAAACTGGATTTTAGATTTTTAAACGCTGCAGTTGAGAAACACATTTTCGAATTCAGTCATCGAAATGGAGCTTTTGCATGTGTCAGGAATTTGCGATTTAAGTACTGATTTTTATGTAAAATTTCGTGAGAAACACAATGGTCCGATTGGTTTTCTCTGAGACAAATTGCAAAGCTCTCAAGTTGAGACCACAATGGAGGGGATATCTCACGTTATCCTGAGAATCCATCTTCATATCAAATCGAACTCTCCATGCAAATAAGGATGCAATAAGGAGCAAATACATCGACAAAGTTATCACTTTGATTGGGGACTCCAAAACTAAAAATACGACAACCCCACTAATGTATTCACTCCCTATCCTTGCATCATGGAAATTTTGACTTGACGTAGAGGTAGACTCTCAGGATAGCGCAGGGTATTACCGACATTGAGGCCTTCACTTTGAGCGCTTTTTTTGAGCTTTGGATAGGAGTTTCTTTCGGAGAAAACCAGTGGCACCATCGTGTTTCCCGCGAAATTTTACGCAGGATTCCATACTTGTATCGCAAATTCCTGAAGATGCAAGAACTCCATGGAGATGTTGCATGTGTGAGGAATTTGCAACATGACTGTTGATTCTTATGTAAAAGTTCGCGAGAAACACGATGGTGCCACTGGTTTTCTCTGAAATCATCTCCCAAGCTCAAAAAAGCTCTCAAGTTAAGGTCAAAATGGACTAATGGAGGGGATATCCCACGCTATCCTGAGAGTCCACCTCTACATCAAGACAAACTCTCCATGCAAAGATAGGGAGCAAATACATTGACAGGGCTGCCACTTTATTTGGGGACTCTAAACTTGAAAACACGGCATCACTGCTAATGTAATTGCTCTCTATTTTTGCATGGAGAGTTTGTCTTGATGTAGAGGTGGACTCTCAGGATAGCGTGGGATATCCCCTCCATTTTGGCCTCAACTTAAGAGCTTTTTTTGAGCTTAGGAGATGATTTCAGAGAAAACCAGTGGCACTATCGTGTTTCTCGCGAATTTTTACATAAGAATCATCAGTCAAACCGCAAATTCCTCACACATGTAACATCTCCATTCTCCAGTGGAAGTTGTTCCGGTTCCAAGACACGTGCGTCCTTCTTGCACACCAGTATTCAGACTAACGCTGCTCTGAAATATGGAGTACAGTAAAGGGACACTGAAAGGTGGGGGGCAGAATAAACGGGACAAGCGTTGGAGGTTTTGGAATTGCTGTTGAGCAAAGTCTAATTAGAGCGTTGTCAGCATCAAAGGCGGACGACGAGGAGGGAAGAGTCGTGATACTCAGCGAGACAGCAGTATGTGAACTTCGGAGTGAGACTCATTTAACGTGCGTTTTTATGGACTTGAAGGGTCGGTCCAGAATGGACTTACTGCTCTCTCCCGGAGCAAGGCGGAGTGAGGAGGGGGATTTTTTATGTTTTGGCACACGAGCCGGGCCCCGATGCGTTAACCTAGACGAGTTGAATTTGTTTGGACGACACAGGCCGATTGATTGGGGCAGTTCTTCACTTCGACACCTCTTTCATTCGACTCGGCACCGTCTTGCGGGACAATGATTAACTGGACCGCACTGGATGAAAATGTGACTGGATTTGATCAGAAATATTCTTGAATTTGCTGTCAAACGGATTAATCGGGCTAAAAAGTTACTCATATCCAGGAAAAATCGTCTACATATCGATGGCGAAAGTGCAAAACCACGTATTCAACTCTATTGCGATGTTTCAAAATCTCTGACCCTATTTTAATTTCTCGAAGAGAAACAAGTCACTCTATAGCTTAAAAATTTCTACGGGATTTTCTCTTGCTGACGGAGAGGAAAAATCGAGAAAGTTTTCGTGAAATTAAGGTGGCTAGTTTTCCGATGAAGAAATGCAGCACGGCAAGAGGTCTGCACCATCGTAAACCGGTGGTTTCGCACATCAGCCACCGATAACTAACAGAAATCAGCTTTATTTAAGCACTTACATTCTTGATCAAAAAAAAAAACTGTTTGACGGCAAATTCAAGTCATTCTCCCCCCGCGAGTTCAGCAGAAAGGGGCCGTTCATCAAATACGTAACGCTAAATTTCGGATTTTTCGACCCCCTTCGTAACGCTTTTGTAAGTAGGTCCCTGCCATTTAACGCGCAAACACAAAATGGGGTAACGTTTTTCTCGATCCCCTCGCCAAGATCATTACGTATTTAACAAGAAGAGAGTCTTCCGTCGATTTGTACTTCTGCAACTGCGGATTTTAGAGCGTCTATTCGCACTATTAACCAACTGACAAGCTGCACATTTTTGGCTAGTTGTGCTCAAGAAATCTACGCTTCACCAATGTAGTTTTGGCTGAAAGCGGGGCACGTCATAAACATTACTCCGGAAAAATATTGGCAGGCAGGGGAACCAGGCGATGGAGCAGAGAGCAAAAGGCTTGGATACGAGCGTATTTTTGTGCTGTTTGCTCGGGTCTTACCCTCATGACGAGAGTAGTTTTATGATTGATGCCTTGTCTCCAGCTTCAATTTGAAAAAGATATGATGGAATGAGGTTTCGAGCTTGTTTCATTGTTCATCGGAAATAGAAACCGCAAAATCGTGTAAAATCACACCTTTCACACCCATTAATGTCGAGGGGACTATTTCAACGGTCTAAAATGGCATAGATTCTAGTTAAAAATGATTTTTGAGTGTAAGTTAAGATCAATAATAATTTATTTTTCAATCGGATTATCAAAGTATCAGAACGACACACCGAGGTGAAAAATATGATACTACCCAAAATATATTGCTGTAAATCGGTCATTTGCAATTAGACACACCCCACTTAAAAATCCTATTTTGACACCGCGAGACCTAGAATGTAGGACTATTTCAAGGCCCATGACCAAAACAAAAATATTTTCTACATCACTTCATTTCGAACTTTCAGTATTTGAAAAAGGAAAAAAAAATAGGGAAAAAGCAAAGGAATCAACATTGAGAATCCTTAATATCGTTTAATAGAAATATACGAACCCCTCCCGCGAAATAATAGACATCATTTATTGATTCAGATAATTTCCAGTAGTAGCCTGTGTAACCTACGACTGAATCCCAATCTTATTCCGTACTAAGTTTGAAAGTTTGAAAGTCGATCAATGTCCAATGGATGAATGTTGATCAATGAATAAAAAAACAAAACTAGCGCAGTATCGGGACACCTAGGCCGGAAACGGCAATTGATTGGCAACATCAATGACGATTGTCGAAGAATTCCGTTGGGCGTTTCCGTTCAACAAAAGTCGGAAAATTTTGAAAGTCACCGGAACTATGACCTAAACGCCTGGAAAATTGCCCATTCCGTCCATTCATTCGAAAAAATTTGATTTGTTGACACGGGATGCCAAGTTCCGACATTGTTGGCTTTCATTGTAGGGTGGACGTGATGTAGCAGAACAGATTTACTTGCACAAAGGTGTTTTTAAAGAAAGAAAAAAATTCACACTTGTGCCAATTGCCAAACCACTCTAATGGACTATTTGTTGTTATTCTCTTCCAAATTCCCTTTGCAGAGAAATCCGCTTTGCTCGATGGCGTTCAATGTCATCACGGATGCTTATTAACGCCTACGTAATAGTTACTTGAGCATTTAAGATGATGATTCCATCGACATGACTCTGTAAGAAGTGGGGAGGAAAAGAGGGAGGTGAAAAATCTTCGCTGAAAAAAGAGAATCATTCCTTCTCACTCGTGCACCAAAACATAGCAAGAAGCCTACAGTTAGGTTAACGCAACTAATCATGTTCAATATTTGTCGGTATTGCATATCCAAAAAATTGAAGGCGCTTTGGCTTTTCAATAGCGCTACCTGAATACAAATATTGTCACTCAATTCGTGTGGTCCATGCATAAAACAAAGTTAAAGCGTCATTCGATTCCCTTGGAAAAATCAAGGTAAATGTCATCAACAAAATCATACAGATGATGATCGAGTATGCTGATGCAAAAATTACTTTTGCTTTGGTGTGAATAGCTATATGCATAGACGGTAAGTTGAAGTGCAGCCAACGTGCGTTAAAATTAAGAAAACTGAAAATCTCAATACAGAGGGAAAAAGCTCATCCGAGCACAATTTTCCCTCAAAGAGATATGTTGTTTGGTGTGGTAACTAGTATTGCACCAAACAACGTATCTCTTTGAGGGAAAATTATGCTTGGATGAGCTTTTTCCCTCTGTATTGAGATTTTCAGTTTTCTCAATTTTAACGCACGTTGGCTAGACTTCATGTATCTAAGTAATATCTCTCATCGAGAGTTAGAAAGTTCTCAAAAATAACAATACGAGGTGAAAATGGCACTGGTCATCTAAAAAATATCAATTTTCTGCTAATCTGGCAACGCCGCTGCTCGTATGTTAATCCCGGCTTACCTGTCGGTGGCGCTGCGCTGAGTTTGGCCGGGGGCCATTTCCTGCATCGATTACGGCGATTCGGATGCGATGATACATTGGCCGCGCTTTGGCGCCCCGACCGGGACCCGATCAAAAACGGCAACGGCAATCGTGTCATGAACGCGCCCGAAAATAACGACAAATCAATCGCCGCGCACACCTATGCTCCTCCGCTGAGAAAACACACTGTACAAACACCCTTACGTTGCCAGATTTCCACTTATAAAAACCGAATCCCCACCAAGAAATGTACACTTTTCCCTTACATATTTTCATGGTATTTTGATCGCACTGTATTCTAATGTATCTAAAAAGCTCGAGGAGAAACAGTCACGTCACTCCTTTAAAATAAATAATTTATCGAGATAAATTTGGCGACGATGGAAAGCTCATGTGGCGTTTTTCCTCATCGCGGCGGTATGCACGCGCATTGTAGCACGACTGCTCGGGTCCCCACGCCGACCTACATATGGACGCATTGATGCTGAAAGGAACTATGTGCATAAGGTTTGCGTGCAACATAGTTCCTTTTGGCATGAATACATCCGTATGACCGATTGTAAACCACCGTTGAATTCGCAAATTGGGACGGAATTTGACAACGTTGCATAATTATCCCAAATCGAGTCCACTGTCCACCCACCAGCCGTGTATAATGAGATGAATGAGTTATTTATTATTACGTTGAGTTACTTTTCCGGTTGGTTGCATGATATGTATTGTTTAGTTATTTATTACTCAATTGGACGTATTTCTGCCAAATGGAACTATGTGCATTATGATGTAAGCCCTATTATGCATATATTCTTATGGGTCTCAGGGCTCATATCTTAGTGCACATAGTTCTGTTTGGCAGAAATACGTCCAATTGATCGACGTATGAAGTGAATTGACAACGACGTCCACTCGTCTGAACCTAAGTCTAGGGTTCACCCATCAGCAGTTCAAAATGAGATTAATTATTTCGGTCCGAGCCGGAGAAATATGAGCCAAATATGACCTGCGAATCGACACATATTAAACTTCTCCCTTATTATAATTATGTGCGATAAAAGTATAACGCTCTTTTCCATTTAGCTTCACATCATCACGTCTAAGGTTCCCACCTGCAGTTTGGAAGTGAAAAGAAATTTCAAACGAAAAAGTCCCATTGAACTTTCAATTTGACGGAGATTGATGTCGGTGGATTTTTGATCTGTGTTTTTCAAAGCAATTGAATTAACCGTCGTGAGAAAACTGGATTCAAATACGTGTGCTTTACACTTTGGATTCAAAATCCAGTGATTGGCTTTGTCAGAAAAAAAAAAAAAAACTGGATAGGAAAGGAAATTAGAGGTCGGCAAAAATTGTTTGAATCCTTTAAGCGATGCATACCAAATGGTTTAAATCTGAAATTGTATAAATCCTTTCAAAAATGTTCTTTTCATGAAAAATTCGTGGATACTTGGTATCTCTCGCCTAAAAGATTACACGTTTAACAATCAGGTTGAATTTTACTTCTTGGAACTTCTGAGGTGATGAAACAGTCACACCGAGACGTTTCAGAATGAATTTGTCATTGCGGCTTTCAAAAGGTAGACACATGAATGGTGTAAGTATATACTGGCAAGCAAATCAACAGTGTGCCCCCGTCAATTTTCTTTTACTTCTAGCGCGATGTCTGGTAAAATTTCCGAAACCAGGTAATTTTTCAAAAGTTTACAGTTTTTATCATTGTAAATGACAGTAATCTATCAATATTGCACCGGTCCATTACGCCTGCTCTCGACATCAGTATGTCGTGAACAAGATCACGCATAGAGTAAGTTTCAGCAATTCAAAGCGTTCAGCATTGATAGATCTGACTGAAATATTACCGTTGTGGAGAGGAGCACTAGTTTTGCTGTTGAGAAAACGCCTTCAAACTGAATGACTGCAACTATCATTACACTTCAACGTAGACGAGAAGATAAAAATTGGAACGCATTCAAAATGTTGCACGCGACAGAAGCAGCTTGCTTCAGAACTCCTTCAAATAAAGAACGCAACACGCACAGCCGATTACAAGTGACCGACTCAGGCACAAAGATCGTTTCTATGTACGTAGAATCATACAATCCGGTGATAAATTTGACGAATCACATTTTACAAGAGATTTTTCTTTATCCCTGGAGTGCTTTTCAAGTCCGCTCAATGATTATGAGCGAATGGTCCGCCGCCAAGTCGAAAACAGGTTCTTATGATATTTGTTAGTAACAAAACAAGTGCACTATTAGAGTATCGGGTTGAAATTCGTACAGGCTGATTATTGAAATTAACAGAAAATGCAATAGACAAGAGGAGAAAGGGAAAATAGAACGACCCTATTGGTTGAAACGGGTGGTTTTTATAGACTAAGAGGGGAAATGATGGACTACATATAACGCTAGGTCTCTCGTGGGTTGACGTTAGCTAGTCCATTATGTTAGAGTTTTTCCACCAATGTTCGTTGAAAATTCAGCATTAAGCTGAAATTCTCATCACATGCTCTATCAATGTCAATTATCAACCCACTGGAGTGTATTCAACGCCAGAGTCTTTTTTAACCCTAGAAACACCGAACGATATGAATATGGGATAAAACCGCCTCGTAAAAGCAGAGTTAACTGATGAGAACGAAAAACGCGGGAAAGGTACCGAAAAAGCCGGAATCGAGCTCTATAGAAATTCTAAAGAGAAAGGAAAGATTATAAAACCAGCACATCCACGTTACGCATTTGTCAGTTCTTTTTACTTTGAAGCCGCATGAATAGCAAGAAATACAAAAAAAAAGGAACATTTCAATTGATGGAAAAAATTCCGAGAGCCTGAAAAATTCCAGAATTTAGAATGAACTCCGATAAATGGCAATAACTTCGCAAACGGCGAAGATTCCTACTTCAAATAATTCGGGGTTTCCCGGAAAAAATAGGTTCTGGGGTGAAATACACTCCTGATTTATTTCCGATATTTCTAACAGTGCGGAGTAAAAACTGAGTGTGTGTTAATATGAAGATGGGATGTTGGGTGACTTACCGGATGGCTTCGATTTCCTCGTCCTTCTCAGCGAGGCGTTTTTCGGCTTCGTGACGGAACTGGCTCAATTCAGCTGACAAACGTTGCGAGCGCTGTTCTTCAGCTTTGCGGCCCTGAAATCAATTTCAAAAGAAAAAAAAAAACTCATTAACACGATTGTGGATATTAAGATGCATCCTCCGGGTCATCCAACTATGATCCTTGTCTTTGGAAAATAATACTAAAATATCAATGACCAAACTACGAAACCACATATCTCTGTTTGCGACGTTGCAGAGACTTCCTGTCATACTTAATATTTTCATCGGAAATCACCGGCTTCATTGAAAGACACAGCACAGATAATTTGACCCTCTTCCCCTCTTCATAACGCTTCGTAACACAACTGCAGACCGGGGCGGGGCCGGCACTCTTTGCTCCCCATGGGGGTTGGGCCACATGGTGGCCAGGGGGATAACCCCTAGTTATAATGCTTTAAGTCGCATCTTGTACAGTGGTTAATTAGACCGCGTTTAGCAGGAAGGAACCAAATCACATCAGCTATTGCCAAATTTAACTGGGCAATTCAATGTTTTACAAGAAAACGTTTGAGCGGATCCCATTGAAAATGTTGAGGAATTCCCCTCGTACTAGGCAGAAAATTAACTGAAATTCGCACAAAAATCCGCGCAACCGTTTTCATGTAAACGATTAAATTGCCCAATTAAATTTGGCAATGGCTGATGTATCTTGGTTCATGTCTACTTAACTCGGTCTAATTTTCTATCACACGTACTTTTCGTTCTTCGATTCTGGCTCCTCCTATACCCGATAAATGGAAGCTAGGTTTCAAGAGTTTCTTGGCTTGTGCTCTTTTTAGGTGATATATTCAATTTCTAATGCTCGGTTCTAAAATGAGAGAGAAAAAAAATACTTACGGCCTCTGCTTCCTTGTAGGCTGCGGCCAATTCCTCTCGTTCGTTTTCGAGACGACGCAATTCAATCTCCAGCTCGTGCAGACGACGGGTCAGCTCTCCAACTGTGTTCTTGGCATCGTGCAGGTCATCTGTAAACAAGAATTCCTTCTTTTTTACAAGTCTCGAAAGCTAAGGAGCAGTGAATGCAAAAGTGTTGTTATGATTTTTGGTGTGGGCTTACGGTAAGATCGTGGCTACATAATGTAAGGTTTGATCTTAGTCATGAGACACGTGTGTGCTTTAAAATCCATGATTTTACCGTATTTCTTAAGACTAGACAAAATATGGGAGTAAAGGAAAATGATTGCGGATGGTAGAATATGATGCAGAATGATGGAGGATAAAAGAGGACGATGACTCTTACTGTGAGGTTTCTGATTTTTCACTGCTTTGACGACATAGGCGCGAAGCGTTTTGGAGAGTTGGACCGCAAAGGTTATAGGACATTTTGTCGACAATTTTTTTACAATCTGTTTTTCTAGTAGTTTACGTCCTCGCGAGATTTTTTTCCCGCAGGGGAGCTTTGGGCCATCTACCAATTGAGACCCAAACTTAATTGGTTCACATTTGAATACAAATGACAATTGCTCACGACGTTTTTGAACGAAAATGTATAGTATTTTGGAAGAACTAGGGTTTGTTTGATCCAACGGAGAAAAATTTATAATTGAGATTTTTGGTAAAAATGGGGGAGCGTCAATTCCATGAGGGAAAATTCACTAAAACTCTTTCTATATCTGTTTGGTGAAACAGGGCTTAATTATAGTTCCAGAAAAAACCCATTATGTCATACCTGAACCGGATAAACCTTTTGATATGCCTCAGCTAAAGGCTCTTACATTTTTCCTATGTACGATAACTTCGCGACGGCGGCGCCGGCGTGCCGCGGCGCCTAAGCTACTATTTCGCCGCGGAAGTGTTGCACAGTATAATAAGAGATTGAAGGGACCCCAACGTATCATGATTGATGGCATCTATCAAAAGCTCGAAGTTCTCTCGCAAATTAAATCGAGTGACGACGACAAAAAGAGAGCAGTAGTTGGAAAACTTATTGAGTCCTAGTGTCTGTATTTAATAGCGTTTAGCGTGATTTTTGAACATCATTAGAGGAAAAAGTGAGTTGATTCAAGCAGAAATATGCTCAAATTTACCACGAGTTTCTTATGAATCAACAAAGAACATAATGCTTGTTTAAAGAAGAAAAGACGCTTACATAAAAAGAAAAATCACTTACATCAAGCAGAAACCCGCTTTCATTCAGCTATTTTATTTTTGATTCAAAATAAAATCTTCTTGACGGCATACTCAAGAATGTTTCTGCCTAAATTGAGTCACTTTTTTCTCTAATGAAATTCAAAAATTATGCTAATTGTTATTAAATACGGATGCCAGGACTTGGTGAGTTTTTAGACTATTGCTCTCTTTTTGTGTGAAATATCATGATTTAGTTTGCGAGGAAAGCTCCGAATTTTGAGGGATGCACAGGCATCCCTCAAATACGTTCTTCCCTCCATTCTTCATACGTTGGAGCGCATTCAATATGTATGATACTGTGCAACACCTCCGTGAAATAGTTGCTTGAAGCGCCGCGGCGGGCGAGAACGATCAGCGTGACACGCGCATTGGCGCCTACAAACCTAACAGGGATACCTCACGCATTGCGCAATGCGTGAAGTATCCTATTAGGTTTGTAGGCGCCAATGCGCGTGTCGCACTAGCAGCTCGCGGAGTCAGCGTTTTTCAAATCATGATTTTGAAATGTTTGCTCACTCAGCGTGGCTTATTCTCTTTAAATTTATGGGAAAAAAATATGTATTGATGGAAAATTAATTTTTTGTGTTTTTCGTAATTATTAAGATGATTCTGTGTTAAATTTAATGGTTTCCAAAGCACTTTAATTTTTTTCTTTATATTTTGTGCTTCTACTGTGCTGTAATATGCTGTACGGGGAGCCAAACGCTCAACATTGGACGTATTCTATTCTAAAATATAGATGTACAAATGGGTTAACAGCAAAGGTTGTATGCTTCTTGGTTTTTCCCCTCTTTTATTCATGTTTGTATAGTTTCTTTCAACACAACTACGGCTCATTGAGATTAACATAAAATTCATCGCCTGAAAAAGGTTTTACAAATGTTTGCCACGCTTTAAAAATGTAAATATTTTTAAAATGAAGCAAAAATTCCATTATAAAAAGAAAAAAAAAAAAGGCATAAATAAGGTAATGTTTTGTATCGAAAATTTTAAAGATAGAAATAAAACCAAATATTCTCCAGTGACAATTTGAAAAGATGTCGAAGTCACTGTTGCTTATTTTTCGCGTGGACGTAAACTACTGGACAGGACAAGTGCGCGGTCAAAAAATCGTTGAATCGTCTTGAAACCACTGCAAAACGGTCAGGAAGCGTACCTCCTACTTAAATTTTACACAAGCCCTGTCAGCTCAATCAGTAATTAAATTACCCGCAGCCTTTGTCGTCACACTCTAATTTTCGAATTACGACTGAGGGTTCTACTCTGCCGCTAAGCGATTTTCCGAAGTTGCGTAGCGCCCGATGAACGACTTGCTAAGGGTTGAGCCGCGTGAAGGTAAAGGGCAGGGCTCCCTCTTAGTATACTAAAAATTCTGTGCAAATTTTGAATGACGATGTGTAGAAAAAACGATACACATAAGTCATTTGAGAAAGATAAATCACTGTTAAATTAACGAAGAATTAGACAGAATGAGAGCTCACTCCCTCATAGGGCGGTCTCTTCCGTCAAACTTTAAAAAATTGAACCTGAGCGCCCTCTTATAATATTTCTCAGATTGTTCCTAAATTTTACAATATTTTAAGCTTATATGCGTACAGAATTGAGAAAAAGCATCATTTTTTATGCACGTCAAGAGCCCGATGGACTCAGTGATGGGCTTATTGGTGTATTGCTATTCCGATGGAGAAGTTTTCTCTCCCGAGCAAAAAGTTGGTGCTTTGGAGAGGAATGTATCCGTTCCTAAGCACTAAATATTTGCCTGGGAGAGAAAAAATTTCTCCCCTCTGCATTGAAAAGTTGTTCCCAAGAGATACTTTTTTGTTTCCGGAGCAAAATATTAGTGCTTTGGAGAGGAATGTATCCGTTCCCAAGCACCAAATAGTTGCCCAGGAGAGAAAAAATTTCTCTTCCCTGCATTGAAAAGTGGTTTCCGAATTCACTAGTCTATTGTATTGAGAAAGTTTTTTTTTAATTATTTGATTAAACAAAAATGAATCATTTAAAAGAAAAGCAAAATCTGATGGTACTACGATGAGACAAACTCTTTTGTCAACTTATTACTCAAGGTGTATGTACCTGATCAACAACCCGTGGGATCTCATCAATATTTGACATTACTTCATGAATGCATCTTACAACTCAGCGTAAATTTAATGACGTAAGTGAAAATAAAATGCATGACAGTTTAGTCACGCTCTGATGTGCGGAACTAAGCCGCTTGGCACATAGATAGAGCCACCGCTATGAATAGACAGATCGCTCGCAACATCTACATCGCATCGCCAGCACAGGAGCGAGGCACGCCATATAAAACGCCTTCAAACAGGTGTATAGGCAGTATTACGACTCCGGCGTTCGAATAGTTGCTCGGCCGAGGTGGGCTGATAAAACAAGCAGTTTGAGCTGCGCCGCGCCGGCCGATTAATGCGGTTGCCTTGCGGTTGAAATCAGTCCTGCCAGTAAATTAAGTTGATGGGTCTTTCGTGAAATTTTGTTAGAGCAAGAAGGAGAAATTTTCAATGTTGTTAATGACTCAATAAGTAAAATGAGGGCATCGAAAAAGTTTGAAAAAAACTCCGGAATTCATTCTCCGGAAAGCTGTGTAATTTGCGCATGTTTTAACTTCCCGCCTCAAAAATGTGGTACGACAGAAGAAAAATTCGATACAGATGAGTCAACCTGGTTTCAAAACTCCGCAAAACTTAAAATGGTAGCGGGCACAATACACATGTCCTCAAGTAAAAAAAAAATAAAAAAAAAACGAAGAAAATACCTTTACTTATTAAAGTTGACTTAGAAAGTAAAAACGTGAAGATGTCGGAAAATGGCGTTAATATTGCTGTTTTATTTCATTGAAATGGCAACTTACGATAGCGGCCAAATTATGAAACAAAGGTGACTAAACTGTAAGATACTTTTCTTACTCAAATTGAGAACATCACCAATTGCTAAATTTAACCGAGCAATTTATTGTTTTACTAGAGACCATTTAAGCGGATTACTTTGAAAATTTTAAGGAATTTGCTTTGTACAATGCAGAAAATTCACTGAAATTAGCACAAAAATCCGCAAAATCGTTTTCATAAAAAAGTTTAAATTTCCCAGTTAAATTTGGCAATAGCTAATGTGGTTTAGTCCTTTCCTGTTCGACGCGGTCGATTTCAAACCTCCTATAGGGTGACAATCGTGATTTTTGAGTCGTTTCCATACAAAACCTGTTTGCATTGTAATTCTTGCTCAAGCTAAAGTTTACAACGGATCCATCGACTTCAAACTCTTAAGATCCCTAATTCCACCGGCAATGGAATTCTGTTGAATGATGCTTGCATACCTGCCAATTTCTTGTTTTCTCTGGTGAGCTGGTCCTTCTGTTCGCGAGTTTTGTCCAATTCGTGGACTGTTCGTTGGAGCTCGGACTGCTTGTTGCGTAGGTCTCTCTGGGTTTGCTCGTAAAGAGCGGTGGTTTCGTCTAACCTGGTCTTCAATTCGATGTTGAATCTTTCCACTTGCTCTAGGCGTTTCTGTAGATCTCTAGCGGTGTTGTTTGCCTGAAAATCACCGGCATCGATTAGTCAAATATACCCAAAACACTGTATGCACTGTACTGTACTGTGCTACATGAGATATGACAGACGCTCCGCAGCCCGTGACACGTTATAGAATAAAAAAAAATAAAAAAAAAAAAATTAAAAAGCGGATAGCAAGGCTAAAATTTTACCAATAAAACCGAAACGTTTGGGCTGAAAACTCAGGCTTCCTCAGTTGGATAAATATAAAGAAAAACGGTAGACATCTAAAATAGTACCTGGCTGTACCTTTCAAAGAGAGAAAGGGTCCATCATAACAACATAATCGCTTTAAAGGCACAGTCATGTACTATTTTAGATGTTTACCATTTTTCTTTTTATCTATCCAACTGAGGAAGGCCGAGTTTTCAGCCGAAACGTTTTGGTTTTATTCGTGAAATTTTAGCCTTTTTACCCGCTTTTTAAATTGTTGTTTTACTGTACTGCACTGTGCTGTATGTACTATACGCTGTGTACTGGTATGTTGAGCCAAGTACTGGAAAGCATTTCAAGTTATTCAGAGAGAAAAAATAAGAGTAAATAATAGAAAATACTTTCATCAGTGGGGACTACACTGCCGAGCTGTGGAAGAACGCCGTGTGAGCTCTCAGACGTTGGCACATCTATTTAAAAAAAGCACGATTTTTTTGGAAAAAGTTATGTACATTTTACGTCAAATTTTTCGGGGAATTTTGTTCGTAATTTGGTCTGCAGTGTCTACAAATTTCAGGGGAAAATATCCATAGCGTTTTACAAAAATGAATATTTCCTGAGAGGCAATCTGGCAACATTTGTAAGCTCCTACGGCGTTTTCCCGTAGCACGATAGTATTCATTATTCCAGTGGCGTGGCGTAAATTGCGATGTATCGATTGTTATGCCATTTAAACCTATGGTACAGAATCGATTATTAAAGTGTTCGCTGCGAACACCCTGTTCATTGATCCTTTTCCATAGGTTTAAATGACAGATCAATCGATTTATCGCAAAGAACGTCACGCCACTGGATTATTCGTTTTCAGGTGTTATTATCACGGTGTGGTCCCTATTACTTTGAATTTTGAATTAAATGTTATCAAAAGTGGACAAAGAGTAGGAGAACATAATTAACGAGATTTTTTTGTTTTCTCAAAAGTTATGCTGATATCTTGGAAAAGGTTGAACATAAAGGTGACGGCTACGTCGATACTTATGCGTTAAGATCTTACCCACTTTTTGCTCTAACTCATGTTGGCATGGACCGTCATGCGGCGCTAAATGACTAATTCAGTCCATATTACAAGCTACTATTTCCGCTTACATATGAAAATCTGCAACGCTGGAGAGCAAGAATTTTGCAAAATTTACGCGAAAGGGTGGGGTGGGGGATGAAGAATTAGGTTAAATTCTAGGCCCACTTCCGTGAGAAAAGCTTTTTGGACTTTTTTGAGTGAAAGATAATAACTTTGCTACCCCTCACAAAAATACATGAAAAAGTTTAAGATTCTAGAAAGTAGGTACCTTTTCTAGATCGATGATGAGAACTTCAACTTCGCTCTGGAGTCGGGATTTCTGTTTCTCCAAATTGCTCAATTTGACCATCAAAGTTTCAATGTGCTCTTCTTGTTCTTGGATCCTGGCTGAGTATTTGCGGCTGAAATACAATGATGATAGAAATTAGAGATTTTTCAACGAGGAAAGGGATTGATCAGGAGGCGAATGAGCTTCGCACGATAGTAAATTATTTCATTTTATATCGACTGTCGCCATTTTAAAATTAGCTTGTGGATTTCGAAAAAGTCATCAAAGGGATGCAAAACCCAATAGAACCACCCTTGAACTTTTTTTAATCATATTTTGGAAAATATAAGCTTTCAAAGTTTCCAGATTTTGTCCGACTTCTTCCGTTGACTCGATCCACTGTGTACTGTGGCAGGCTTTGCGATGTATCAATTGCTCTGTCATTTAAATCTGTGGAAAAGGATCCATAAATAGGGTATTAGCGACGAACACCTCAATAATCGATTCTTTACCATAGCTTCAAACGGGGAAAAATCGATAATAATCGATCATTCACACCGTACCATCGGTGCCTACCTTCTTCTTCGGTGAAATCGAAAATGCTCGAAATGCGACCACCCCCCTTTCTCTCTCTATGCCTTAACATAGGAATAATAACGCATAATTAATACTCACCGAAGTTCTTCAACTTCTTCGGCCCTGGCGGCGGCCTCTGAGTCGTACTTGTTCTTCCAGCCCTGGGCATCTCCGTTGGCCTTGACCAACTGCCTCTCCAAGTCCAACCTGGCTTCGGATTCTTCCTCTAATTGAACTCGGAGAGACTCGAGTTCTACCTCAACTTGGTGTAAACTAGATTCTAATAGTGAGCGTCTCTGTGGGGGAAAACAAATGAAATGTTAATCATCCTCTCAATCAACTTCAATGACTTGAATGAAACATTGAATTTTATTTTATTTTTATTTTATTCTACAATTTTAGTAGGTACATGAGAAGCTTAATTAAGCTTATGGTACGAGTCAGAAGTGTGGTGGAACAGGAAAACTAAAAATTAACAGAATTTATATTTTTCGTCATATCCCAAGTAGCAGTGATCGCGATAAGTTAAGATTTGATCGGAGAATGCATCGGGATACTATCGACGTCGACTGATTGCAATATGATCGGATGAAAAATTGCGATCAGTGCGATTTCATCGCAGAAATTTGCAATCAAATCGAGATTTTATCAACGGTGGTTTATCACAATATCATCGAACAGAAAGTCGTGATAAATTGAGATTAAATTTCGATCTAATTGGGCGCGATTTTATAGAGATGAAATTGCGATAAGACTGAGGATAAACGCTCAGATGTTGACGATCCTAGCGATTTTATCGTAAGAGAATTCCGACTTCATTTCAAAATATCGCGATTTTTCCGTGGAGAAAATGGTACTTGGGGTCTCGGAATAATCATGGCAGCGTTTAAAATGTTCATATAAGTTTATCCGTACAAAATAGGTAGTGAAAACGTTGCAACGTCGCAAATTGAGGTATGGGTGTTTTTAAACTCACTGTCGGTGATGAAAAAATGTGTAACTGCGCACAGGCTCGAGTGTAATATCAACGGTAATCGGGATCTTCTGCCATCAGGTTAAAGCAGTACTATCGAAGGCGCTCTGAGCAACTATTCCACCGCAGAAGTATCGCACGGTATCAGACGGGAATGAAGGCGCACTGACGTTTGCAAATTGCCCGGTATTCTGCCGTACTAAGGAAGAACGCCGTATGAGCCATCAGGCGTTGCCAAATTTCTTTTGATAAATCACGAATTTCCGGGGAAATAGTTTAAATATTTTTCTTCCAATTCTTCAGATGATGTTGTTTGCACTTTTACTACAGTTCTTGAAAATTTCAAGAAAAAATATTCATAAATTTCCTCAAAAATATGAATTTTACTCAAGGAAATTTGGCAACCCTTGAATGTTCATCCGGCGTTCTTCCTTAGCACGGCAGTATGATTTACCGCTCCCTGTGTAAAGTTCTACTGATCCTCTGATATGTGGCTCCTATTCGACCGATTTTTGTGAAACCTGGCACCAGGTGACATTCTTTGCTAGGAAACTTAAATTTCAAACTCAAAATTTCAAAATTCGAAAATTCAAGATGGTCCGTTGTTGTTCCTTCGAAGGTTCCAACTTCATGTTCTCTTTCTCGTTTTATACAAATAGAATTAAATAAAAACTACTGTTTCGCGTTTTCAGGGCAAAAAGTTTATTTAGATAGGAATTACTTTAAACTTACACTTTTTTAAAGGTACTTACTCTATCTTCTTCTTCTAATCGACGGCGTGCGTCTTCCAGTTGTCCGGCGATCTGAGATTTTAAGTAGGTGGCATTTTCAATGTTTACTTTAAGATCTTGCACTTCTTTTGTGAGCTCGATATTTTCCTGTAAAAAAGAAGAAAAAAGTTCATCAGAAATTGAATCTCTTTTCCATCGTAAAAACCACTATTGAAACTATCAATAAAAAAGTTGATACACAGTATCAAATGGACATTTTACAGGAGCGTATTTTGTTCATCTACTGCGGCCCGATTATTGAAAGTATGTCAGCCCGACACGACAAGACACAGCCCAGCCCTATCTCAACCGTGAAATATATTGTAATTCGATGTCTTGGTTTAGATTTCAATAATCGGCCCGCTGGCGAACAAACGCAATCTTTTAAAACATAGCGTCTCCTTGTTAAGCGAATTTTATTTTAAGTTCCGAACCTCTCTGGGAAGTTCTGTCCCGGTTTGTATCATCAATCACTAACACCAGTGGATGCCGGTGTTACCAGATTCGACCAATCAGATCCGTTAGTTTTCGATAGGTCGAACCTTTTTTAGAACCACCTCGCGAGGTGGTGCCAAAATCACGCACCAATGTTGCGATTTGCTAGTCACCGAATCGGAAGTTCCGAACTCAAATAGGGCTCGGAGGTTCGGGCACAAAAGCAGTACCGAGCCTCTAAATAAAATTCGCATGTTGAGTGTTGATAGTGATACCTTCCTCCGAAGAATATGATGAATGGTAGCATCTACACTGTGTATTATTTCCGGCTACAGTAAAAGGCTTGCGCTAATGCGCTGCCTTGAAAATATTTAGATAAATATTTCCTGTCGTGCTTTTTTTTGTACACCAATGAATTATTTTTCGAGCTGTCAAAGTTTATTCGAAAAATAATTTTAATTATTCAAGTCATTTGGTTCAAAAATAATTATTTCGCAGGAAATATTAGCCTTGGTCCCTTTTTACGGTGTTCATTTTAACAGATCAGTCTGAATATACTTATTCGAAAATAAACTATGTAAAAATGAATTAAATCAGAAAGAGAGAGCTACGTGCATATAGAATTTGCATGTTCCACAGTTATTTTTGATTTAATTCAACTTTGTTTAAGTCTTTTCAGCATAGAAAGTTCATTTAGCAAAAACTGTTAAAGTAAGAACTAACGCGGAATTCCGCCGGTATTTTCGACGAGCAAACTCCTTCAAGGTATGTTATAAAATTTGGTTTCTCCCTTTCAAACGCTGCCCAAGTATGGAAATAGGAAAGGCCAATAACGGGTTTGCCTCAATAAATTATCATAATTCATCGATCTAATTTTTCATGTTGCTTCGACACGCAAGTTACAAATTAATGATACTGTTGAAAAAGTGCACTTCTGCAATACTTTTTTAGAATTTTAGGCGTACTAACCTGAGATAATCTTGTTTTGTGTGAGGTGATGTCAATAATTGTGCGGTTGAGCTCTTCAATCCTGATGTTCAACTCATGGATTGTTACCTCTAATTTTTCTGAGTGTTTCACGACAATCAACTAAAAAAAGAATTACAGGTACGGTTTCAAAATATTTTAGAAACACCAGTCTAGATTACAGAGATGACAAATCTTTGAGAATCCCAGAACGGTCCTGAAAGTCCAATTTTACAAGAAAAAAGTTGAGACACCCAATCTGATGAACTGGGAAGAAATCTCATGACAAGAATCATCAATTTATCTTTCAGTTAAACGAATAATTATATTAAAACAACTGGTTACTGTTTTTCTGTCTTTTCTCTCTTACATTGGGTTTAATTTTAAACATTAATAACTATCAAAGTATGCAAATCATAAAATGTGTTTAAATTCCACATTTTTGTTGTGGCTATATGCATTGTAGAACATTCCTGAAATTTCAAATCACGCATAAAAATCAGCATTCTTAAAACTGTCCATTGGAATCATCGTATTAACTTGAGGTGCATTCAATAGTGATGCGAGTCCAAGTTCGTATAGTTTCCTATCTTGTCAAATGGATACAATAATAGTTTTTTCAGACATTGCATGATTTCAGGATATTCTCAGTTTGTTGGATCAAACATGTGAAAAATTGAAGTATGCATTTAAAAATTACATCATTGTTTATCATTGGCTTCTATACTGAACAATTAACGTTATTAAAAATAACAAAAATAACTCACTCGTTCCTTATTTGCGGATTCCACTTGGGATAACAGTTCATAAACTTCTTGTTGGAACTTTGCCTTTTCCTTTTCGGTTCTGTTAACAGAGAAAATTAAAACATTAATTGTTTGAAGATTTTGAAGAATTCATTTCCATCAATCAATCAATCACTTTAGAAGAGTCATTGAGTCGCAGTAAATTGAGCTATAAACATGTTATGTTGTTGCGCTGATTCGGGGTGCGACCGTCTAAATGATTCACCCTAAACGGGGCCGGTCAAAAAGGCAGAGAGGCTATTCTTTAAAGTTCGCAACATTGGACTTTGGTCATTTAAACGAATGCAAAATAATCGACACGAATCAACTAAGAGTCAATTATCAATAATTATGGAGTTAAATGGAGGAGAAAGTGTTGCCAATTCGTGAGAATGGTGGCTTCATTTCGTCCCTCTTCTGACTTAAGGGCTCTATTTCCTCATAGACCCCGGAAAGAATAGAGTTATACGGAGAACAGGGGTCACGTGGAAATTAAGATACGCCTTTTCTTCGGAGTATCGACAATTTGCGAGCGTAAATTGTCGTTTTCTGGACGAAAAAACGTAGTTGAAAACATTAGAACGTTGGCAAATTTTCCTTCGCAAAATTGATTTTTATTTGACAATTTTCGAGAACTTTCAATTGAAAAGTTCACGATTTCTCCACTGACTATGAGCAAATATCAGCACGATTTCGGCGATAAATCGAACAGGTTTATTCCCGTAGAAAAACGTATTTGATGGAAACAGTGCGTGACTCTCCAGGCGAAGAGACGCAACTCCGCTTCAAAGTTGCAAAATGTACTGAAAAATTCAATTTTGGCTAAGAATATGGCAGCGCCATATTTTCCGCGGGTAATCAGAAGTAAAATTAGTTGAAATTTCAATGGAAATTTTCAGATGTTTACCGATCGAACATCTCTCATTCTGGAAGGGAAGAGGGCAAGTCCGCAGGTAAAAAGTCCTAAAAATCACGACAAATTACGTTTTTATTAGGAACATTTTTACGTCACGGAAGAAAGTAGGGATTTAAAATCCTGGACTATTGGTCAATCTGTAATATTCTCAGTTAAAAACATCCGACAGCTTCTCATCGAAAGCACAATTTGCGCGAGGAAATTTTGCAGCATTGAAATCAGGGTTGCCACAGAATTCAGAAAATGAAATTCCCTGACATTTCCCTGATTTCCCTGACACATTTTGGTGAAATTCCCTGACAATTGTAGATGTGACATCGACGGCATAATTGAAAATAGTTTTCAGGCAATATTTGTTGTTCGAAACCTCAACCCCATTCTAGAAAGCAAATGAAGGCAATTAAACAAATTTTCCCTAACATATTCGTCATTTTTGTCATTTTCCCTGACTTTTTAAAATTCCCTGACATTTCACGATTATCCCGGTTTTCTCTGACTGTGGCAACCCTGTGAAATGTAGTCGAACATCCAGTCTACAAAGCGACGAAATGCCCTACATGCTTACTTCCATTTTGTTTTCCGTACTTTTTTCAGCGCTGCGAGCCGTAACACGGCCCTCCTACGCGGCCCCGGGACGTGGACAAGTTTTCGGTTCCGCTCGAGAGGGGCGCTGAAGAGGCGGACCGGGGCTCCGAGCAGTCACCGTCATCGGAGCCGCCCGCGGCGATCAGTCATGAATGACCCGGTGCCGCGCCGTAGTCAATGACATAAATAGGTGTGAAAAAGTGTGCTGGAGGCCGCCCCTCCCCTCACCCCGCCCCCCGGCCCGCCCCCTCATCCCGCCTGCCCGCGCGGGGGCTCGCGGAAAAATGAAAAGCCAGGAATTCGAGCGGGCGGCGGCGGTAACTGGATCCAGTGCACAAATATGGTCGTCCCGGCCGGGGCCCGAAATAGCCGCCCCGGCTCGGACTCGAAAATATCCGCACCTTCGCCCCCGCCCCACCCCCTCCCGGCGCCCCACCCCNCGCGCCGCGTTTTTTATATTTTATTTTCATAAACATTAATTCCACAAACAAGCCAACGACGGACCCCTGTGACGTTGCGCGCGTCGCGCCGATGTCGCGCGGGGCCCGCCCCCGGGCAACTACGAGGGGACGCCGCGCAGTGGATCGAGTCAATAGGAGAGGTCGGACAAAATTTGGAAACTTTAAACGCTTATGACCCCGTTTATACCAAATTTGGAGGTTCTGAAAGTGATTCTATTGGTTTTCTCGTAAAATTTTCTTCCCAAATCACCCCTTTAAATTTGAAATGTGACGAAACAAACACCTAAATTTGTAGTTTTAGTAAAAAATGTCATGTCCAAGCTCTCTGATTGACTCGATCCACTGTGTGGCGCTAAGTACCGACTCGCTGTGCGTGTGACTCATTGGCCAGGTATGCACCATAGCTTTACAGATCGCTTCATGGAGTACTGTAAAGCCGGCACCTTGTTATGAAGGCGTGCCTCCTATTGGTCCTGGAGTTACAGATGAACAAAAGGGGCCATTCAACAAGTGTGCTGTTTAAAATTTTGTTATTCTGCTTCCGGAATGAAGATAAGATTGAGTGAACTGAAACTCAATTTTCAAGTTATATTTAACTATATTTCATTTTATTTGGCTCGAACTGGCGCTGAAATGACTCTATAATCGACTCTAAATTACTTTAATTGCAGCTAAATTGGTTCATTTTTTCGGGCCCCAGGCGAAGGGACGTAATTTCATTCCAAGGTTGCAAAATGGACACACACAACTAAATTTGTTACACAAGGAGGATGGTGCAATTTCAGTGCACAATTTCACAGATTTTTGCCAGCAAATCAGTGACAGTTTTACTTTCAGTAAAGAAAAAGGACAATCAGACAATTTTGTACGCAATTCAACCTAAAATATGTGAAAACTTCAAGGCAAAATATGCATGAATGAAGTTAAAAATACGTGTGTTATAAAGGGCAATTTGGCAACTCTCGAATGTTCATGCGGCGTTCTCTCTTAGCACGCCAGCACTGATATGTTAACATTTTGGATTCTGCAACTCAAACTGGTCCAGACTACCGTGCTAAGGAAAAACACTGCACGGACTTTTGGACTTTCCAAATTTATTCTAATAAAGTTCTGATCATGCATCTAGAAAATTTATAATATATTTCGTTCGATTTTACACGGAATTTTGCTTGAAATTCACTCTGAAATATTATCAAAAAAACTCTCATTTTCCCTAAAATTTAAATAATTCGTCGTTTCTTTCACGAAAGATCATAATTACACTTGAGGGGCTTGGAGGACAAGGCGCTTAAGTGCAGTTTTTGAAAAAATAAATATTTAATGATTTTAGGTAAAACTAGTGTTATTGCATGTTCTGTGAAAAATTCGCTCCCAAATTCCAATTTTTAAGCATCAAAAAGTCAGTTTAAACTTTCTTTCCGCCATGAAGATCCGTATAATATCGAAACTTCAAACACTTACTTCTCAAGATAGGAAAACTACACTTATTCACCTTTTCCTTCTACCCCTTATTTCTATTTTGTCAAATTTCCGCTTAAAAATTGCATTTTTACAAGGAGAATCTTGAGTATTGCTGACTGAGAATTTCATTGATTTTTCATTCAATCTTGAGCAACACTCGGACATTTTGGACAAAAATTGAACAGGTACATTCTCTTAAAAAAAAGTCAATTTCAATCTTGGGATGGAGTTACGTTCCTTTGTTGGGGGGAAAACGTCGTCGATCAGTTGACAAAAGAGCATATCTACACTTTGAGATGAGCCCATAAAAGCATTGAGTCATACGGACGTCAAGGCTCATCCCGAGTGCAGTTACGTCCTTACGTCACTCGTATGCTCATCCGAAGTAGCATTTCTCCCCGGAAAAATCGCTTAAAAATCTCCAGGATCATCATCATCTGAGCGATTATTCTTGATCTTATCGCGATAAAATCGCATTTTTATCGCCCGACAATTTATTGCTTATTTTCGAAATAAAAATAGCGATAAATGGCGATTTAATCTCGATTTTATCGACGAAAATTGATCACGATTTTCTCTAACCAAAAATTGCGATGTGTAGCGATTTAATCACCATATATCGCAATTTTCAATGCGATAGTATCTCGATATATTGCCACCGATAAAATCGATATTTATCGCTATCACTGCTACTTGAGATACGACGTTTTTCGTCTGTATGGCAGCATCAGAGGTCTGATAAACAACGACGCGATTAAATCGATTAATGAGCCGAATACTTGAATTATTTACACCGTTACCAGCGAGACGCCCCGGCTCTGGCGGCAAGCCTCTTGGCCCTTTCCTCGTCTCAGGGACGCTTGATACCCCCCCCCCATCCCCTACCACCTCGCCAGGGTGAATCATTTCGCGCCAATAAACTCGCAAGAATGCAATTATCTCCCCTTCTGCCCCCCTCCCTCCATCGTGCAGCGAAGACGCTGGACCACCGAGCGAATTGTTGCCATACGGGCATTGTATCGCACAAGATCTGATGGAAAATTTAAGGTATTTCTGCACGATTTGGCAACTATGGGAGCTTTGCAACAACAGTCGCGAGCGTGGGAGGGAGATGCGCGACTAAAAATTCCGAGAGCGCGGTGGAAAATTGAGAGCTGCACGGGTGCACGCGTGCAGAACAATTTCGGATGTCGGGGAGGATTGTGTGGATATCATAAATAGTGGTGTCTATTGACCAAGGTTTGAAATTATTATAAAGTTGAGACAATTTTTGCTCTATTATATAGGTCAGCTCAAATCTGTGGGCTTAGTCTTGTTTTATGAAGTTACTTAGGTTCATTGTCAGAGACGGGCCGTTTACGCGGCGTTAAATGCGGTGGTTAAAAAAGGAATTGTGCACGAAAACGTATACGTAAGTAATTGATGACTCGGTACTCTCGGGTAGAGAACTGGACTCTGGGAATCTATGCTACCGCACTGGAAAGAAAAAAAAAAAAAAAAAAAAAAAAAAAAACACACATTGGATCTACAGTCCAGACTCTTGAAAAATCGACAAGAAAAGATACTCTTGATTCAAACGGATTTTTACTTGAATCAAAACGAAATCGGTTTAAATTAAGAGGCTTGATTCTTGATTTAAGCTTGATTCTGATTGAATCAAGAGTACTTTTTCTTGTCGATGTTTTTAAGAGTCTGGACTCTAGATCCAATGTGTTTTTTTTTCCAGTGTGTGCTAAGGAAGAACGCCGTATGAACTGTATGGACATTTCGCTATGGTGGTCATTGAAAACAAAGATTACAACGAAAGTCACCTGTCCCTGGATATCATGCTAGACTAAGATGCAAGATACAACTATTTCAACTCCGGAGCCGCTCAAATCGCATCCATCGAGTTGAAGGCAAACTTAATTTCTAACTCCAGTCTCCAGTTATTCTGGTGTGACCGCGAGAGCGTTCGAACTTCTGCAACTTGCACATTGGTGACGACATTGACATCATAATTGACGCTTGCGTGGGGAAAAAACACGCGGGTTAAAAAGTCTTGAGTGAAAACACGTGGGTGAATAGCCCTTTGGGCGGAAACTGTGAGTCAATATTCCTCGTAGAGTAGAGGTTCGAGGAACCTCAGTAGAGGTTAATGATGGAGTTTTTTAGCCATCGTGCGTAAAAAGTTCAGCTTAAAGCTGAAGTTGAAGTTTGCGTTTCAGTAGAGACATATGTAGAGAACAAGTATGAGTAGTTGAGAAATTAAGAGGTAACTGCATGAAAGCTATTTTACGCTCGTGAAAGTAATCAACAAAACATAAATTGCGTTTTATTTAAATGTCACCAAAAATATAGTTTTAAATTGAAATATGTTATGCAAAAATGTGTTTAATTTTTTAAGTTAAGAACATCACACCAGCGTGTGCCATGAATTCGATCTCCTAAAAATGTAGATGCTTCCATTTGTAGATGAGCTACAAAAATTAGATTATCTTACATTAGCCGGTCTGAGTGCACCTTAAAAAAAAAGACTTGATTGAACTTTTGAGAATCGCAAATCGAAAGAGAGAAAGTCAATTTTCGACAAATTTAGATTTTTATTGGAATTAATGACGATTGGTAATCCCAAGTCTACGACACGATTCAACGGTACAAAGCATCACTAAGTTTTTACGGTTGTTCTAATGGAGCGACCGAACCTCAAAAGTTTTGCCCGCTTAGGAGCACCTGCCAAATTGGATTGCAATCACCGGAAAAGAACCAACTGCTTTATGAAGTTGCCAAATCTACTAGCACCTTTATTTTAACTCTTTAAACTTATGTCCCCCTCTTTTCTCGAGCCTTATTGATTGTTTGTAAAATATTTTCAACAGAGTAAAGAGAAATCATGGACTACATATAGTAAATACATTTAGATTGGGTCAGTACTCCTTAAATTCAGAGAATTAGATACGTTTGTACAAATCTAAGTAAAAAATAGCAGATCCCTAAAGTGGCATCGTCGAGAAAGAATTGGCTCATTTCCGATAAATGCGTTAATTTACAGCACCGTTTGTTTTGACGAAGTTTCTAAATAAAACTTTTGGTTCTTTGGGATATTATTGTGCGAGACAGAGTGTTAATGACTTTACTGGCGTGCGTTAAAATTCAGTATTAAGGTGATTCGATGGACGCCATATTTTGTGTCAAAACACATGCGATATATAGCATCGATTAGTTCCATGTTTTCAGCTAGTTTCATCGAATTTCGAGATTGCATTTCTGTTGTCACAAGACGAAAGAATTCACTTACCAATTTTGACAAACGAATTCAACGTATTTAAGGCAGGGTTTCGTTTATGGAAAAATATCGCATTCTATACTGACGTCAAAACTGCACTCGAATGCGACATTTTTTGCTTCGTTCAATTCGTTTGTCTTTGGAAAGTGAATTTTTTAGTCTCGTGACAACATAAATGCGATATCAAAATTCGATAAAAATGACGAGTAGCTGAAAACATGGAACCAAACAATGCTACATACATATAGCATATCGTTCTGACACAAAGGCGGCCAACGAATCACCTGAAACTGAAATTCTTATTGCAGAGGGGTAAAAGCTCATCTGAGTGCAATTTGCCCCCGAAAGACGTTAAATGCATCACTGGTCACGACCAATAATGATTTCCTCCTTACCTACTTTGAATGGGAATTTCTGTTCAACGCCGAATTTAAAAGCACATTTGCAAAATCACCAAAATTCTGTCAAAACGACTCGTGCGCTAGACCACAATCTACTTGTAAAATTGTGCGAGAGGTAACTTCAGGAGCATCTCATTATTCACCTCGAGTGCGATATATTATTTTGAAATGACGTGCACAGATGAAAATGCGTTTTCACGAGTAACCGAAAGAGATGACATACTCTTGTAACTTCATCAGGCAGCACGTAGAATTCTAGATTAAATAGGGCCTGCTACTTAAGCCCATCATTTCTAAACTCACATGATAGCTCGTTATCCGTCGTGGTAGACATGCGAACGGAGTCTTGATTACATTTACCCCAAATCCAAAGCGATAATGACTCGACGGAGTATCATAAATCGAAATTGTCGGGCGACTTGGTTCATTGGACGCTGTCGCGGTATTTTGGAGCTTCTCCCTTCTTCCTAGTCTGGCGGATTTTAGATTACGACGAGACATCACGATCTGACAAGTTGACGGATGCTTGCAGTTTTGAGTAGGTCAGTCGGTCAGGTCATCGCTCCTTTGACGTAAGGGCGTATCTTGACTTCCGCATGAGCCATGTTTTAAGTATAAATCCGTGCTTTCTATGGCTCATAAGGAATTTATGGCCCTTACGCCAGAAGAACGATGATGTGACGAAAGGAAGAGCACGTATGGGTTATTTTTGAGCTTCCCCATTGCAGCACCAGGAACCAAAAGGATTGAATACTTATGTTCTTCTAACTCTTTTTTTAGGGGTGAGGAAGATATTCGGACGCACTTATGCTAAAAGGAACTATATGTGCAAGTGTAAAGTTGGGGTGTGCTTGTGGTGAGCTGGATAAGAAACAATGTAAATGCCGGGTATAGTTCCTTTTGAGAAAATGGAAAAGCGGGATTTGACATTAAATTAAAAGGAACTGAGCACTAACTCGTGAGCCGTGGACATGTGCCAAAAGCGTTGTGGATAGGGCTCATGAGTTAAAGCCGAGCAAGAACGACAATGGAGACGGCTTCGTCGCCGCTGACGTCACTGGCGCTTTAAAATCCCCATTCATTCCTATGGCCCTCAACTAACGAGCACACCCCATCTACCATATATCCACCTGCACATAGTTCCATTTAGCATTAATACGTCCATTTTAGAGATTTATGCGCTGATGGAATTTCCCTGACGTTTCTCTGACACAAAAATCGCTAGTAAAAAAAAGTTCCCTGACGTGCCGAATTTTAGCAGATTCCCTGACGTTTTTCTTGATTTCCCGGATACCCAAAAAATTCCCCTGACTTTTCCCGGTTGCTAGAGACATAGCACATTCTTGTGTAAACTTTGAAACAATCAAACTACGTAAGTGTGACTATGTAGCAGAATGAGTCACTTAGTATAAATGTCATGCTCATGCCAAGAGTTGGAGAGAATTTGTGGTTGATTCGTAACATTAATTTCATCGCCTCCGTGCTATAAAGACTGCCGCAGGACAACAGACAGTAAATTACGGGCAGGAGTGAGGCTTTCTCCGTTTTTAGCCTAGCCACCCGCAAGCATTCAAGCATAATAAAGCTCCGCCAACAGCATAATAAAAATTTCAATGTCCGACCAAATTAACCGCAAATAGAACCCCATTACCATGCTCCATCGGGGAATTAAATTTTACGTTGCTTAATTTATGACGTTTCATAAAAATTATCCATATGCTTTACACTCATTAGTTCATAACAATCTAAGATACAATAAATCAGAGCAAGGTATCCGGAAGTATCCTATTATGCGACGTTGTAGAATCTCAGCTCCAGTTTTAATTTTAAGGGTGAAAAATGAGTTGGTCAGGCTCCTTCCTTTACTTGTTGCACCTTGAAGGATTTCAATTATTTTACAAACAAAATTCGAAAATTACAAGAACGAGTTTGATNNGGGGGGGGGGGGGTCGCCTCTAATCATTAGATGCACGTGGTTTTGAAAAAGTACTTTAGTTACTTTATCAAAGTGACACTTGGTAGATATCTAACCTAAATTATTATTTTGCAGTGTTAAAAATTATGTCCATCACAAAACTTTGAAGATAAATCACAGGAGAGAGGAGGAAAGAGAGAAAATCAAATTGTTAGAAATAGTCAGATAGGGGTTGAAAGAAGGTTCAGGGCTCAGAGGAATGGAAACACTTCAATGTTCAACAATCACTCATGCGTGAAAATGCTTTAAAAGTTTTCATGAGTTCAAATTAAGCCATACAACACGAGCAAACAGAAGTAAGTGCCACGAGTGTAGAATGGAGGATTAGTGTTATCAGTGAAAAGAGAAAAGAAGAAAGTCTCACAGCCGGAACGGGAAAGGGATGAAAACAAAAAATAGGAAAACCTAATTTTCGAACCAAATTTTTCGTCAATCCGAAGATAGAAGGCGAATAAATGAACACTAAAAACGATTGAAACTTTGAGTATCACATGTTATTCGGACTCCTTTCTTATTTTCTTACAATACACGTTTCTCGCGTCCTAAAAAGGAAGACAATAATCAAGGCACAA
This sequence comes from Bemisia tabaci, assembly GCF_001854935.1. Lineage (NCBI taxonomy): Eukaryota > Metazoa > Arthropoda > Insecta > Hemiptera > Aleyrodidae > Bemisia > Bemisia tabaci. The sequence continues at coordinate 250,353 of NW_017547093.1, forward strand.
TGATACCATCCATTCCGCCTTCAATTGATTGATTAGGCAAAACGAGCTCCTTCAAGCACTAATAATGGTATCCTAATTTCCGGTTGGCATTCTACACTTGCGACTTGCGGAGACTGGGCAGGGATGGAAACCTGCAGTTTTAGCATAGTTCAAGCAATGTATGCTCCAAAACATTTTGAAATTAGGGTGTATCATTAGTAAAAAATCTTGCCCTCGGAACTTGACCGTCAATTTATCTGCCGTGTTGTCAAGGACAGAAACAACTTCAGAGCTGAAGTTCTATAAGAAAATGGATCTAAATGCACCCGAGTGGAGTATTTTTATGAATGAAAGATCCGTTCATTGCAAAATTGCCACGAATCATCCAGAGCACTCTTAAATATTTTTTTTTTTTTTTTTTGTTTATTTGCCGCATAAAACTTTAGTACAATAAATTCTGTTCATACAATGAATGAAAACATAATTGATAATAAAAAAAAGTAAAGACATAGGGACTGAGGCCTCAAAAGAAAAAATAGAAAAGAACAAGAGAATAGAGATAAGAGGCTAGTATTTTAAGGGCGGGACTTCCTTGGAGAGGGAGGTTTAAGATCCGTTTACGGCCCCGGAAACTGCCGTCTGATATTGTTCGGGTGATTAGAAATTGAAGGATTTTACTCTCGACCATATAAGAAGGGACTTATCTATTTCAAGTTAAGTGACAGATCAGTATGTGCTTGTGTTACCTTGTGCATGCTTGCGTGGTTATGTTTCAGACGAACAAATGATCGCTGTCTCGCCTGATGCGATGTTTTTTTGAACACCTGTTGCTACCTCACGATTATTGTTTTTTTTCCATAAATAGGATGGATTTAGTTTTTTTAGCGCAAGCGTATGGTTAATCTGAATACAATTCGTCAAATTTTGAACATGGTATCTACGATTTTTTATTATATGCTCATTTCTTGATTTTCTACGATTTTCAGGAGCGCATTCCGTCATGACACACCGAAATTTTCTCCGGTTTACCCGGAATTTTCTTGGGAGAAATTGGTACAATTCTCACGAGTTCCGGGCTTCAGATAAGAACATCAATTTGTTTTTTCATCTTTCAACCGATTCTTTGGCGCACATTAAAATTTTTAATTCTAAAAGCGTTTCTGATGTTTATGATATTTGATCAATGAAAAGCTCATATATTATCATGATGATTTGACCGAATTGAGGATTTAAACAGAGTGTCATTCAAAAGGTCAAAAATGGCGACTCAGGTGCAACAACATAAACCCTCGAAACGATGGATACCTAAAATTTCCGCAAAGTTTGAACACAAAACGACCTCTCAGCGATAAAAGAAGAGATTCCCAGTTTCAGTCCCCGATTTTCCTTTAAAATTTTCATTCCCCGGCGGATCCCGGATTTACCCAGTTATTCCCGTTCCCAGAAACCACGATTCCGAAGAATCGATTTCGCAATTGCATCGGTTACTGTTAGACGAGCGTAAGTCCAAAAACTCATGAACCTTGCCTTTCGATGATCACAAGGGACGCTAGGGCGCATGAGTTTTTCGACTTACGCTCGTCTAGTAGAAACCGATTCGTTTGTGATCGTTAATGCTCTCTTCAAAAACACGGCACTTGAGGTCTTCAAATTCTGAGACCCTCTCATCATTGTTGGCAAGCAACGGACTCCCACGAAGTTTATCTTATTATAAGAAGATTCGAACGTGGCGGGACGGCCAAGGGGGGGGGGGGGGGGTGCTATGATGCACCATTATTTTCGACTCATGAACACAAGTGAAGCCACTGCTGCCGGCTCGGACCCGCAGGAATAGGTGCAGTCCAGGCTTCAGGGGCCTAGAGAAAGGATGATGTAAAAATAGTCGAAACGCTTCTGTCACAGATACGCAGCTCTAAAATTAGACCCGAACGAACAGGAAGAGCAATTAGCCGAAAACAGAGGGGTGACGAATACCTAACCCAACTTTTTTCTTATTCAGTATTGCAACCGCAGGTGCCGAATTTCCGCCGGAATCGATCGCGTTCCGTTTGATGTACTCTGCCGTGCTAAGGAAAAACGCCGTATGAACTTTCGAGAGTTGCCAAATTTCTCGGGATAAAACTTATATTTTTGAGGAAAGTTATGCTTATTTTCCCTAGACATTTTAGCGTATTTTAGATTAAATTGCGGAAAAAATTGTCTGAAAAATTTTAAGGAAAATGTTAACAATCTGTCCAGAAAATTCGTTTTTTTATTGAAGTACATATGGCAACGTCTGAAGGCTTACACGGCGTTCTTCCTTAGCAGGGCAGAATTGTCATGCTAAGGAAAAACGCTGTACGAGCATCTGAGGGTTGCCAAATTTCCCCTCTTAAAATATTAAGTTTTGAGACTAATAATGAATATTTCTACTTGAAATTCTCTGATACTTTAGATTGTATTGTGAAGAAAATTCTCTGGAAAATTGAACGGAAAATTTTCAAAAGTTTTCTTGGAAGTTCGTAATTTACCAAATGAAATTTGGCAACGCTCGAAGGTTCATACGGCGTTCTTCCTTAGCACGGCAGTGTATACCCCTTGCGGTCACTTTAGAAAGTTTTGGCGGTTGCGTTACAGTCCGGCTTTAGGAGTGAAGGTAAATTTTCGACACGAAGTCCTTGTTTAAAATAATTGAAGCAAGGGTTGAACAGGGCGATGGCATGAAGTCATCAGACGACACCAATTCATTGTTTTAGGACGCGATCGGATCCCATACTTCTAAAAACTTTATGCTGGTCTTGAAACTCAAAGCACCATACCTCGAAGAAGAAAAAAAGTGGGTAAATATCGATGGCTCAATTGCAAAAGCACGTATCTCTATTTGCAACATTGAAGACTTTCTCTCGTGCTTGATTTTCTCTTTGGAAAAGTAGGGCATGTCATTTCTTGAAAACTTCCATGATATTCCTGCTCTAGTGGTAGAGTGCGCTGCATAAATTTCAGGCTTTTATTTGTTTAGTGTTGATTGTTTATTTAATTTCCAAAATTCATATTATTGACAGACTGATCATCATCGAATATATTTCTATGCTTGTAATCATTTCAATAAAAGTTTTCATCAAGATTATTTTGGAAAATCATAACGTGCTATACTTCTTAATTTTACTAATTACAGAGAGAGTTCTTGAATTATCTATTTTAATTAGGATAATTCAAACTCATAGCTTAAGTTGACTTGTTTCTCTTCAAAAAAACATAATAAGAGCAGAAATTTTGAAACACCGCAATGGAGATTCGTGGTTTTGCACTTTGACCATCGATTTGCAAGATTGTTGTGATAGGTTTCATCCACTTTCAATTTCAGCTACGGCACATTTTCTGCACAAATTTTTTGACGTAGCAGCTACCATGGATTAATGAGGTGTTTTCTGTCATTTGACTATAGGATTGTTACAATTTCTTTTAGAATTTCACTCCTCTCTGCTCTCTATATTGTATTTGAGTTTAGCGCCTCCGTTTTAAAGACGCCGAGACGCAAAGTTTTCAGTTTCTGATGTACGACACGCCTCAAAAGGTGATTTCAGGACAAATCAGTGACATCCTTGATTATAAACTTGTAGCAATTTGCTCACATAAACTAGGTTGACGATTGATGCGACAGAACTTCTCAAAAAACCCGAAACTCGACATGAAATTCTTCAATGGTGCCTTCTTTAGGCATCTCACTGGCCAACAATGTAACATCAAGTTGTCGATGATTCCGCTTGCAGAGTGAAAAGTCTCCGTCGTGATCACGAAAAGCTATTTTTTTTTCAATGGAGTATTCAAATCAACCGAAACATATGAACCTTGCGGATGATGTCATGGAATTTTGTTTACGGATTCGTCATCGTTTGTTGCGTTCGTGTTCTTACGCCACGAGGTATTTTAGTACTATCAGCCTTCTGACGTCATTTATTATTATCTTTCAAAACAATTTGAGATTCCGGAGCTGCATGAGAATAGTTCTTCCTATATCATGACAATACATCACGCTTATAGGAGAGGAGTTGTTGGTGTTATTGCGGTGTCAGATAGAAAATATATTTAACGTAAGAATCCTAACACTGGAATACACAATGAAAACACCGGGAAAAAAGTAAATGACCGCGATCAAATAATAATAAAAATAGTACCAGTAAAACCGCGGCGACGGGTCAGTTGTGCTAGCCACAGAACTATGGTTATATTATTTCACATTCTTGATCAGCAAAAAATAATAAGCTTTGTCCAAACACCAAAATTTCATGTCCAATATGTACCATCGCGGTAGTGCGTACGCCATGGTTTCTTCCATCTTCGTTTCATTCGTGTTTTAAGTGCACTGGAAAAAAAAAACACATTGGATCTAGAGTCCAGACTCTTGAAAAAATTGACGACAAGAAAAAATGCTCTTGATTCAATCGGATTTTTGCTTGAATCAAAACGAAATCCGCTTAAATTAAGAGGCTTGGTTCTTGATTTAAGCTAGATTCTGATTGAATTAAGAGTACTTTTTCTTGTCGATGTTTTTAAGAGCCTGGACTCTAGATCCAATGTGTTTTTTTCCCAGTGTGGAACAACCAGTGCAAATAGGTGTCTCACTAATTGATGAATCCAAGATGGAAGACAACTATGCCCCATACTATACCGTGGTGGATGACGCCATACGCCATGTTTACCGAAAAGGCGATATCTACTAGCCGGCAAAAACTGAAGCCGGATGGTCCACTTACACTTTTACACTTTGCGTAACATGAAAAGGAACCGGTATTCACTGTCTCTCATAAATCTCTGAAAAGTCATGACATTTTCCACGTGAAATTTCAAGATTTTATTTTTCTTGAAAAATTGCGCCCCTAGGGACGCAGCTCCTCATTCGTAGACGTAGCCTCCGCTGGAAAAACGCGTCCAAACTTGGAAACACCGGGCCGGGGACTAATCCTTATCGGTCGACTTTGACTAGGCCAAGGATATGGGGACTCCTTGAGGATCCCCTTTTATAGATGGGAACGGGCCGAAAATAACCTCCAGCGGGGCCTCTATTGTTTTATGCCCGTGCAGCTGTGCGCGGCCACGGCCCCACGGCGCCGCACAGTGGACCGAATCAATCAGAGAGGTTGGACATGAAATTTTTGACTAAAATTTGAAGTTTAATTCGTCACAATTTAAATATTAAGGGGGTCTTCTAGAGGGAAACTTCACGGGGAACAACTTTTAAAATCTTAAACTTTTGTAAAAACGGAGTCATAAGCTTTCAAAGTTTCAAAATTGCGTCGGACCTCTCCTATTAGTTCGACCCACTGTGCGGCGCGACAATCTGAAAACTCTAATTTTGGATTTGCCGCGCCGGCCCGAGACCCGGTTCCGTTGAGTTCCGCCCGGCTAAGTTTCCAGTTCCGTAAGGTTAGGATTCGCCCTACTTACGGCTTAAGCTCCTTAAATCTATTTACGGAATGCGCTCGCTTTCACGCCTCCACTTTGCGCTTCCATAACGCGGCGAATAAGCCCTATTAGTTCATTCATTCACTCCCGTTGTTTACTCCCCGTTGTTCCTTCCAGATGTCCTTCCTCCGCCACTTGTTTAATCTGCGTTATTTTGTGTCAAGTCCTTCGTCCTAGCTGTGACGTTATGATGTTATGTCATGTCTTGTTTGTCGATAGACGTTCCGGTCTTCATGATGCATTCATGGCGTGACGTTACGTCTTGTTCTTCGATTGACGTTACGGTCTTCATGACTCATTTTGCGTGACGTTACGTTATATCTTGTTTGTCGATTGACGTTAGGTCTCCATGATATATTCATTGCGTGACGTTGCGTTATATCTTGTTGATGGATCTAATGATGGATATTACATGAGAAGTTGCACGAACTATGATTTTGAAAATTTTTATCGAACGAGTGTGCTATTTATCGGTCATATTACTGCTAAAAATGTCAGTACTGAGCAATTTTAAGAAAGAAGGATGGAATATCCCGAACTTTATAACCGACTAGACTTTGGGGCTTCTTTCCTTTGGCTCCTCCTTTTCTAACATTTTTTCCCATTTTTTAATTGATTTTGGACAAAAAGTTAGTAATTGTATAATTCTCGAGTACAGTAGAAATAGTGACGAGTAGCACTCTTTTTATAGATGCGGTATGCACAAGTGTGCATACCGCATCAGCATTCAGCATTCAGTTGTTTCAAGTGAAACAACTGAATTAAAACAATAAAAGTCAATAAAAGCCATTTAACTGTCCAGGCGTTATTTACTCGTTTTATAAGCATTTTTAAAATAATTTAAAGAAAATTATCTACAGGTTTTACAAAAAAAATTGAAGTGTACTAGCAAGTACAAAGTTCTTATTTTTAAAATATTTTTGAAATATTTTCCCTTTTCATTGTTAAAATAAAAATAAAATTTATTTCTCGAAAATTTAAAAAAAATGAAACGTGAAAGGATAAACGTCGAAATAACGCAATAAGGGGATCTAAAAATGCTTTTCCAGTGCTAAAAATGCCGGAACGCCCAATTCGTCTTTTAAAATGGCTTGGAAACATTTTGATTACCAAACTCTCTAAGACGCCACCTCACTCATGGCTTGCTTAATCAGGGGATTCCATAATAGATTAGAGGGAGATCATCAGCACAGTCCGCACACTAGGGTAACCACACTTGACGCAATCAAGCGTGGTTTCACATTCTATCAGGAAGCTACCCATACATCCTTCAAGATGGCGACGGCGGTACGGCGAGGCCCATCATCCACACAATGGGAGGGCTTCGCTTGATTGGGCGACGGCGGTGCTAACATGTTAGCAGAGGCGACGGCGGCGCTGGATAACCAGCTAGCGGTCTCATTACGCCGAGCTAGGCAACATGTTCAATGAACAATCTGGGTGTCGGACTGCACGGATCTCCGTACGTCCAATGTACTGTGTTAGACCCTAGATTATTTTCACCCACGCCAGTTACTGCGGAACCGCGAAATGTCATATTGGGTCGATGGAAAACTTTACTGTAACGACATTTTGAAGGCGCAAAGCATTGCCAGTACCATGAGAAATCATTTTGTATAGATTTACTTGCAAATAATGTACCCCTCCGGTGGGATCTGAGGAGCCACAACCACCGTGCGGCGTTTCGAATACACCAGCGCTGCCTGTTGAGGTAAGAACGAGGCTCCGGCTTGCAAGCTGGTCGTCGCACGGTGGTCCGGGAAAACCAGGTCCTGGGACCGTCCGGCTTCCGTTTATGCCGGCTAGTAATTATCGAGGTAAAATTTGATGGAATGCATGAAAGTGGGGTTAAAGGTGAAACGGTTGGCCTGCGGCCGCAGCCGAACCGGAAAATCCCATTTTCCAGCCGGGAAAAATCGGGGACGCGACGGACGAAGCCACAGATAATTTTCCTGAACTACGTTTCGTGCGGCGCGTTGTCCGCTATCGCGATTCTCGCGACAAGACCCGCCGTCCGCCCGGAATTATCATCTGAATTCACCTTATTTATTGAGACGATATTCAAGGAATTATACAAAATTGAATAATACAACTACAAATACCAAGTAGTACAGTTCAAAAAGATATTGAAACAAAATTGCGATTAAATGCAATTCAATGGAGATGTTGCATGTGTGAGGAATTTGTGATTTTACTGTTGATTCTTTTGTAAAAGTTCGCGAGAAACACGATGGTGCCACTGGTTTTACTCTGAAATCAACTCCCAAGCTCAAAAAAGCTCTCAAGTTGGGGCAGAAATGGAGGGGATATCCCACGCTATCCTGAGAGTCCACCTCTATAACATCAAGACAAACTCTCCATGCAAAGATAGGGAGCAAATACATTGACAGGGCTGCCACTTTATTTGGGGACTCCAAAACTGAAAACACGGCAACCCTGTCAATGTATTTGCTCCCTATCTTTGCACGGAGAGTTTGTCTCGATGTAGAGGTGGACTCTCAGGATAGCGTGGGATATCCCCTCCATTTTGGCCCCAACTTTAGAGCTTTTCTTGAGCTTGGGAGTTGATTTCAGAGAAAACCAGAGGCACCATCGCATGTTTATCGCGTACTTTTGCATAAGAATCAACACTTAAATCGCAAATTCTTCAAACATGCAACATCTCCATTTAACCCCCCCCCCCCC
>NW_017547093.1:258526-422056 GCF_001854935.1 Bemisia tabaci
AAAAAAAAAAAAAAAAAAAAAAAAAAAAAAAAAAAAAAAAAAACATTTAACACATTTTATTGCAATTACTTTGAATAAGATGTGCCCCTACAATAAAAGATGGACAAGGTGCACAATATTCCGATGCAGTAGCAATAATTTGTACTGAATGGTTGCCATTCATTGTAATGTGTGCTACTTGGAAAGTAGATTCCGCACACCCTGCAGATTGAGTCGAAAAGATTGTACTTGCCTGGCTTTAGCTTTTGCGAGCTGGTCGAGTTGTTCCTGGAAGTCGACGACGACTTCTTGGTGCTTTTTCCTCAGCAAATGTGCCGTTTCTTCCGATTCCAAATGTACATCTTCCAATAGCTTTCGTAGTTTGGCGAGTTCTGTATCTCGTTTCTTGTTAATTTCAAACTGCAAACAGAAAACCACTCATGGAGTAAGTGCTGGACGGAGATCCCCCGTACAAACTGACGGACTGGAACATTATATCAATGGCTAAGGTGCGAAACCACGTATTTCCATTGCGGTGTCTCAAAATCTCCGCTTCTAGTTTAATTCACTGGAAAAAAACACATTGGCTCTAGAGTCCAGACTCTTAAAAAAATCGACAAGAAAAAGTACTCTTGATTCAAACAGAATCTAGCTTAAATCAAGAACTAAGCCTCTTAATTTAAGCGGATTTCGTTTTGATTCAAGCAAAAATCCGATTGAATCAAGAGTATTTTTTCTTGTCAATGTTTTCGAGAGTCTGGACTCTAGATCCAATGTGTTTTTTTTCCCCAGAGTTTTTCGAAGAGGTGAACACGACGACTTTTTAGATTGAAAATACAGAATATTCTACTGACAGAGAAGTTTTCAAAAAATTACATAGACAAAGTTACAAGTTAAATTACTAGTTTTCCAAGGAAAAATGAGGTATGAGTGGAAATCTACAAAGTTGCAAACGGAAATACGTTATCTCGCATTTTGGTCATCGATATGTCGGCTTTAAAAGTTAACCTCTTTGTCGTACCTCACCGAAGAAAAAAATTATCACAATCCCAACTATGCTTCTAGCTGATTTTGGCGCCAGGCATTAGAATAGTTGCACAAGCCAGGAATATGGTCAAGTCAGCTAAAAGAGTGGTTAAATCAACCAGACCTCTAGCTGGTGCCCTCATAGTCAGCATTAGTGTGATTGGATTAAGTATATCGCTGGCTGGTGCCTTTACACTTCTAGCATGTGCAACTAGTCACAAATTCATTCATCAATCATCATTACGCAAAAATTGCATTGATTTGCGAACTTAACTTATGCCTCAATTGATTAGACCTCTTGATTTGGAGTCTATGAAATATATTGTCTTTACTCTATCTGTTTTATACTGGAAAAAACCCCCAAAAAACTCCGGCTGTGAAATCCATACTCACAGAACATATGTATAGACATACCGTCCGCTCAGAGACCGAGAGTTCCAGGTGTAAGCACCCGTTGCTCAATAGTCATTGAACCAGGAGCAGTGGAAGCTACGTCGCCAGCACCAGAAACTTTCGGTTTCTGAGCCCGGAGGGACTGTAAGTCCTAACTTTTTTTCTGTGGAAAATTCAATACGAAGGTACCCTAATTTTTGCCTTTGGACAAGACAATTTATTTTAAAATCACTCATCCAAACCGCGTCGAGGCAAAAATATTTGTCTCAAAAAGAGAGCGAGGGTTTGCGATAATGGGACTAGGCACACTGTGACAGGCTTGTTTTTATATCAGAGCCTTGTTGGATGTCGGGTGGACTTGAAATTTATGTCTTCGCCTGTCGAAACTGGCCGTAACACAACGTCAAGCAAATCGCTTTCTGAAAACTTAGACGCGTCTCGGCGGGAAATAAAATCGGACTCCGTTTTGGCAGTAGGCCGATCCACTATCTCACCCACGCGTTATATTAAATTGTAAAGAGATAACACTGCGGCTTGAATTTCTCTCTTCGAGAACTTTAGACTATGTTTTCATCCATATGTTTTTTGAGTGCAGAATTTTTCGCACTCATAGAAATCTTTCACGGATCGTAAATATCATAATTCAAAACCTTTATGAGCCTCGTGATGGACTTTCAAAATGATGATATGATGTCTGATGATTCTGTATATCTGAAATTTAAACCACTCCATATGGTTAATAGCAGTGGCGTGGCGTGCTTTGCGATATATCGATTGATCTGCCATTTGAACCTATGGAAAAGGATCGATAAACGGGGTGTTCGCAACGAACGCCTTAATAATCGATTTTTTACCACACCTTCAATTGGGGGAATATCGATAATCGATCATTCACGCCTCGCAATTGGTTTATAAATCTACCAAATGCACGTGTATGTAGACACTTTAAGATAAATTGAGAAAATGATAGTATCTAATCGAACTGGTTTGAAGTAAAGAATAAAGTGGATGGGATATTGAGAGTTAATTGCCAAGTTTCAAGTTCAAGTTTCAAGTTTCAATCACTTGTTTAAACATTTTCACACCAGGACCATTAATATTTCTCAACTTTTATCCAGTTCCTTCATATCACAGATACGTAAGAATACTTCTTATTTTGGACTCTTCAATTGGTCAAATTAAAACAAATGATCTTCGACTTTGATAAGATTTCGTGGAAATTAATTTAAATTAAAAGTACAATTCTAAAATGTCATTCTGTCTAGAAATAATTGAAATATTCTTAAATTTACCGTGATTGAACTCCTTTTAATGAGATAGAAAAATTAAAAATGGCAAACTACATTACAGGCAGTTTCTCGCTTTACAGCGTAATTATTCTTTACTAATCAAGCTATGATAGGGAAAATGAAACAGATCAATGTCTTACTTTTGGCATCTTTGACACATAATATTATCTTAAAACTCATTCTTCATTGAGGTAAAGAATGTTATCCACAAATTTCGTGACACGCGTTTCACATGTGTTGTTCTTGAGAGAACAGAAAAATTGTGATCTCTTGGAAAAAGAGGGAATAGAACAGTGTATCTTTCGCCACACGTGAACGAACACTGGAAAAAAAACACATTGGATCTAGAGGCCAGACTCTTGAAAACATTGACAAGAAAAAATACTCTTGATTTAATTGGATTTTTGCTTGAATCAAAACGAAATCCGCTTAAATTAAGAGGCTTGGTTCATAATTTAAGCTAGATTCTGATTGAATCAAGAGTGCTTTTTCTTGTCGATGTTTTTAAGAGTCTGGACTCTAGATCAATGTGTTTTTTTTTCCAGTGAAGGACGAAATGAAAACGCAACATTGCGTTCAACGCCAGAACGCGATTAGCCACAATCGCTGGATGTGCCGGTTGCATACACAGCACAAGGGAGCAAATTATGCTCACAATAGATCAGCTTATCTGCACGGTGTCTATTTCACCTTCATTCGTGTGGGTAGGCAAAAATACTCGCATTGACGTAACAATAATTATCAATTCAGTGATTTATAGCAGCTAACCGCGCGACTACAGTATTTCAAAACCGCCAATGAATCAGACACAAAAAAAGCAAGATGAGTGTAAAGTAAGTTATAAGGTGAATAAAAATAAATACCTACTTGACTTTCAGCTCCACCTTCTGCTTCTTCTAACCTCTCAGTCAATGAAAGTACTTGTACACTTAAGTCTGCTTTTTCTCTTTCGATCTGGAACAAGAAACAAAACAATAGTTAACGAAAGTTATGGGTTAAAAATACAATGAGCATATGAGTTACAATAAGGCAGAGGTGTTGGACAATGAAGAATAGGCAACAGCTAACCTCAGGAGGAGTTTGACACAAGCATGAATACGTGGTTACACGCTAAAGCTGGCAGGAATAACACGTTTATCTCTGATACATCTGCCTATAAGGCGTACGACGAAAAATATTTGTTCACATGCCGTTCAACACTCATTCACGGAAAAAAGGAGATATGGGTTCAGACTCGGACCAGATTAGGGAGCTTAGGAGTGTGGTAGTACTCCAATAAATTAGGTTACTGACCTAAATTTTGCGGTGCTTTCGCAATGAATTGGAAATGCCCGTATCGTCCAACAAAATGGGGTAGCACCCTAATTTTAGGGGATAACCCCTGACTTATTTTTGCCCGTGTAACAACGATGTTGATAGGATTTTTACAGTTAATGCAGGTTGAAGAAAATTTGCAAAAACAGTATTTGATCTACAATTGAGGAAGAACTTATGCGTTGTGAGCTACGACCAACTGTTAGTTGTTACCAGTTCAAAACGCCTTCAGTTTCGAGAGATACTTCACTGCCCACATCGGAGTTAAAATATCTGTATCAAAAATCATTGGCTTTTGATACTGACTCGGAGAATCTTTCAATCGCACGTCTAACATTCATGAAATATTGTCTTTCCATCGGACGAGATTCTGAATGGAAACTGTTGGTGTAATTTGTAAATGTTTCGTACCTGGCAGAAACTGATTTAAGTTAGAAATGACGGGCGAGGAGCGGGTTTATTTGATCCATGAACGCGATAAAAAATGAGTACATGATGGCAAATCTTTCAAGCGAACTATTCACGTTGAAAAAAGATTAAACAACCATCATTTCACTTTCCGACATAAAACACTTATTAGAATCCATAAAAATATTAACCAAATATTATTATTAATCATTACCAGCTTAATCATGGTAGCAGTTTGATCATTTTTCTGTCAGTTGCGGATGCATTGTTGCATTTTAATCATGAGACTTTCAGACCCGAACATGATGGATCCTCAGAATTCCGTTTTTGGAGCCACTAGTCTCAAACGGTCATTACTCTGAAAAGGTCGAGACAATCACCAAGCGTTTTTCTTGCTGAAATGCTTCGACAGGTCTCCTTTAAACAGCGGTGCGGCAAAAATTCTGTTTATTCGGGAAATGAAGTGCATGAAAAGGAAATATGTCAAGCTACCTATTTTATAATAATTCAGAATGCGTAAAACAGTACCGATTGAAAAAAAATCTAATGCGCCTCGTGGCTCTGCAAAAAGAGGCGAATCCAGCAATTTGGCAACACCAAATTCCCCCCGTTTAAACCCATGTTAAATAATCGATTCTTGTCGGAGTATATGACCCCTCGAAGAATCGATAAATTTCCATATAGGTTTAAACGGAGAAAAAAAAAATGTTTGCTAACTTGCTGGATCCGTCAATGCCGCACCAAATTCATTTTCACAACCCTCGGTTAAAAAATCAAAATCTTAATCTCTGTGACTCGAAATGTTCTTATTCGTCCATTAGAAGAGAAATACATAAAGTAAATGAGCATTTGTGGATTGAATTGCTCATTCGTGCATCCTCGGGATATAAAGGAAAATTTCTATTTGACACTGAAAAAGCACTTCAATTTTTCATTGCCCCTTGCAACTAGCCAATTAAACCGTTCTGGCTGCAGGCCAACAAATATTACCATATTGCGAATGCTTTAATTTTACTTAATTATAGAGTGCACTTTCTTTTAAAATCAAGTCCCAAATTTATTCGATCACGGCTTCTAAGCCCGCTGATTTACTTACATGTATTGGCGGTTTATCGTATGATCAGGTGTTTTGTCAAATTCTCGGATAGACTGTCTACTTTTAAAGATCTTACGTGTTTGCATGTGTTTAAAAAATAAATACGATTTCTTCAGAACTTTGAGAGAAAAAGTTGATTTAAATACAAATTGTTCTTCAATTTGATAAATAAACACTGTCTAAAAATAATTTTTTCTTTTAAATTCCTCACTCTTTCCTCAATTCTTACTTTGCTCTAAAGTGACTTCAGTTTAATTCAAATTTCTTAATTTCTCTTTAAATTGACGGATTTGATTCGATCTATGAGTCGATCGACTCAAGTTATCTTCAATGTGGGAACAGAATTTTTTTTATTGACAGTCCAAGATAGAATAATGTACTTTTTTCCGAAGCATTTCAGATGATTTTTGTTTTGACCATGCTTTTCGACCCATATATGTTTGCAGCCTTCCACTAGCGTCACTTCTATCACGATTCTTGTGTCTGTATGACAGAGGAATTCGAAGTTGTGAAGAGCGTTTGCCAGGTGGAGGAACGCGCCTGCAAACATGTCCATGATTCAATTTGTTCGGGTAAATTTAGCCGTGCTGGTGACGTCACTTTGACGTCCGTGAATAATTGCATTCAACGCTGAACAGGTGTGGCGATTGCGAGGGCATAGGTCCTAGAGCCACTGCAGAGCAACCCCCCCCCTCCCCCTCAACGCACACCAATGCAACTCCGCACGCCAGCAGCCAAAGCTGAGACCTTTTCTCGGCCAGCTTTGCCAAATTTTGGATAAAAATCAGCCTATCTCAAAGTGATTGGTCTTTTGCACTTAGAGGATGCAGTAAAATGATTGCATCAATAATGTAGTAAAGAATGCCCTTGCATTTTTTAAAATTTAACAGGAGAGCAAAAAAAAAAAATCGGCAGCAATGTTTTCAACAAACATCAGTGATAAAAGCATAGTTAAGATCATAATTCTCTGGAGTCATGTCAACTAACATTGCTTCTATGTGGTGATATGTTCCTGGTGGAAATTTCACGAAAAGGTGAGTGGCAACTTCAAGAAAAGTGAGTGGCAACTTCACGAACGGTGGGAGTCAAATGAAAAATATCGGACATTTTTAGTATTAGAATTTTTTGGGTAACATTTGTTCGTTCGAACTAACTTTTAATGGATTATGATCTCATTCTTGCGAAAAAAATTCGTTAACTTCCGATGATCTTGACCTCTCAATTTAAATCCCAAGTTCCCACACTCAGACATAAATGACCCTGACCGTGGATGGCAAAGATTATTTATACAAAACCTCGATAGCTAATTTGACACATTGCAGCAAAATAAGAATTTAGAAAAATTGTTTTAAAAGGAAAGAGCTACCTTCAACTTTTTGCACGAATATCACTCGTACAATTTCGAAAGTCTCAAAAATCCGCCAGTTTTAAGCCCCTAACATAAAATATCACCCTGAACATCCTTCTTTTCTTCAGATCTACGTTTTTTGAGCTCCAAAATTCCAACCGACATAATCCCGGTTTGTCTGCCGTAGTTTCCTATACGAAAATAATCGTAAAGACACTTATCAAAACAGTGGTATATTAATATCTCAATCTCGAGTTTTCGGCATTACGATCTCTATCCACGTGAACACTTTGGCGAGGGTCATTTTGTATACAATGTTAAAAATCTTACAGTGGACTTTCATTTCACTCCACAGCCTATATACCTGAGGGCTGATTATTGAAATGGATAGACAAAGCTATAGACAAAAGCGGAAAAACTGAAAATAAAGCGATGCAATATTGGTGGAAGCGGGTGGTTGCAATGGACAACGGAAGTAAGTAATAGACAAACTAACGGTAACCCACGAGAAACCCTGTAGTTAGTCCATCATTTTTCCCCTTACTCTATAACAACCAACCGTTTCTACCAATGGTATCGCTCCACGTTCTCTATGTCTGCTTTGTCTATAGCTTTGTCTATCAATGTCAATCATCATCCCGCTGAGGGACACGAGTGAGGAGTAGAATCGACTCCATAAGAGCGAAGTCTACCCCGCAGGAAGGGTAGACTCAGCTGTTGACATACTGTAGACATACAGTATCCGACGCGAAATGCAGTGCGGTTTCACTCTGAGATTTTGTCAGTGTAATATCCCGGTTATTCAACGCCAGCAATGGTATCGCAGCTTGTGAGAGCAAATCTACCGTGCCAAGGAAAAACGCCGTATGAACCTTCAGGCGTTGCCAAATTTCCTTAGATAAAACGCGAATTTACTGGTAAACTTATGAATATTTTCCTCCCAATTTTTCAGATAATTTTGTTCGCTATTTCACCTAAGGGTTCGGAAAATTTAAAGGAAAAATATTCACAACTTTCCTCAAAATTAAACAATTTATCGAAGGAAATTTGACAATTCTCGAATGTTCATACGGCGTTTTTCCACAGCACGGCAGAAATGACCCGGGGTCCCCAGCGATGGAGACCGCACGTTATGCAATTACAGCTAAACCCGCGAATTAGGATATTATTCATTGGACCAACGCCAAAATAATTTAATTTGGACATTAGGAGGGGGCTCTAAGAAATTGGAGTATTTAGCCGTATTCCGGAGATGGGCGCGAGAGATACGTAATTACCGCAAGCGAAGCGTTAATTAATGTTCCACCAAATTAAATCTGCAGAATTTAGTCGCCGAAGTACAAATGGTATCGATCTCCGCTCCGTACGTTGAACTGTAGTCTACTTGTAAAATGGGTGACGTTAACTAGAATTGGACTAAATACATTGAACTTTGCTCCACTTCAGCTCACATTTTATTTCTTTCCAAAGAAAATTATCAAGTCAAGCATTACGTAACGCACTTTTTCCAATTTTTTGACTCCCCCTACCCCTTGTAACGCACCCGTAACGCAGCCCTACACCCCCCTTTTGAATCCGTAACGCTGGTATTGACCCCTCTCCCTCCTTGTAACGCACCGTAACGCTGGCTCAAACCCTCCCTTTCCCACAGTGCGTTACGTAATACTTGAAGGGCCCTCTAAGTAGTCAAAAAAAAAAAAATCGCCAAAAAATAGTCACACTGCACTTAGGTTACTTTGTGTTATACACCCCATATTAATACAACATATCAAATTCCTTTTTCTTACGGTTTAAGGCAACAAGTTCTTTGAAGGGTCGGCCACGAATACGATCCTATGAGGCGCGAAGCGCTTACTGAGAGCTGGACCGCGTAGCGGCCAAGAGGGAACCTATTTGGAGCTACTTTCTCATACTCCAACTTTGGGAAATTCTTATCCCTCGAAGGTTATCGGCGCGGCGGTGCGGTGCGAGCTCGTCAATGAGAATGGTTTCCCTGCGGAAAGGCCCCGCGTAGCACTATCGACGCACAGTGGATCGCGTCAATAGGAGAGGTCGGACTTGGGAAACTTTAAACGCTTGTAACTCCATTTATACAAAATGTTAAAGCTCTAAAAGTGGTTCCATAAGTTGCCTCGTAAAATTTTCTTCTTAAGGCACCACATAAAATTTAAAATGTGACGAAATAAACATCAAAATTTGCAGTTTTAGCCAAAAATTTGATGTCCGACCTCTCTAACTGACTCGATTCACCGTGCGACGTCGGATCACTGCCGCGCTGAGGAAGAACAACGTATGAACTTTCAGACGCTGTCAGATTTCCTTTGACACATCACGATTTTCTGGAAAATTTATGTATATTTCTATTCCAATTTTTCAGAGTATTTCGTCCATAATTTTCAAGGAAAAAATTCATAACATCCTAAAGAAATACATACTTGCTGAGAGGCAATTTGGCAACATTCGAATACTCATCCGCGTTTTTCCCAAGTTTTTCCGTAGTACGGTAGATCACGGCCGTGCTAAGAAAGAACGCCGTATGAAAATTCTAGAGTTGCCAACTTTAACTAAATGAAACATTCATTTTTGAAGAAAGTTTTGTATATTTTTCCTTGGCATTTTCCGATATTTTAGATTAAGTACAAAAAAAATTGTCCGAGAAATTTGAAGAAAAATATTCTCAAATTTTCCGGTATATTTTTTATTTTATGAAGGAGACATGACAACGTCTGGAGGCTCATACGGTGTTTTTCCATACTGCTGTGCTAAGGAAGAACGCAGCATGAACATTTGAATGTTGCCAAATTTACACTCGGAAAAAACTTATTTTTGAGGATAGTAATGCATACATTTCATTGAAACTTAGATCAAACCATAGATCAAATTACGAACGAAATTCTCTAAAAACTTGAAGGAAAAATATCGACCGCAATTTTCCAGAAAATTCGAGATTTGTCAAATGAGGTTTGGCAACGTCCAAAGGCTCATACGGCGTTCTTCCTTAGGACGGAAGCGTAGCACGGTGGATCACCCCACTCGGTCGCGATGGGGCGTCGCACTGTAGATCGAGTCGATAGGAGAGGTCGGACAAAATTTGGAAACTTTAAACGCTTATAACTCCGTTAGTTCAAAACTTTGAAGTTCTGAGAGTGCTTTCATTGGTTTTCTCGTAAAATTTTCCACCAGAAGCACCCCTTAAAATCTAAAATGTGACGAAATGAACATCAAAATTTGCAGTCTTAGTCAAAATTTTCATGTCCAACCTCTCCGATTGACTCGGTCCACTGTGCGCCGGACGCGGACGTTCGAGGTTCGACTCCCGATTTGGAAGCGCGTTGCGTGATCGGCGCCCGCTTTTGGAAACGTTAAACGCTTATAAATCCGATTGTACAAAATTTTGAGGTTCTAAAAGTGGTTCCACTGGTTTCCTCGTGAAATTTTCTTCTGATATCACCCCTTGAAATTTAAAATGTGATGAAATAAACATCAAAATTTGCAGTTTTAGTCAAAAATTTTATGTCCGACCTCTACATCTAAATGACTCGATCCACTGTGCGTCGGGCGTGCGCGAAAAAATTCGCGGAACGGGCTTGGATTCTGTCAAGGAGAGGCTCTCGAACCGGGTGCGATTGTCCAGGAGATACCCCAACGGAATAGCCCGGACCCATGAGTAAGTGGCCGAAAATAGGGCGGTAAATATAGCCGCGGGTGCGGCACGCCTGCATAGTTGGCGTTCCGCGGATGCCGCGCGCTCCGGCGGCACTCTAAGGACAAGGCCCTCGGGCTTATGAATTGATTCGCACCTCTCGATCCCTTGTTTATCTCCATCCGCGCACCCCGACCCCGACCTACAGGGATCCTCATTCAATTCTCAAGTTCATGGTCCTGTACCTAAACAATCGGAGCTGCCACCTCCAAATTTTCAGGGAAATTACTGACACCCCCCCCCCCCCCCCGAAACCACCTAAAATCTTTCCTCAAATTGAGATTTTGATGCCGTGATATGCTGCCATGCCACACTGGAAAAAAAAAACCCATTGGATCTAGAGTCCAGACTCTTGAAAACACTGACAAGAAAAAAATACTCTTGATTCAATCAGATGTTTGCTTAAATCAAAAGGAAATCGGCTCAAATTAAGAGGCTTGGTTCTTGATTTAAGTAAAAATCCGATTGAATCAAGAGTATTGTTTCTTGTCGATGTTTTTAGGAGTCTGGACTCTAGATCCAAAGTGGGTTTTTTTTCCAGTGCAAGGGAAAACGCCATATGAGCCTTCAGGCCAGTGGCGTGGCGTGCTTTGCGATGTATCGAATGATCTGCCATTTAAACCTATGGAAAAGGATCGATAAACAGGGTGTTCGCAGCGAACACCTTGATAATCGATTCTTTACCATAGGTTTAAATTACATATCAATCGATACATCGCAATTCACGCCACGCCACTGCTTCAGGCGTTGCTACATGGGGGTCCTCTTTCAATTGTCAAGTTCATGGTCCTACCTAAACAATCGGAGCTGCCGCCTCCAAATTTTCAGGAAAATTACTGACTCCCCCCCTCCCCCCGAAACCCCCTAAAATATTTCTTCAAATTGAGATTTTGATGTTTGAAGCCATGCATGAATTCAAAACTAAATTTTATGCTGCCGTGCCAAGGCAAAACGCCGTATGAGCTTTCAGGCGTTGCCATGCGCCCCTCAATGAAAACCGAATTTACTAGACATTTTCTGAATGTTTTGCTTCAAATTTTTCAGACGATTTTGTTCGTAAGTTGATCAATAATGTGATAAAAAGTACAATTTTCTGGTTTTGGTCTGGAATACCTGAAAATTTCAAGGGAAAATATGAGTTACTTTCGTAAAAATATAAGATTACTCTGGGGAAATTTGGCAACTATCGAATGTTCATAAGGCGTTTTTCCTTGGCACGGCAGTATGGGAGATATCTATTTTACACGAGATTTACTTAATAGGCTTACAACAGTTACAGTTTACAACAATAGGCTTGATACAAACCTCAGCTAGAACAAAAAGACGAGTTGGGTCGTAGAAATGATGGCTCAAAAATCACTATGAGTGCATCGGAAAAGTCTGAAATACACTCCTAACTTCATAATCGTTGCGTTTTTTTAAGCTTCCGGCTTTAAAAACGATACTTCGGCACAGGTGATCTGTCCGTAATAGGATTCGTTTCATCTGGGCTTTTTCATGAAATCAGGATGAATTTTGCTGTTTTAGCTGCCTCAGTAATTTCATCTAAAAGAGTTTAGACGAATTTTGAAGAAAACTCGGTTTCGAAAATTTTGCACTTACGGCTCTCTTCGCTATCACGGCAGAACTGTTGAAGCGAGTTTACCGAAAATCGATTTTTTCCAATTGATCCAAATGGAGGAAAAAATAAAAAATATAGTTATTTCGCAAAATCCGTTTTTTTAAAGGGCCTGATAGAATTCCTCGGCTATAGCAGGTCCAGTAGGCTCAACATGCTCCTTCGCTCCACTTTTGTTCTACCCGTGACCTAGGCCATTGACCTTGCTTTGAACTTTTTGAAATCACGTTCCAAAAGCGCGTTCTCATTCGGGAGCAGCGGGGAATGCTCGAGCCGTCAGATAGAGTAAATAGGTACAGCCAGAAAAATCACGCTGCGAATAAATCGATACAACTTCCGAGAAAATGACAGCTCGAAGAGTCTCTGAGAAGAAACGTAAATAAACGAGGAAACAGCGACCTAATTTTCGAGAATCGGATACAGAAAACTCAACGCGCGCAGCCGAAATCTCGCAAATACGAAAGTTTCCATTCTCAGCGCGACGTAAGTACAAGCGTACCTCCATGAAAGCACTAATTTGTATAAGAGAATCCGTCGTGTATTCGTTATTTTCGAAAAATTTCATCCATTGATTAATTTTACATGCTTTCGACGTTGCGTACGTGAATCAAGATACAAAGTAGTAGTGACGTTCTTATACTGTTGCAAACTCCTATTTGTTAATTCCTGCGTTTACCCGACGTCTGGGAACACACATCTGCCATAATCTCCACCAACATTGCATAAGCATTGCAAATTTATTCGCGAAAGATTCTCGATGCCAACATCATGTTTATAAACAAGTCCGACGTTCGGATGAATGGAATAAACCGAAGAGGCTTTGAAGAGTATAGAGGAGGTCATTCACCGCGGTTTATTCGTCGTCATCGTCGTATATTCATTGATACGGGCAGCAGAGGGCTCGCGGCTGAATCAATATTATCCTTATTATTTTCGTTTTTTCCTCTTGGCTAGCTAAATCATCTTTTTAAATATTTTCTCACAATATTAAGCGGGGGGCCCAGTAGGAAAATTCCAACACAACGCTTCATCAGTCAAATTTTGAGCCTATTTCACAGCCTCCCATCCAAAATTAAGGTTATCAAGCATATTAAGGATTAATAGTTTCTGAATGCTACTTATCTCACACTGGAAAAAAAACACATTGGATCTAGAGTCCAGACTCTTAAAAACATTGACAAGAAAAAATACTCTTGATTCAATCAGATTTAAGCTTAAATCAAGAACCAAGCGTCTTAATTTGAGCGAATTTCCTTTTGATTTGAGCTTAAATCTGATTGAATCAAGAGTCCTTTTTTGTTAATGTTTTCAATAGTATGGACTCTAGATCCAATGTGTTTTTTCTTCAGTAAATTGTCATTGGTGAATATTTGGTTTCATTTCTATCCTTAAAATATTCGATGTACAATATACCTTATATATGTATTGGTACTTTTTTTTATTTTTTTAATTCTTTCTTTACGAAATTATTACTTCATTTTGAAAACATTTATATTTTTCAAAACGTGACAAATATTTGTAAAACCTTTTCCAAGCGACATTAATCTCAACGAGCCACAGTTGTGCCGACAGAAACTGCAAAAATGAATAAAAGAAAAAAAACCCCAAGAAGCACGCAATCTTCAGTTTTAACCCACTTGTACATCGATCTTTTAGAGTCAAATACGTCAAATTTTGAGCGTGTGGTAGCTCGTGCACCTCGCTGCAGCACAATAAAAGCATAAAACGTCAAAGAAAAAATTAAAGTGCTTTTGAAATAATTAAATTTAATTGACATGGAACCACCAATATTTAAAAAACACACATTATATGTATTATTATTCTCCTGTGATAAATCGATACATATTTTTTCCCATCAATTTAAATTAGAATAATTAATGCAGAGTGTGCAAATATGTCAAAATCATGAGTTAAAAAACGCTGACTATGCGAGTATAAATATTAAAGCCTAACAGAGCGGAGCGGCGTGCTGCCAACGCGAGAGGCTCACTGGCGCCTACAAACCTAAGTGGGTACTTCACGCATTGCACAATGCTTGAAGTATCCATTTAGGTTTGTAGGCGCCAATGCGCGTTTTGGGCTGGCCGCTCACCCGCCGTGCGGCGGCGCCTGAAGCAACTATTTCACAACAGAGGTGATGCATATATTTTTCTGTACATAATTTTCAACCCGTAATCGTCTCCAGACTTTTTGAAACGTCGTGATTTTCCCTGGTCACCCTCGTTCACCCCGTGACGGAATCCCTGGACGAAGCTCGGAGACAAATCGTCGCCTCTCTGACATAAGGGCGTGCCTCGATTTCCACATGAACCCTCTTCTACGTATAACTCTATGCTTTCTGGAGATCACGCTGAAATTGAGATACGCCTTTATGTCAGAGGAGCGGCGAGATGTGCCCGCTGGGTCCGGGGCGAAAGCGCGTAGGCAGCGGCGCTCGAATTATGCCAAGCAACGCTGAAAACAATAAGTCAGTCTGAAAACTCACTCGTTCGTTATTGGTAAGCGTCGTATAAATAAGCCTCCGGGAAGCGGGGTTGTCGGGTCCCGGGTTCTCCGCCGCACAGTGGACCGAGTCAATAGGAGAGATCGGACAAACTTTGGAAACTTTAAACGCTTATAACTCCATTCATACCGAATTTTAAGGTTCTAAACGTGGTTTCATTGGTTTCCTCGCAAAATTTTCCTCCAAAGGCATCCCTTGGTATTAAAAATGTGACGAAATGAACATAAAAATTTGCAGTTTTAGCCGAAAATTTCATGTCCCTTTTAAGGGGTTGTTCTACACAATGAGGATATCAAAACTTTACATCTTTTTTTTTTAAAACAAGATAAGGAATATAGTTTAAAGCCAAGTTGTAGAGAGCTAAAATTTAACTGAAAAAAAATGTTTGGAGAAAATGTTTAAGCCCAAAATGTTTACACCTGTATTGTCCATTAAATATAACCCACATTGATTATATTCACCTTATACAGGGTTGCCACAGCATTTAGAAAATGAAATTCCCTGACATTTCCCAGTCACATTTTGGTAAAATTTCCAGACAATTGAAGATGTGACGGATGGTTAAGGAGGCATCATTGAAAATAGTTTTCAGACAAAATTTCTTGTTCAAAATCTCAAACCCATTCTAGAAAGCAAATGAAGGTGATTTAACACATTTTCCCTGACATTTTCGTCATTTCCCCTGGCATTTCCCGGCTTTTCCTGACTTTGTAAAATTCCCTGACATTCCCCGATTTTCCCTGACATATTTTGGCGAAATTCCCTGACAATTGAAGATGGGACGGGTGGTTAAGGCGGCATAATTGAAAATATTTTTTAGGCAAAAATTCTTGTTCAAAATCTCAAACCCATTCTAGAAAGCAAACGAAGGCGATTTCACAAATTTTCCCTGACATTTTCGTCTTTTCCGTCATTTCCCCTGACATTTCCCGGCTATTCCTGACTGTTTAAAATTCCCTGAAATTTCCCGGTTTTCCCTGACTGTGGCAACCCTGTCTATATATAAATATGAGAAGGTTAAAAATTTGACTCTGTAATTGACTCGATCCACCGTACGGCGGAGATGCCGCGGGAGCAGGGATTTTGGCCGCGGGACGTGAAGGCGGTTGGGAAGCGAGTAGAGTTGGCCGGGCTCGGAGTCGGACGACCGGAGGACCAAGTCGGCGAAATTGGGTTATTCCGCTCCGAGGACCGACGACCGACGACCGACTGGATGTCATTTATATCTCAACTCGCGCGGCTAAGCCGAGTCTTAATTGGTCGCTCCGCGCTTTGGGTTTGGACGGTGGCTCTTCGGTTTGGCCAAGGGCAATCCATCCCTTTCCGCGAATTTTATTTCCCTGTCGGACCCGAAGTTGTTCTCCTGACGAAAGTACGTAACTCCATTTCAATGTTGCCAAATTTTTTTTTAGAAAAATCTACATTTTTACTTGGAATCCATTACGAGGGCTATGGAACAATGGAGATGTTGCATGTGTGAGGAATTTGCGATTTGACTAGTGATTCTCACGTAAAAGTTTGCGAGAAATACGATAGTGCCACTGGTTTTGAAATCAACTCTCAAGCTCAAATAAAGTTCTCAAAATTGAGGCAAAATGGAGGGGATATCTCACACTATCCTGAGAGTCCACCTCTGCATCAAGAAAAACTCTCCATGCAAAGATAGGGAGCAAATACATTGACAGGGCTGCCACTTTATTTGGGGACTCCACAACTGAAAACACGGCGACCCTGCTAATGTATTTGCTCCCTATCTTTGCATGGAGAGTTTGTTTCGATGTAGGAGTGGACTCTCAGGATAGCGTGGGATACCCCCTCCATTTTGGCCTCAACTTGAGAGCTTTTTTTGAGCTTGGGAGTTGATTTCAGACCAAACCAGTGGCACTATCGTGTTTCTCGCAAACTTTTACGTGAAAATCACTATGGTGAAATCGCAAATTCCTCACACATGCAACATCTCCATTCCGCCTAACTAACACTTTTGGCGAAAACGAGTTACCAATTTTGCCGCATTCTACAGTAAACAATATACGCAAGCTGATATTTTTAGTTTTTTCTAATACCACTTGAGACTTCATATTTACCAATTTCATTTTTCATGATATTTACGATTTAATTTGTACCAGATTGCCGGGCAAAACGGATTAAGCCCTAGACATTTTTAGAGGAAGAAGGGGAAGGAGAGTTATAATTCTGTTCAGTTATTATCGTAATGTCGGTTAAATACTCGGTATTTACTATTGTATCTTCCCGCAAGACTGTAAGAACCCTGTTCCGTGGAGTCAGTGAATGCGAAAAATGCCTGAAGGTTCATTCCCAGGATTCGACTCCAGGACGAATCTCATGAAAGCGTCCCAAGAAGACAAGGTCTAGGAGGAGCATCAGTGACATGCGTGTTTCATCCGACACTGATCAAGTAAAATGTACAAATGGTACTTCCTACACAAAATCCAGCCAATGCGAAAATAAGGTGTAGTTTACCAATGGCGGATTTAGAGATGTGCACATTGAAATTTTTCATTTCTCTTCAAGTCAAAACAAGTGGTGGGGAGAAAAGAGAGAAAGAGCAAATGGAAGAGACGAGAGGGCTAGAGACCGGTGAAAGGATTATTCACTAAAATTGGATAAAAAGGAATTTAATTTTTTTTTTTCCAAAAAAATTCCTTTATAGATGATAAAAGTTAGAAATTGCGCATGTTTGTAGACGAAGGCTGACTCTTCAGTGCATGACCTCAGACAAAATGCATATACTCCATTACTCCGTGCATAAAGACTTTCTCTGTTGAGAACGGTCCAAGTTAAAGCGAAACAATGTAGTGCCTGAATCTTATTGACGCGTCAAGTTGACAAAGCGCTAATCCCTCTTAATCCCATCTCGAAAGCTCTAAACGATGGGATGCGATTGCTCTCGCTTGGTTATCCGTGAGCCGTGGCCCGGTGCAGAGACAGAAACAGCTTTCAATTCGTCGTCACGCTATACATGAAGATGCAATTTGAAAGTAAATAAAATTGTACAGAAAATAACTTCTTCCGAGTCAGTCTAAAACTGACGCTAAGAGTTTGTTCACTAGACAGAATTCGTGAAAAAACTTTTGCATTTGAATTAACCTATTCAAATTTGCATTAAATTTTTTATGTTACTTTTATTTTTTGCGAGTGCATCCAGTAACGTGGCGTGCTTTACGATGTATCAATTGGACTGCATTTTGCAATTTGGAACTATAAATTCTGGCTCATCTAAAAAAACACTTATGAGCATAGGGATACTAATGGCACATGCGTTTTTTTTAAACCGGGCCAGAATTGATAGTTCCAAATTGCAAAATGCAGTCCAATTGATCTGCCGTTTAATTATACGGAAACAGGGTGTTCGCTACGAACGCCTTAATAATCGATTCTTTACCATGGCTTCTAATGGGGAAATATCGAAAATCGATCATTCACGCCCCGCCACTGAGTGCATCCCTGTTTTAAATAAAATTCAACTTAATCTCGTATTAACAGTATCAAGAGAAGTTTGATTCAATAGATTGACGTTTGATGGAACAGTTTTAAGTTAAACTAGGGTCTTATTCCTTCAAGTTAGATTCAAAATTAGAGCCCTTTTAAAAATTCACCAGGTAAAGGACAAATCAATAATTAATGCAGCTTCTTTAACATGAAGATTGATTGGCTCTTGTTGACTAGATTCGATTTGATGGTAATCACGCGCGGATTTTTTTCTGGTATGACTTACAGTCAGTGCCTCTGTACATTACTTGACGTCTCATACCTTTAAAATCGGAAATATTTCGAAACCGATGCGTCCTTGAGCGTTTTGAGCAAAATAGCAAACTTTGCATGACTTTTCTTGCCAATTTATGTGACCGGTTATTAAGTAAAAAAAAAGAAGAAAAAAATCCGTGTTCTGATTTATTTTGAGATGTTACTTGAAGGTTCCAATATGAAGTTGAGATCGCTTAAACGGTTAAGCCAGCGTTAGAATTTCCTATCTTCCGGCATTCTTGAAACGCTTTGATTTGCGAATCTTTCGACAAAACCGCGCGAGGTTTGGCGGGGCATGAAAAACAACAAAATTCTTTGAGGCGTGCTTTCAACTGGCAATCCGTGAAATCTGTTTTCGGGTCAATGCCAGACAGACTCTTTCTGAGTATTCATTTGGCATGAGGATAAGTGGTATAATTACGGCTCAAGCATACAAGGTCTTTTTTCAGAACTCACGACTCAATCTCAGCATGAAAATTTGCGACATATACGTGGGTTCAGAATATGAAAATAATTTAAAATAACGCCATGGGGTTCGCAATCCCGAGTATGTTCTATTGCCTAATGCACTGCTGTATTCCTACGGTTAGCAAAAGTCTGCACATGAGGGTAAGAATGGAGGAAAAACTTGGAGGAGGGAAAGAAGAAAAGGATGATTAGGAGGTAAAAAACAAGAAGACTACAAAGGAAATAGATAAAAGTGATCTTCGATAGGCAAAGGGTTCCTCCTTTTTTTTAAAAACAAAAAAATTTGGCTTTTGCAAGCAAAGGCTAAATCAGTTTCTATAATTCTTAGAAGTTTTCAGAGACAGCCTGATTTTGCACAGCTTCAAACTTCCTTGTTTTTTACAGTACGACAGGGAGCTGAGATAAGTTAGGTTTGGTTGGGTTAAGCAACCAAACTAACCTCGTGGCGAAGCGTGGAGTATCGCGCAATGCTGAAGGCGTGATAGATTTGAGTCTCTAAGAATAATATTCACCACGTTCGTTCTAAACCAGGCAGTGCATGCCGCGAGTTCTCTACTGATTAGAATATGTGTTGTAACACCGAAACTATACATTTAAAAATTTCCGCGTTTATGGTTACTTTGGGTTACTGCCCCTGAGAGAAGTTCAAGGAAACCCTTGAAATAGCATCAGAAACAGGACAACTTTTGACGGCCCTGGATAAAATTCAGCAGTATAACTTTGGTACATAGGATCTTGAGAGGGTTTACAATGATTTTCTACTGTACATAATAAAAAATACTAGGAAAAAATGATTTAATTTCGACTGATTTTGATGTAGGTGCTAGGTGCTAACCTACCTTAAAATCTACAAAACTCGCAAATTACTTTCCTTAACCTTACTTTACTTATTTTACTTTCCTTGTAATTTGTTTATTTCGTAGTGGTAAATCACAGAAATCCCTTTCAAAGACTCATTTCCAAAGTTACACCGCTGAATTCCACTCAAAGTTGGAAAAAAAATCACCCTTTCGATGATGCTATGTTAAGGATCTCCACGAACCTCTGTCAGGAAACGCCACCCAAAGTAACCATTATCACGGAAATTATCGACTGGGCACGCTCGATGATACAACATATTTTCACATTTTTATTTTTAATCACATTTTAATCACAATGTGAACCTAATGGAGCCTCCCGGGGAAACGAGGTGTATAAAGAACGACCCTGAATACCACCAATAGTTGCAATCGATCACGTAGCTGACGAGTTGGTTGGACGTATCTAAATCAAAAGGAACTATATTGTGACATGAGCCCTGTCACACATGTGTCCTTATGAATCTCAGGGCTCTTGTCGGAATATATATAGTTTCTTTTGAATTAAAGACGTCCAATTGATGTATCGGAGCGGCATGAGAGGCTCGTTGAGTATTTGTCAACGAGCCATCAAAACGGTGCATCAACGAAACCGGGTGCAGGTGGCGCATGAAAAATGCGCTTACCGAAGTGCACTGCATTGAATGCAGTGCACTTCTGCATTCCCGCCCGCGTGCAGAGCCGCGGCGTCAATGACCTTTCTAACCACCCACTATCACATGAGTGCAGTAAAATCGTAGTGATTTCGATAGGACAACTGCAAAAAAGTTACGAAAAATTGAAATATTTATGTCTCGATCAAAATTTACACTTTGCAGCGAACTGCCATGCATGACTTGGATCGCATTTAGCAAAAAGGAACCAGTGTCATTAAAGTGTTCTCAAAATCGCACAAATTATTTCTTCCCTTTAAAAATACATAATGTATGTGCAGTATTGAAATTTACATTATTGTTTTTCTTTAAAATTGACAAATTTTTGGTGGGAAGAGAAAACGATTTGCTATTCTGGGAGATTTTTTAGAAAATTATGAAGAAGCAGTACTTTTACAACACTGTAAAATTACGCTGGTTCTTTTTTGCTAAATGGGATTCACTTGAACTTCGGGTTATGAAAGATATTTATTCAGGAACTTACCCTCTGACGAAGTTCTCTTTCTGACTCGATATCCTCTTGTAAAAGCCGGATCTTGTCCTGAAGAAAAATAAAAATAAATCTTTAGTGCAATGAAACGTAAAAATAAAGGTTGCGTTTTTTACGGTGGAAAATGTATCTGTATGAAGTGGCGTTGGCCTCTCTCAAAATTTAAAGAAAATTCCTGGTTTCCGACGAGAGCAGCCTAGTTGCTGACGTCGTCGTAGTTAAAAAACTAACTAACAACTTTACGGAGTATGAAAATATATGCAATTTAAGTGCTAAGAGTTTTTTTTACCATTGCTTAGGTAAAACTTAAGATCGAGATTTTGATTTCTCGTGAGGCAATGATTTTTGAGCATCACATTGCAAAGAGAAAGAAAAATTAACCTGATGAAGAAAACTTTTTTTGGCATTTTCCCTTGATGATATAATAGAAAATATGCTACGGTAACAATTTTGAAAATTCGCTTCCGTCAGAAAAATGGACTGTGTTTTTGCCATTGTTGTTTCTGAGAAGAATGACCAAAACTTATATCAATCATCTCGGGTTTGATTATACACTGGACTGAAAGTGACTTCAGTTTCTGTGTAATGCAAACAAGACATTGTCCAAACATGGGTGCATCCGAATGGACACATCCATTTTTGAAATTGCACGACTTAACATACATATTGGGAAAACGCGAAAAATAAAAACAATCTTTCAATTTGCGGCAAGATACAATATAAATGAAGTATTCATCTTGCTTCAATACTAAAAAACCAAAAAAATAAGGTTTCTGGTCGCACCTTACAACAACACATATACATAAAAACAGATGCATGGAGTAAAATATAAACGTAGGATTGAATGAGGAGGTTGCAAATTTCGGAACTGAAACATGTCAATAGAGGAATTCGAAGTTGAAGAATGCACATCGCAGTCATCGGTCAAAGTAGGTTCGGCAAGCAGAAATATACGTGCATTGAGAGGGTAAACGTGACATACATTCGGATAGGACAACGCAAAATTTTGGAATCATAAACTCATAACAGAGGTGGAGAGAGGGAACAAGTTCTTGGTTTCACATGCAACTCAAGTAACACGGTACGGTGGAGATGCAGGTATGCAATCTGGGGACATTCTCGCAAAACTCTTTTTGAACTCGATCCAAATTTCGTGTCGATCTGATGACTATCATAATTCTGTAACATGATCCGAGTGGAGGAACAAAATTTGTAAGCTCACACATTTGACAGAGCTTTCACCTCAAAAACGATCAATTACTGAGAAAACATTGTGAAGACACACTTGTAAGACGCACTAAGCTTTGCAATCTGCGTGCCGATTAAATAGTTCTCATAAGGAGCATGTGCATGTACGCTTCTTAAATCATGAAGGAAATGATTCAAATCTGACGGATAGTCATCAGAGACACGAAAGAACGTTGTGCACTTGGTTACTTACTGTTTTGTAAACATTTTTTGTCTGAAACAAATTAAAACTAGCATTAATGCTACGTAAAAAAAGGTAACTTACGATTTGAGCTCCCGAGAAGCTTGTGGAAAAAGTCAAAAAACAAATATTTTAGACATGATGTTACCCTGATGAACTAATCAGCGGATGAACACTTTTAAGTTAGTTCATTGCAGACTTTTTTTCCTTCAAAGAATGGTAGATTCCTACTTCAGACATGCAGTAAAAATGTTGGCGAACATTTGTCTGAACATGTCATCTTCATTCTTAGGTAATTTATGAATAAACTCGTAAATTACATGCAGCTGGACGATTTTACTTAATAAAATAAGCCTAATTCGTACTTTACGTTGTGTAATGTGGGGCTAGATGATACATACATGTGAGCCGCATTTACACCGCTCTCTTGTGCTCTTCGACACCTAACCACCACAGTAGTCTGTCCTCCCACTGCTCTTAAGAAAATTGACACTCCCTCATCTCGTCATCTCATTTAAAACCCTCTATCGCCAACCTTTCACTGGGCAACTTCATTTTCTCTTCCCAGGAGGAACCCTATAAAGCACTCCTTCCGATGTAACTATGGAGTAGTGTTCTACCATACTATATTCTTTACGATACTACTCTTACGGTACTATTCCATTGAGTTAGGCTACATCATACTATTACAAATTCTATGGGGGGATATGTCAAATCAGCGGGCTGATTATTCAATGAGATAGACAAAGCTATAGACGAAGATGGCACAGGGAATATGTAATCCCTGGTAAAAATTGGCGACAGGAGCTGAGTTTCCAAATACCATAGGAGTCCTTATAGCCGACTAAAGAAGGCTGTTGAAAATCATCTAGCTGGCTGTAGAAAGCGGAGCAAATCATATAGCCGGGCTATACGAAGCTATAAAAAAGTATACAGTCGGGCTATAGTTCCTATCTCCGGGCTTTACACTTTATCGCCATTGGCTATGAAAGGCTATAAGAAATTGTATAGAAATTCGTGTGATTTGGAAATCATTAAGTTTGATACGGAACTACCTTTATATTTACAAAACGCACATTATATTTTCCTTTAAAACATATTTTTTTCATCAATTAAAATGATAATTGTCCATACAGAGTGTGCAAACATTTCAAAATCATGAGTTGAAAAACGCTGACTCCGCGAGATTAAATATTAGAGCCTAACACAAAGCGGAGCGGCTACGCACTGGCGCCTACAAACCTAACAGGGATACTTCACGCATTGCGCAATGCGTGAAGTATCCCTGTTAGGTTTGTAGGCGCCAATGCGTGTTTCACGCTCTCTGCCCGCCCGCCGCGCCGCAGCGTGCAACGGCGTCTGAAGCAACTATTACACACCAGAGGTATTGCACAATATCATACGAAATTGAAGGCGCTCCAACATATTAAGAATGACAGGCATCCTTCAAAAGTACGGAGCTTTCCTCGCAAAATAAATCAAGATACTACGGCACAAAAAGAGAGCGGTAGTCCAAAAACTAACCAAGTCCTAGTATCCGTATTTAGTAATGTTTAGCATAAACTTTATCGTCTGGCTGTTGCTTAATCGCCATCGGCTATAAAAGGCTATAAGAAATTGTACAGCCGGCTACAGATGCTATATTGGAAATCTTACAGCCGGCTTTAGGTCTATAGTATTTTGGAACACACATTCTACTGCCAATTTTTACCAGGATGAACTCATTGGTTGGAATGAGAGATTGCGATGGACAGAGGAGGTAGCAATAGGCTAACCAACGGCATCCCACCAGGGACCTTATAGTTAGTCCATTCTTTTCCCCCTTTGTCTATAGGAACCATCCGTGTCCACCGATAGAATCCCTCCATACGCCTTCGGTCCTCTTTGTCTGTAGCTTTGTCTATCGATATAGATATCAGTCTGCTGGTCTCTGAAGAGCTACGTGGATGAGAATTGAAAACTTCGAAAAATGCGGAGAGAGCGTTGATCCTAGGGAACGGGAGCCAAGACAGGCTCGTTAGGAGGCGGTGGGCGAGCGAATTCTTGCGAGATGGTGGAAACGGCCACGCCACCGTCGCCGCCGCCGAGCATGTTATTTCGGTGTCCGAGTACAAACGACTCGGGAGCCGTTGCCGCCGAAGCCCGCCAGATGGCGCCACCGTCTCCATCTCCATCTCCGTCACGTCGCTCGGGCAGCCATTTATTTTTAAAACGGATTTTACGGGCACTCGGTGAAAGTGCCGGCCCCGGATTTATCGTCCGCCGGCGCGAGGCTCGATTTGTCGAAAATCATCGGAATTATCGTCCGCCCGAAAGCTAACTCCCCTAATTAACGTCCTTAAATGCCCCTCCTGCGCGGGCCCAGGATTAATTATTCACAAATGATCGGGGGTGATTTACGAGCTCACTGAACAAGACTCTATTGGCAGAATATCACTTCGCTGTTGGAATTCCTCGTGTATGAAACTATTCGTATACCTATTTTTAGTCACGCTCGGAAACCGAGAAGAACAAGTTCAGCAGAAATGAACATAGTATAAGGCCTCGATAGACGATCGAATTCCCGAACCAATTCCGATCAAAGTAGCATCAAAGTGTCGGGAGTCATCAGTCTTAAACTCATTAATTTGCTTCATTTTAAAATGAAAACTTGGCAGAAATGTTTCCTGTGGCAGGAAATGATGAATGGTGGCACTCCGTTCTGATCTTACTTTGAACAAAAAAGTGCGGCCCGTCAAAATTTGATGGTAGATGGTGACCACCAGTCACCAGCATGTCTACTTTGATCGGAATTGGTTCGGAATTTGATCGTCTATGCAGGGCTGTACGGGCGCGGTTATGCAAATGCCTATTTCCACAAGGAAATCAATGTCTTTTCTGGAGGAGGCTGGTACACGATGACATTTTAATCATTTGTATCATTATAAAGGATGACAATATCTGCATGAAGACCGAGCGAGGAATTCAACACTGAAAATAAAAGCTGCGGGCGATATAGACATACCGTCCGTTCCGGGCTCAGAGGCCGAAAGTTCCGGGTGCTGGAGCCGTAGCTTCGATTGCTTCGTGTGCTACGCCTTGAACTTTCGGCCTCCGAGCCCGGAACGCGGGCCTCATTATTGTCTGTTAATTTTTTTAAGTTTCTTAATCCGTGTAAATGCCACATGAATGATTATTTTGTGCTCAGGGATGCCTTAAAAGCTCGCTGAACTAGAGTCCTTAGGCAAAATATCGCGAACTTCGTTGTTGGGATTCTTCTTGGATGCAACTAGTCATACCCTATTTTAAGTCACGTCCGAATACCGATCGAGTTAAGTTAAGCGGAAAAGACCCAATATACGGATACGTTTATTAAAATCTTACATTCAAACGGCAATGAAAGGTTTATTAACGTCCTATATTCAAAAGAAAATTAACGTTGGCTCAAAAACAAGTCAAAAAAGTTGGAATCCTGTCTGCTAAACTGGGCCCTGTCGAGTAAGGAGACCCTTCCTTCCTTATCAAAGCAGTCAAAAATACAAAATTCGCCACGTGTTCTTTCCTTGTTTTATTATGATTTCTTTTGCGAATGCGTGCATACATAAAAAGGGTCTTTTAGAAAAAATTTCACCACGTGCGGTATTCGAGTGCCCCTAGATGCAATTACTTATTCATACCTTATTTCTAGTCACACCCGAAAATCGACTGGACCAATGTTTGTAGAAAAGTACCAACTACACGAGCACATTCGTAAGAACATCGATATTTTAACGGAAACAATGGCAGATTAGTCGTTTCTGATAAAGGTAAGGCAACTGACATACGTCGTTTCTCTTCTGTTAAAAAGGGTCCAATCAAGAGCGAAGGCAATAGCGTCTCGCTGTGTCTTTCTTTTTAGATCAAATGCGTCAAAATAACATGATTCTTGCGAGGTTTTTCCCCTAGCTGCTTATTTTTAATATTTTATTCTTTGATTATAAGATAAAGTCGATAGTGAAACTGGAAATACACGTATTGTAATTTTTAATGTAGCAGGATTCCTGCAGGATTTTACTTTTTTGATCGGCAATCGAATGTCGTAACCGCGTGATGTATCCCTACTCTTTCAAGTTTCGTTGAAGTTTCTATCTGTTGCCGAGAGACTATTGGACGGTTACTATTTCTGACTTTCCGGGATATTATATTGGTTGGGTTGGGTTTCTTTGATCCAACAGTCATTATAAGAAAAAGGGAACTGTATTCCTAGATTGGGTCAATTAGATTTACTGGATGATAAATGAGTCTTAAATTGATGGAATATATTAGGGTAAATAGGTATGTGCGATGTGACTTGGAATTATTAACTACTGCTTACAGTTCCCTAGCTAAAACTAAAACCGCTAAAACTACTGCTTACAGTTTCCTGACGCCGTTCTATTAATTTTTCACTGAAAGCTGTGACAGTAAATTAGCGTGGCATATGCGACTTTATACCTAGACTATAGGCACTTAAACTCTACAACTATTTGCAACACCATTCAGCTCAACGTTAATAATGGTGTCATTCCCAACAATTCCACGCCTTTGAAATATGTATTAATAATCCACAACTATTTAATTAAAGCTAATAGTATTTGCAATATTTCTGTGCTGAGTCCATTTGTCGCGGGCAAATAGTCAAATCAGGCATTTGGTCAAATGCCTAGGCTTGTAGTCACATATCCTTACTCAGATTGGACTTCTGATTCGTTTGCTAATTTTTGACAAAGTAGTTCATGTCTCATCTAAGAAATAAATATTAGTAAAAATGTCCATCATAGGAATTTAGCTCCTGGACGAATATTTCCGTTGAACTTTGCAGCACGTCATAAAACGCAGAATTTATACATTTTTAACATTTAAACATATGAGGAGCAGTTGAAAAAGAAGTAATAGGGAGAGTTCGTAGATTTGATAAGTTATTTTTTTTTTTCAAAAATATTGAAATTTACAGGATTTTCAAACTGTCAAAATTTGACCATCAGCCTATAGGCATTTGATAAAATGCCTGATTTCACTACTTGCCTCCGACACATCTAAATGGTTCAGCATGTCACAAAAACGCAAACTGGTAGTTTCAGACTATAAATGAACGAAAATTCATAAAATCTGCTCAAACATCAAGGCTGACGTGATGTGAACGGATACATCGACTTTCGGGGTAAAAAGGTCCAAAACGCTATTTACCACGAGGCGGTGGTATGAATCACAGTTTCTTGCACCTTGGTTTTGCGAATGTTGTCACTG
Organism: Bemisia tabaci; assembly: GCF_001854935.1. Taxonomy (NCBI): domain Eukaryota; kingdom Metazoa; phylum Arthropoda; class Insecta; order Hemiptera; family Aleyrodidae; genus Bemisia; species Bemisia tabaci. The sequence goes on from NW_017547093.1 coordinate 286,110, forward strand.
AGCACCTGATGCACATTAAATCATCGCTTATTGATAAGAAGGTGGTATTACGCAATACGGCAGTGGATGACATCAAAGACCATTTTCCTTAAGAAAGATGATATCCGATCCCAATTTACGAAAAAAACCAGAGCAAATCTAATAATTTTTCGCTCATTCAAAAGTTATGTAATTTAAACATGACTTGGTGATACGAGCACCAGAGCCACACTGTACGGGGATAAAATATAATGATAATGATTCTTATAAATTCCGGCAACATGTGAGTAATTTATACTACGAGGAAACTCAGGAGATACTACTGTAGGCCAGCCGTCCGGTTATTAGATTTCTGAGGTTCAAATATGTGCAAAAATCGAGCATTTTCCAAAATCAAGGAATATTCACTGGAAGTCCCCATTGATCCGATCAGACATTTTTTCCGTAACAGTATATCCTCAATTCATGCCTCTATTGGTGTTCCACGCGGCCATTTAGAGAAATAATACTGAAACTCTACTTTAGATTTTGCACATTTCTTCCGCACCAAAGGCCTTTTCTAAAAAAAAACTTGATCGCTGATTGTCTTTCTCTCACAGTAAACACGTAATAATGTATCACGATCATACTGCACGTATTAATAACAGATATTGTCACCTTCCGGGTAAAGTATTACAAGCGCCAATGTTGACTCATAGGAATACAGAATGACTTTTTGGGGCTGGGGGCTATTCTGCATTAAAAAGAGCAATTTAACTGCTAAAAATTTGAGAATGTAATTTTTCGAAAAACACTTTTGTCTGCTCTTTTATTTTAATTTATTAAACGGATAAAAAACATGTTCATCGCAAGCGCTAAGGGGTCTTAAAACAAGGTATCACATATCACTATCACCAAAATGGTCACTTAACTCAACTTTTCTCCTTAAATGTTATCCAAACCAGACGATAAATGTGATTGTGAACATTTATTCGAAATATCAAGTTTTGAATTTTTCTGTTGTATATTGGTCCTCTGGGAATTGGTGTTGAAGATACTTTGTCCAGAGGGTGACGCAATATCCGATGGTTTTCGGGTAAGGCAAAGAACAGAGAAAATCCTGGAATGCAGTTATGGCCCTTTTACTTTGCACAGTGCTACAGTTCTCCTGAGACGACTTTGCCTCAGTCAAGTTTGGTAGCCTCTTAATAATCTTATTGATGGTGAAACGGCAGAAATGCGTATCTCGGTTTGCGGCGTTACAGACTTCCTGTCATGCTTTATTTCCTTTATGGAAAACTACTGAGCGTCATTTTTTGAAAATTTTAATGATTTTTCATCTTTTCGTGAAGAATATTCTGTGAAAACCTCAAACTATGATGTTGATTCTGCCTCCTTTGAAAAAATAAAATAGGAGCGGAGATTTCGAAACACCGCGACTGAGATACGAATTTTTTCAGTTTATAACATTATTGTTGCAGTTTTGCGTCGATATTTGACCCTTGGCTGCACAGTTAAAAATTTACGTGTTTAGTGTTACTCTGTATTACTTTTTATTCCTTTCCTTGTGTCAAATCAACCCAAAAGACCTGGTTGCTCAAGCCAATTTTGTGTTAAATCGACCCAAACCGTAAACTACTTTAAGACATCAGATCATGAAGAAAGTGTCCTGCTGAACTTGTGTACTCTCGTTCTTTACTCCATACTCAGAGGATGCGACTTGAAAGCGGCTGGCTCATTGGATAACGACAAATGTGGTCAAGAATCGATCCTGGCGTCTGAAGCCAAATTTTTCACTGAGTCGCAGATTTTCAACACAAAGATTTGGTTTCCTCAACACAAAGAGTTGGTCGATTCGACACAGGGAAAACTAACACACAAAAAATTAACCAACAGCTTGTGTTACCTCGTGTTTTACTCCTCATACTAACACACAATTTTGGTTACTATGTACCCATTTTTCCAGCGTATTTTTCCTTAGGGCTAAAAGATTTGGTTACCTCAACCCAAAGAGTTGGTCGATTTGACGCAGGGAAAACTAACACACAAAAAATTAACCATCAGCTTGTGTTACCTCGTGTTTTACTTCCCATACTAACACAAAATTTCGGTTACGATGTACCCATTTTTCCAGCGTATTTTTCCTTAAGGCTAAAAAGAGTAGGAACTCGTTTGGTTTCGTACCTCGAGCCGGGAGAGAGCGCTGAGGTCGTGCGAGTACTCGATGCTCACGTCGCCGGCGCCTCCCGTGGAGCGGTACGTGTAGGACTTGCTGGTTTTCGACACAGACATGGTTCCAAGGTCACTCACTTAAACTTTATAAAAAACCAAAAGTTCGGAGAAAGGTCTCGGGGAGCGAGAAGCGGGAAGCGGAACTCAGGACTTGCACCGGTCGGACATTCGCGGTCGCGGCACGGGTCACCACTCGCGGGGGAAAATAGTGAGAGCGCACGTCGGACGTCGCACGTGGGAACCGCTCGGGGCTTCGTTGACGCTACGCGATTTGCTTCCTGAGCCGGGGCCCCGTCCTCGCAGCCCGAACCCGGAGCTGGCCGTCCTATTATTTTACAACCACGCTTGCGCCTCCAGAGAAGTGCCCAAGGCGCCCGAGAGAGAGAAAAAACGCTCCCAGCCTTGCCGGATCGCAGGGTAAAATATGCATTTTTTTACTCTTCACGGGAAAAATTGAGGGGTTTGGGGCAAGGCGCATCACTGGAAAAAAACACATTGGATCTAGAGTCCAGACTCTTGAAAACATTGACAAGAAAATGAACTCTTGATTCAATCAGATTTAAGCTTAAATTAAAAGGAAATCCGCTCAAACTAAGAGGCTTGGTTCTTGATTTATGCTAGATTCTGATTGAATCAAGAGTATTTTTTCTTGTCGATGTTTTTATGAGTCTGGACTCTAGATCCAATGTGTTTTTTTTTACCAGTGAGGAGCATAAGTGCAGATTTTGAAAAAAATTGATATATTAATGATGCCAACTGTCACGTGGATTGCATTTAGCAAAAAGGAACCAAGATCATTCCAATGTTGCTAGGATTGAACAACTTAAATTCTTTGCAAAAAATTACAGAAATCATGAAAAAAATTTACGAAGGTGGTTTTCGTATTACATTCACAATTTATGGGGAGTAAAGATAACTTTATCAGATGATCGGTTTCTATTTGCAAGGTGAAAAAAGTTGCACAATCTTAGCGACATTGGAATGCTTGTGGTTCCTTTTCGCGAAATGCAATCCAAGTAAAACTAGTCTTAATGCATATCTTGTGAAAAACTCGATCCCAAATTCCAACTTTTAAGCATCACTGAAGTCTGCATCGGTTTCAATGAATAACGATGCTCGTAAGTTGGTAACCCCGTTGTTATACGTGTTAAAAGTGTGTGTCTGTGTGTGATATACATCAGTGAATGTAGGGATGAATTTTTTAGAAAATCGACGTGGTAACATCCAAGCGGAAAATTTCATTAAACGCAAGTTGCGTCATTCGTAAAATTGCACCTCCATCACCTCCAATTAATTCAAAATGGCCTTATTATTCTCATTTTTGGCAAGGCAGAAGTATATTTAAGGGGCTCAGGGAACACGGCGCAGAAGTACAGTTTTGAAGAAAATCGAGATATTAATGATTTCAAGTAAAACTGGATTGCATTTTGCAAAAAGGAACCACTAGCATTGCAATGATGCTAAGATTGTGCAACTTCATCCTTTGCAATACGATTGCGGAAATGGTGAAAAACTATGAAATTTAGATGGTAATTTTTGTCTTAAATTTACAGTTTTTAGTGAGTAAAATAGAAACTATTAAGGGATAATCGGGTTTTTCCTCCAAGACAAAAGAAGTTGCACAATCTTAGCAACATTGCAACGCTAGTGGTTCATTTTTGCAAAATGCAATCCAACTAGTCTTAATGCATATGCTATGTGAAAAATTCGCTCCCGTATTCCAATTTTTAAGCATCAAAAAGTCAGTTTGAACTTTCTTTCCGCCATGAGGATTCATTTAATTTCCAAACTTCAAACATGTGGTTATCGAAAACGCAAAAACCGCACTTATGCGCCTTGTCCTCCAGGCCCCTCAATTAGATTATCTATACGCGCAGGGTCAGGTGTCTACAAAATGTCATTTCTGATTATCCTGAGATTCCCCGATTTTCCCGGACATATTTCCCTGATTATGATTTTTTCCTGTTTCCCTGAGTTATTTGAATGTAAGTCCCTGATTTTTATGCGCGACATGGTGGAAACGTGTTTGATTTCAAAAACCAACATCATTGCTAAATTGAATCACGTGCTTCACGTTTGCATGTGTTAAACTGCATGTACACGGTAAAAACGAGTAACCGACATTTCGTGCTCATGTATGGAAAGTAAAACACAAAGTAGCCTCAGCTTTCGGTTGATTCTGGGGTTCCCAATCCCTTCATTGTTTCCTGCGCTAAATTCACGGCAAGCTGCACCAAAATCAATACAAAATTTGGGTCGGTTTGTGTTCCACCTCCTACATTAACCAAAAGTAGCACAAAAACACAAGTGTTCATCAGTGTGAAAAACTCTTCACGCACTCGAAATTGTCTGATCCGTGACCGATTTCCCTGATCATTGACCAGTTTTTGTGATCTTGGGCCGATTTTCCTGACATTTTCCTTATTTTTCCTAATAATATCAAAATTCCTGAAATTTTCCAGATACCCCGGGTTTTATTGATGATAGACACCGTGAGGGTGACCCAAAAGTTCAGCACTACACCTATTGCCCCTCAGGTTCTTGCCCCAATTCAAGGTGGTCCTTTCAAAAGGTCGGAGAATCCCAGAAGTTGTTTCTTTTGCCCTGGCAGCACTCACAAAATTTAAAGTACCCACCTCAATTTTTTTAAAAATTACTGGCTGATGCCCCATATTGGTGGTCCGGAACTTTTGGATCACACTGTATAGAGGGAGTATGAACATTGTATACAGCAAAGTGGGGGACCAGAAAATGGTAGTGACCCTAGATGGAAGGGAGTTGTTCCTAACGTTTGACGCCTTGCTGAAAGAGACCAGGTTGCTAACATGCTCAGATCATAATATGAGCGTATTTGAGCTAAAAGAGACCACATGCTAATAAAGCAAATCAAGAGAGACTATGTAGCACGCAGACCCATGTTACCATGTTGGTCTTTTCGATGTAACGTAACATACTGTGGTTCTCATTGATAGCACATTGGCATCATGTTTGCGATAACATGCTACCATGTTTCACTCACCAACATCAACATGGTCGTTGTTAGCAGGGCGACCATCTAGCCCACTTGTTGCCAACCTTGCCATGAAAATGGAGGTACAGGTCGAAAAGATGTTTTTGGTAGAATGCAACAAAACTGATTTTAAAACTGCGACAATTTAATTTAATTCACGGCTATACTAAAAATAAAACCTTATTGTCTGCCATTTTCAATCCTCTGCTTGCAACATCCATCATTTTTTGGTTTTGGGGAGCTCCACAAAGTCAAGATGGCTGAAAAAATCATAAACGGATAGTCCAATGATCTTATTTTCACAATTAAGGGACTTTTGCGAAAAAGAGCTCGGTCCGCGAAATTTCAAAACTGACTTTTTGGTGTTTAAGCATTATGGAATGACCTACGAAAATTTTGGCTTAAAAAAGAACATCAGCCCAAGTTCAAATGATGTAATCTCCAAGGAAAGGGTTCAAAATCCCGATTTGCCATGATCAATACATAACACCGCGGTATATTTTTGAGATAAAAGAGTATACTCAGTGAAAGACTTCGTATTAAAGGGATCGCATTTGAGAATGCAGTATCTCTGAAGCTTTTGATTATTCTAAATAACAAAAACCTATGTAGCTATACGTGTTACCTCCTGATAGTAGTGGTAAAATTTCAAGATCTAATGCGCAAACTTAATAAGCGAAGAGGAATATGAAATGAGGACCCACGCAGCCTTTTACTAGACAACGCTTTTGCGGCAGAAAATACTTGACGCTGCTTACTGCTTACTCTCGGGCTCTTAATTACGTAAACCAATCACAAACTATCTATTTTCCAATCGATAACAATAGGATTAGGGAATAGGCGTCTTCCGCAATAAAGACACAAGCCTCTATGCGCCACTTTACCGAACAATACCTCAATTGGACTACATTTTGCAATTTGGAACTATAAATTCTAGCTCGGTTTATAAAACAACTGACCATTGGCGCTGCATTTGGTGCAATGCGAGAAGTATTCATGCAGTCTTGCAGGCTCTAATAAGCGTTTAACGCCGGCCGCATGCACTGTGTTAGAACAATTGCGGCATCGAATCATGGGATGGGCCTAATAAGGTCCATGTTGTATTTCGACACCAAAGTGGACTACATTTTGCAATTAGAAACCACAATTTCTGGCTTAGCACTTAAAAGTATAGGTAAATTTATGACACATACACTGACTCTAAAGTGAGCTTAACATTTTGGTTACTTTTTGCAAAATGTTGTCCAATCCAAACCAAACTATATACTACGCTATACACTACGCTATATACTATGTTGTCCAAACTATATCATTTTGGATGGTTAACACCACGAAGATTCAGAATACACGTTTACCGCTGAAAACGCATTAGCCATTATGCACCCTTCAACCGAAAAATACCTTAATTTCTGGCTTATAACGCGAATGCACGCCCTTCTATCTGCACAAAAATGAAGTGAGCCGCTTGAAACTTGATCTGCCTGACACTAGAAAAAATTTTCCGTCAAAACTTCAAAATCTGGTTTTTTGACCCACCTCCATAAAAATCGCTTTAGTGATAGTGTTGCCTTTGTGATTCCAGGAACCTTTACCTGTAAATGGTCCCAGGAATGCATAATTTTACGGAAAGTGTTGATTTTGGCGCCCGATCTGGCGACCGTGCACAGAGGGCCCCCTCCCTTGCCGATCTCACTGTTTTCCCACAAAAATAAATAAAATATGCGCCCAGCTAAATTTAGCCGCTACCTTTTCCTGAACGCGAGTAATTGCAGACGCTCTCTTCTCCCCCCACATCTATCCCTCTCTCTCTGTAGAGCATTGCCAGATTTGGACTTAAAAGTTGGAATTTCTGAGGCGATCCATGAGCAGAGATGCAAAATTTCATGATACTTCATGTGACGAAATTTCATAAATTTATTTGAAAACTTTTTGAGACATTGGATGGGCATGGTGCACTCAAAGACATAAAAAACTCGGTTTACGAGGAAGTTGGGATTCAAATTTTTGGGTAAAATTCTCGATAATTTGTAGCAGGAAGCAAATTAGGACCCGAGGTATGACATTTCGGGAAGTCTTCCGAGTTAACAGACATTTTAAGAAATTTCAATTTGCGTCTCAGTCTAAGGGAAAAGACTAATCAGTCATGACGTCACGACAGAGTTTCACTTGGAAAAGTAAATAATTGCGATGAAAAGGAAAATTGTTTTGGTCTTAAGGGAGACTTACGACGAAATCCAGGGCGTCTACTCAACAGGCTGGCCAAAAATCAGTGCTTTTACTGCACTTTCCCAAGAAATTCAGTGCTTTTTCATCAGAACCTCCATTTGACGAAATTCGAAAAATTTCAAGACTTTGAATTTCTCCTCAAAAAATTCAAAATGGCGGCGTCCTAAAGAGCAGCCAATTTTCCTGAAGTTAATATGACCATTTTCGGGCTTCTTTAGCACCTAGAAATCGAAAAAAATTGGTTTGGTTCGAAGTACAAACAAAAACCCGAAATTTGTTGTGCTGTGTTATAAACAGTTTTTAAAGAATTTTAGCGCAAACTGTAGGGGCGTAATGCATTAATTTAATTGATTCAAAATTTATTGAATATTTAAAAAGAAAACTTGGCAACGCTACCATTACGCAAGATCATTTTTTGCGACTTAAAATTTTCATAAATAGGGCCGTTTGTTATAGAAGAATATAATGCTGTAAAATGGAAGCGATCAGAGTTACGAGGGAATCGGCCGTTTTTGCAAAAAGCTCTTTCAAAAAGCGACCCGCAGCAGGTCACATTGAGTTAAGGCCGAGTTCACATGCTGAAAATGCAAGATGATCCAAGTAGAAATCAGCGGTGCATCAATGAGAATGCAATTTCAAGCAATCAAGGTTAATCAGGGGCGCAACTAATATAAGTTCATCTGCGCTATTTGAATACATTTCGAACACAATTCGGACAAAAAAAACTGAATTGGCCAAAACTTGTGCTTGAAATTTGTTGTTGCGTGATGGCTGATTACAGCCATTTAAGCAGCTCCCATTTTCACTAATCACACACTCAATCGCTCACTTATCGTCCGCTTGCCAAAGTCTCGGGCTGGTTTTCACGACCTCTCGAGCTTGGTAGCAGAAAATTCTGGAGGCTGCACTGCACTGAGGATTGGCCCAACAAGGCCGAAACGCGTCCGCAGTTGCCTTCCTGAATGGACGTAACTAGTGTTGCACCAAACAGCATATATCTTTGAGGGAAAACTGAGTTCAAATGAGCTTTTTACCTCTGTATTGAGATATTCAGCTTTAGTTTGAATTTTTAATGCACGTTGGCAAAAAACTCCAACATACTGTCTTACGACCTGTGCGTCCACCGCAATTAGTTTGTGTCTCATTTTCAGTGTGCGATAGTAATTGAATCATCATCGGTGCTCAAAATTACGCCTGCAGCATTCGGCAGCGTTGCATTTTTCCAGCCTCCCCTCTCCGGCCGCCCTTTTTCCAGCGCTGCTTGTAGCGCACTGATTCTGATTCATAATCCGGCGATTCCTTCGTTATTTATGCCGGCCGTGATTAATTCGATTTAGCTCTTCAAAGAAGCAAGGCGCAGGTGAAGGCACGGCGGTTTTGCGTTGGCTGATATATTAGGCGTGGCATATTTACAAGGAAGCAACGTCCATCCAGCGCCATGCCGCGTGTTGCCCAGGTTGAATGCCTCGCAAAGCTCAGCGCGTAACGAGCGCAGCTTCGGCATCGCAAGCTCTTCTGCCTCGATCTGTGTGATGCGAGCGAATATTAAAATAAAGTCCTTTATTTTATACACGGATTTGAACAGCATAGAGAATTTGCAGGTGTCTGAAATATGATGAATTTCGTGTTTAAGTGGAAACTACTAGGTGAACTGAACACGAGGATACCCTTGGTTCATGAATTGAACAGTTGTTGGAGAAGATATGACAAAATGATGTAACCTGCTAAAATACGTGTGTTTAAATGGGAAATGGCGCCAGATGATGTCACTAGGCGGTGCATTTCTCACTTTTAAATCTATTTTTATAGTATTTCCCTTATCAGAAAAAATTATAAAAATACTTTGAAATCAGCTCTTTAAGCACTTTCAGATGAAGCAATAAAAAATTTGCGTGCAAATTCTTCAGTGGACTGCATTTTGCAATAGGTCAGTTGTGCTGGTCTCAGAATCGTGCCTCGATGCTTGATCCTTGTAAATTAGCTAAAAATAATAAGATCCGTCCAAACAGTAACTCTCTACGTTCAATATTAACCGAGGTATCACGCTTTGAAAAATTTGGTTTACGACGTCATCCTCTGCGAAACACGTTGGTTTTTTTACCTTGCTTCCATCCGAGTTTCACGTTGAGTAATCGGTGCAAATGTGCGTCCCACCGACTGATGGAAGCAAGGTGGAAAAAACCAAGGGTGTCATTACCGCGGTGGATGACGGTGTAAACCGAATTTTTCAAAGTGCTCTTATTATTTATGGCTGATCCACAAAAATCAAGCATCGAAACAAGATTCTGTGACCAGCGCAACTGACCCATTCGGAACTGCAATCTCTGGCTCACCTGTAAAAAGGCATGCATGGGTTTCAGGACATTTTGTCAACGATTTTTTGTCCGCGCACCTTTTTTGTCCGGTAGTTTACGCCCACACGTTAAATAAGCAACAGTGACTTGGTCCAAGCGTTATATTTTAGTCGGTTTGTAAAATTATATTGAAAATATGGAAAAGAGAAATTGAGAGAGAAGGAGGTGTTGTTATGGTTGCTCATTTTCTAAATGAAATGTTATCACATTCTCCTTTTGAATCATCTTTTTAAATTTTCATTGGTGAATATTTGGTTTTATTTCTACCCTTAAAATATTGAATGTACAATATACCTTATATATGTATGGGTACTTTTTTTTTATTTTTCCTTTACGAAATGATTACTTCATTTTGAAAACATTCATATTTTTAAAACGTGAAAAATATTTGTAGAACCTTTTCCAAGCGACATTAATCTCAATGAGCCGCAGTTGTGCTGACAGAAACTGCAAAAATGAATTAAAGAAAAAAAAAACCAAGAAGCACGCAATCTTTAGTTTTAATCCATTTGTACATCGATCTTTTAGAGTCAAATACGTCAAATTTTGAGCGTTTCGTTGCGCGCTTACACCTCGCTGCAGCACAATAAAAGCACGAATGTAAAAGAAAAAATTTAAGTGCTTTGGAAATCATTAAATTTGACACGGAACCACCAATATTTAAAAAACACACATTACATTATTATTCTCCTTTGATAAATTGATACATATTTTTCCCCGTCAATTTAAATGAGAATAATCAATGCAGAGTGTGTTAACATTTCAAAATCATGTGTTAAAAAACGCTGACTATGCGAGTATAAATATTAAAGCCGAACAGAGCGGAGCGGCGTGCTGCCAGCGCGCGAGGCTCACTGGCGCCTACAAACCTAAGTGGATACTTCACGCATTGCACAGTGCTTGAAGTATCCACTTAGGTTTGTAGGCGCCAATGCGCGTTTTGCGCTGGCCGCTCACCCGCCGTGCGGCGGCGCCTGAAGCAACTATTTTATAACAGAGGTGATGCACAGTATTATACGAAATTGAACGTATTAAGAATGACAGGCATCCTTTAAAAGTACAGATCTTTCCTCGCAAAATAAATCAAGATACTTATCGTACACAGGAAAAATCTAAGAGCCTTTAGCTGAGGCAAATATAGTGGTTTATCCGGTTCAGGTATAACAAGGTGGGCATTCCTTGAAAGATAATTAAGTCCTGTTACACCAAAGAGGTGTAGAGAGTTTTAGTGAATTTTGTCTCAAGGAATTGACGCTCCCCCATTTTTACCAAAACTCTCAACTATATATTATTCTCCGTTGGACCAAACAGACAAAACAAAAAAACAAGTAAACCCTCATTCTTCCAAGACATTATACATTTTCATCCAAAAACGTCGGGAGCAATTGTCGTTTGTATTTACATGTAGGCCAATTAACTTTGGGTCTCAACTGGCACGTGGACCAAAATTCCCGTGCCGGAAAAACGCGTGGACGTAAATTACTGGAAAAAACAGGTGCGCGAACAAAAACTCGTTGACGAAATGTCCTATAACCCATGCGTGCTTAAGGAAACTATTGGTACGTACATTATGTGTAAACTGAGCCAGGAATTGCAGTTCCTATTTGCAAAATATAGTCAAATTAGTCCATCCACATATCATGCGGCCTAATTTCCTCCCTTATTTCGTGTTTTGACAAGGATATTCAGGGAGAAAAATCTTTTGGAACTTTCTATGAATTTCTTCGAGCGATAAATTTATAATATTGAGTTTTCCAGTCGGCCACCGCGGAAAATAAGGGCATTTTCCGAGGAGCGATTCAACGAAAAACTTCAACCCTCTTCCTTCCCGCCCGCATTTTCAAAAGTCGCCGTTCATGTTGAGCTGGGCTTCTTACAAATGGCTGACTCCAGCATGTTTCGTATCACGGGTTTTAAAAGTTATCGCATCTCAGAAAATGTTTCCAATTAATAATTCTCGAACGAGAATTCTCATTGAGTGTTGCACCAATCGGAAATTTCTTTAAAGTGACAGAATGTCTCTTTGAAGCAGTATAAATACAGTTTGAAACAAGATTTTCTGTTGACTCACAACGCGAATTCTTCTCAGGGAATGATTAATTGGGATTTGCATTGATCGAACAGAAAATTTTTCTCCTTGGGGGAAATTTTGTCCATTTTCGGGAATCAGATTTGCCATGAAAGTAATGTTGAATCACTAAAACCAATACGTGTGTATACAATCAATCCAGCAAACTGTTATCGATGTTTCTAAAGTGAGATTTCTATCGTTTTAAAGCATTAGTTACTTCTATAGACAGGAGAAGATGGTAAAAATAAGTGCTTTAACACAGCGGAAGTACGTGTAAAAGATTGAACACAGTTTCCAAAGAGTGTCTGTTCTACGTATTTAGATTAGGTTTTCTTATACGTCTTTCTAGGAGCAAACCTGGTTGCCAACATCTAAAAAAAAAACTTGTATAACGAGCTACGGATTGCGTTAGGGAATGGATTTCAGACTTTTTTTTACAGGCTCATGGTGATTTTTGTGCGGGTTTGCATTCAAAAAATCTGTTGATTAATCTGCATCTGTTGGATGGAATGGATTAATGCGTTTTTGCGATTTAAGTACGTTTTCTTGCGTAAAATTGGCGTTTGAGAAACACGATGATGCCACTGATTTTCTCTGAAACGAACTCTAAAATTTAAAAATGCTCTCAAAGTTGAGGCCTCAATGGAAGGGATATCCCACGGTATCCTGAGAGCACTCCTCTATATCTAGTCAGACTCTCCATGGAAAGATGGGGAGCGGGATTACCGTGTTTCCAGTTTTGGAGTCCCCAAACAAATTGGTAACCATGCTAATGTACTTGCTCCCTATTTTTGCATGGATAGTTAAACCTGATAAAGAGCAGGGCTAGATTCACCAACTTGCCGCTCATGGGCCGCCTGTATTTTGCCGCCCCCTTCTCATTCGTTTTGAAACTCGATAAAAACCATCAAGTGAACGTGCCAGCGAGGGAGGGGTGCATAAGACGCATTTACTCGTGTTGAACATATTTTTTGGGAAAGCCCTGTCAACACTACTTGCAAAAGTTCACGGAACTTTGCGCGAAAGTTAAGTTTCGTAAACCTATCTCTGTGTGGACAAGGCCTTCCATGTTTGGCGCAAAGCGTGAAGTATTCAGACAGTTTTGTAAGCGCTACGCGTTTCACGCCGACCGCTGCTGAACGCACTGTGTTGGACGCAATGCGTGAAGTATTCACGCAGTCTTGTAGGCGCTATGCATTTCATGCTGACCGCACTGTGTTTGGCGCAATGCGTGAAGTATTCACGCAGTCTTGTAGGCGCTATGCGTTTCACGCTCACCGCAATGACCGCACTGTGTTTGATGCAATGCGAGAAGTATTCGTGCAGTCTTGTAGGCGCTAATATGTGTTACATGCCGATCGCCGCGCCGCCGAGGGCTCCTCCTTTTCATCTCAAGTCCTCGTTATCATTTCTCTCTAAGTCGCGCCGTTCCAGGCCAAATTGCGTGTTTGGTTTCTCTCTAAACTCGACTAATTGAAGGTACTGTCTCTTGTATCACTAAGAGACGACAAAATTAGAAATTACTATACTCTCAGTAAGTGAGAGTTTTTGTCGCCTTTTCTCGTTTGTAATTTTTTTTGCCTAAATCCGATTTTTTTATACCTACACTTTAAAAAAATTGCAAATTTTTGCCGCCCCTTAGATTTGCCGCCATGGGCCGCGGGCCATGTGGCCACCCCTTTAATCCGGCCCTGATAAGGAGGTGTACTCTCAGGATACCGGGGGATATTTCCTCCATTAAGGTCTCAACTTTGAGAGCCTCTTCGAGTTTGTTTCAGAGAAGATCAGTGGCAACATTTTGTTTCTCGAAAAAGTCAACAAAGGAATTAGTACTTAGATCGCAAATTCCTGACACATGCAAGAGTTTCATTACACCAAACGGGTGCACTTCTATGTTCGGATAACTTTTCCTCTTCTTTCAGTGGTGTACATTGCTGCCGTGCTAAGCAAGAACGCCGTAAATGCATCAAGATTTTCCCGCGTTTTTTGGAACTTAACACTTCATAAAATAAAAACTGTTTTACCCATGCACCTTAAATTTTTAGGCTAAGTTCCTGATAGTATTTGCAGACGAATTCTGTAAAAACATTGTCCCGCAAGGTGCGCAAGTTTTTCTGTTAGGATACATCGTTTCCATAAATTTGAAATTGCATTTACTGCGTTTTTGCGTTGCACGGCAGATTGATGGTCCTTATTCTGCCGTGCTAAGGGAAAACGCCGTATGAACATTCGAGAGTTGCCAAATTTCCATGTATAAAACATGTATTTTTGAGGAGAGTTATGAACATCTTTTCCTGGAATTTTCGGATAATTTAGATCTAATTACAAAGAAAATTCTCTGGAAAGTTGAATGGAAAATGTTCAGGAGTTTTCCTGAAAATTCGTATTCAATCAAAGTAAATTTGGCAACTGACGGAGGCTCATACGGCGTTTTTCCTTAGTACGGTAGTATTCTAGTGTTCCTCCACCTTGACCAAGAGACTTCAACACTTGCAACTGAGGATACGTAGCTTGGAATCCATGCATTTGCTCCCTATCAATATATGCCCATTGATTTGTTTACAACAGCTTATACCAGGGGCTTACTTACGTGGACGTAAGTATGTAGGTCAGTGCACGGTCTTTACCGCGCTGATGTTTACATTCGCACTCTCGCCTTGAGCACGATTGCTCACTTGAGAGACGTCTAATCTGCCGTGAAGGTTACCATTCGCTATGGCGTTATGCGGTTCTCACTTAGCACTGACTTGATCAAATCATAAGTGATGATTCTCGCGCGGTGTAGAGCGAGTAGCCGCCCTATTTTACCACTTCTGACTTTAAAATCCGTTTGTTGTCCGTCCATAACTTGACCACACAAGCATGCAGAAAATAGCACAAAGGAGAGCTGAAATGAGCAAAATTTTCTGAATTTTCTTGAAGTTATAGCCTAAGAAGAGGTACAGATTTGCCGCAAACCTACCTCTTTGCCTTATGCAACTTTTTTGCCACTAATGTGTATAATAACACACAGCTTTATTGTCCTTGAGTCAAACTAGAGTCCCTTAATGGGCGTTAGGACCAGCCGGCTCATGGATGTCACAAACGGGAGGGAAGATCACACATATTGAACATTTTTCATATCTTTGATCAACTCATTTTTAAATTATCCCTCTCTACCAGGGACAACTCTCTACCTACCCTCTCTCATCCCGTTTGATTTCTGACGTACCCCTATAATTTCCTGGTCCATTCCAGTTTAAAATTTTCGCAATTGGTGGAAATGTAATCTTTATTCCCGTTTCGAAACTGAGGAGGTCTAAGATAGGGGCCAAACAGAAATGGATTTCTGGCCAAACCATTGTGGTCAAGGAGATACTGGAATTTTTGACCGATCAGAGACCTCATCTGCGAGGGATAGGGAGGGCAAGCAACGCGGCTTGAAGAAATGGAGGTGGAACATTCATCCACGGGTCTCACGAAGAGTAGTCGAGTAAAATATTATAAAAGAGCCGGGGGACTATATTTCGTCGTTTCCTGAAATAACTATGTCAAAGCATAGATGAGGGGACAAGGGGGTACGGGGCCGTAGGGGGGAGGGGCTCGGGCCGAGTGGCGAGCGATAGCCCTCAGCGTCTGTGCCAAAATTCAACTAAAAAGCGTGCATTCGGCGGAGAATGGCCACTGCTAACACTTTGCTCAATCGAAGCATTGTAAGCTAGAAAAACCGATTTAGTTTCGATTATCCGCGATTCAGATTATCGGCGGTTCAGATTATCCACGGTTGATCCGAAATATATTTTCACTGAGCTTTAAAATGGGAAAATGATGGAAAGCTCAGACGTATAGTTCTTTAATTCCTCAAAAAGTTGCATTTTTTGCGACAAAATGTATCGAAAAGGCAAAATTTATCTCTTTCGGTGGTGAGCATTCGTATTTGGCTACTTTTGTAATTGATGTTATGTTGTATCTTTTCCCTCTTCTTTCTGGAAAAAAATAGCCTATCACATTCGTTTTTTAAGCTGATTTTCTGCCTATGATCGTCCGCGGTTTCCCAATAACAATGGCAGTATCTCACTACGAAGCACTTACAGCATCCTGCTCTCAATTGGAAAGAGTAAAATGTACGGCACCTACACTCCTACAGGCTCATTTATTTTTCAAAAATTATAAGAGTCTATTTAAGAACAAGAATTTTTTAGCAAACTACACGGAGCACAATCCTGCATTTCTGGATCCAAAGGGGAGGCGAAAGATGATCACCTGCCTATTTTCGTCTTAAAAGTCGAATAGAAGACGGATGAAGCAAGAGAAAAAGCGGAGAAACTTTAATTTGGGGCCAAAAACCCGCACTTGCCACTATAGAGTCGAATGAGCTTCATGTTGCATTGAGGTACCACTACCTCAGGCTCAATTCAGAAAAAAACGTCAGTGTCATTAGTTTTCTCATGCACATAGGTGCTTTTATGGATGAGCCAGAGCAGGTTCTTACAAACGAAATGTAGCTCAATTGACGCAAAACTGGAGACGTGTGGAAAAGATGGGGTGTGTTCGTACAAGCTGCATAAGAAATAATGTAAAACAACGGCGTGATTCATTTTGGAAAAATGGAAAAGTAGGATTTTACATTAAATCAAAAGGAATTGATCGCCAACAAATGCTAACTCATGAGCCGTGGGCATGTGGCAAGAGCGTCTAGAAACAGGGCTCATGAGTTAAAGACTCAGATCCGCGGATAGTCGTCTGCAGTGGCGTGGCGTGAATGATCGATATTTCTTCATTTGAAGCTGTAGTAAAGAATCGTTCATTAAGGTTCTCGTTACGAACACCTTGATAATCGATCCTTTTACATGATTCAAACGGCAAATCAATCGATACGTGGCAAAGCACGCCACGTCATTGTCGTCTCCGCCGTCACCGCTGACGTCACTGGCGCTTTCTTGTGCCCATTCATTATTACGATCCCCAAATAAAGAGCACACTCCATATTTTTCATCCGTCTTCGGTTCCTTTGACCACAAATACCTCCAAACAATCGATTCCAATTGAAGCAACCTAGCTCGATGAGATCGATTATTTTCGTGCGTTTAAATGAAACAAAACCCGGCGTTGCCAGCTCCCGAAGTCACCGCCACCGTTCGGCCGTTTCAGGTGTCAGGATCCGCCCCTGTCATCAAGAGTCCTCAACGTAGTAATAAACAATTCATTAGTGGCGGAATTTATGTGCGCGCACTTAAGGACAGCGAGGAATGCGGTTGCGAAAAGGTGCGGAAGAAGCGACGGAAAACGTTAACAGCGGCTCTATAAATGGCGGGGGACCCAGAGCGCCGGCCCCCCGCCCCCCTCCCAAACCTCGGGGCGCTCTCGGCATATTCCACAAAACAGTGGCGTGGCATGCTCTGCGATAGATCGACCGATCCGCCATTTAAACCTATGGAAAAGGATCGATAAACAGGGTGGTTGCAACGATCGCCTTGATAATCGATTCTTTACCGTGGCTCCATATGGGGAAACATCGATGTTCGATCGTTCGCGCATCGCTACTGCCACAAAAATGTGTGTCAATAAGTCGCGTTTCGGCCGCCGATCTCGCAGCCCTGGTAACGTGAGATCGCGACTCGGTGGCTGCCCGCGCCCTTGCCGCTCCGACCCGGAAAAACGGAGGTTTTTCGCGGGAAATTCGACGGTTGATTTGGGAGATTTGGCAACGGCGCCTGCCACCCGCGACACAAGGCAGTCGCGCCGGCTGAGATGGAATCTCGATCGGAAGTCAACGCGATGTGTCCAGTTTGACAGAGTTTGAGGTAAATGCCGAAGCGTTTGTAGGGTGTCTACTATAATTTGATTTTGGATTTTCCTGGTATTTTAGACGAGTTTCTCGATTTTTTTGCTAGAATAAATAGAATTAATTTAAAAAATCAACATATGATGAATTAAATGAAATGTTTGAAAAACGCATGAAACACTCGACATTTTCTGATTCATGAACGATTTTTCGAACATTTTTCTAATTTTCCCTGATAACAACAAGTTTCTTGGTATTTTCCGGTTTTTACTGACGATAGACAACCTGATTTGGTCAGAACTGCACTGAATTTGTATTTAATATTAAAATACAGTGAAGAGTTCTTAACAACGCATGAATGAACTTTGTAAGCTTATTATCGTCGGTTCCAAGACAAGAGAGCGGAACTAACATTTGCAACTGAAAGAATTAGAAGCCCTACTGAGACCTTCCTGAGGGATCTGTCGTATTTTTAATCATTTTTCGGAGACAGCTTTGAAAAAGTGTTAATACAGTTAACTGAAAATTTTGTAGGGAGTTACACGATCTTAAACAGCGTTGCAGAGCTTATTATGCGTGCGTTTTGCCATAACTCTAAATAATGATTACCTACTCCACGAGTGAAAATAATCAATTCGCTTCATTGCATCATTTTCACTTTTTCCCAGGCGAAGGAACATAACTATATCTCAACGGTGCGAAATTTCTGTTTGTATTGAGCTTCTCCATCTCCTCAGAAACTGATAGAGATTTCCATATGGAATTTCACTAATTTTTCCTCCGATTAAACGCAAAAATGGGCAAAAGTTTAAACAAAAATAGGACAGTCTTATTCTCGTAAGAATTTGAGTTGCTTGAGTCAATTAGGAGTAGAGAGATAATCTCTCTACTAATAGGGTTTCTTTGTTTGAGGTATGAGAATGAAAGCACTCTCTTGATTAGGAACAGAAAAATAACTCGAAGGGTCGATGTAGAATGCTCAGTGATTTACTCCATTAAAATATTTAAAATGCAAAATTTAAGGCAAAGCAAATTAAGAGACGTGTCTCCCCGGTTTAACCATCAATATACCGCGTGGCGGTCACGAAGAAGAAGAAGAAGACGATTCGAAACGAGGCTGAAAATTGGCCAATCTTTAATTTTCGGCAGAAAAAAATAGGTTAATTTGGATGTTAAAGGGGGAGTGGGCCTCGGAAAGGAGCAGGAGGGGGAACTTGGGGAGAGGAAAGGGGGAAGAGCAGCGCGAATTAGGTGGAAAATGATGGGGGACGGAAACTGCCTCGCGCCAAAATTAATAAATTTATCATTACGCAGGAACACATGATGAATGCTTCATTCCAGAGGAACCACTGAACCACTGAGGAAACGACTGGAACAAAATTTCCGTCTGGAATCTTAAAAATTTAATCTTTCGCGAGATGATGCGAAGTTCGTCTTTTTCCTTAGTGAGGAAGAGATAGCTCACAAAATTTCTGAAGTTCATTCTGGAATAGTCTCTTGATAGAGGCACTCACGAGGACTGTAAGGCAGATATTTTCATGCACGAGAATCTTTTCGTCTTATCTTCGATTAGAATGTTAGGATTTCACAGACTGGATGGAAACTTTAAGGCTTTAAATTGAGTTGAGGATTAATAAGACCACATTTTGCTTAAGAGCTTAAATTTCAGGCTCATTCATAAAAGCACAAACCTGCAACGGGAAACTAATGGCATATACGCTGTTTCCAACATGAGACAGAAATTGTAGTTCCTGATTGCGAAATGTCGTCCGATTGGACCACATTATATGATGAGCAACTAAGATTTCTGGCTCATTTTAGAAGCAAATTATGCACTGTCAGTTTCTCTGTGCAGAGAGTTGCTTTCTTTGATGAGCCAAGTATGGTAGTTATTTATTGCAAAATGTCGTCAGATTACAATATTCAATTTTACATTCGAGATAATGATGAAAAGTCAGAAAGATTTGATAATTTCATTACAAAAAAACTAAACCAATTCTTCCTGTCCTTTTTTCAAAATATTTTTTTAAAAAACGTGTTTCAAACGGGCTAAATAAAAGAGCCTCACCAAAAAGTGGTGTTTTTTAGCCCCTTTTTTTATACCCAAGTTGGTCAACCGGACAGAGCTCAAATGAAAGCCTATGGTAAGACAAACTTCCATGCAAAGTTTCAACTTGAAGTGATCCCTGGTTTAGGCTGCACAGCGTTGCCAATTTTCCAGTTTCATGTGCTAAAATCAAGGATATTGGACTATTAGTCCGGTGCATAAGTAGACTAGTACACCCGAGTTGGTCAACGGGACAAGGCTCAAACGAAAGCTTATGAGACAAACTTCCAGGAAAAGTTTTACTTTGAAGTGAAACCTCGTTTAGGCTGTACAGCGTCGCCAATTTTCCATTTTCATGCGCTATACTCAGGGAATACTGGATCATCATGGTTCAACAGGCTAGTACACCCGAGTTGGTTAACGGGACAGGGCTCAAACGAAAGCTTATGGTAAGGCAAACTTCCAGGAAAAGTTTCAACTTGAAGTTAAACCTCGTTCAGGCTATAAAGCGTCGCCAATTATCCATTTTTATGCGCTATACTCACGAAATACTGAATCATCATGGATCAACAGGCTAGTACACCCGAGTTGGTCAACGGAACAGGGCTCAAACGAAAGCTTATGGTAAGGCAAACTCCCGGGAAAAGTTTCAACTTGAAGTGAAACCTCGTTTAGGCTGTACAGCGTCGCCAATTTTCCATTTTCATGCGCTATACTGGATCATCATGGTTCAACAGGCTAGTAAACCCGAGTTGGTTAACGGGACAGGGCTCAAACGAAAGCTTATGGTAAGGCAAACTTCCAGGAAAAGTTTCAACTTGAAGTGAAACCTCGTTTAGGCTGTACAGCGTTGCCAATTTTTAATTTTTATGCGCTATACTCAAGGAATACTGGATTCATCATGGTTCAACAGACTCGTATACCCGAGTTGGTCAACGGGACAAGGCTGAAACGAAAGCTTTTCCAGGAAAAATTTCAACTTGAAGTGAAACCTCGTTTAGGCTGTACAGCGTTGCAAATTTTTTATTTTTATGCGCTAAACTCTAGGAGTACTGGATTCATCATGATTCAACAGGCTAGTACACCCGAGTTGGTTAACGGGAAAAGGCTCAAACGAAAGCTTATGGTGAGGCAAACTTCCAGGAAAAGTTTCAACTCGAAGTGAAACCTCGTTTAGGCTGCACAGCGTTGCCAATTTACCACGATGATCCAGTATTCCTTATGAGTATAGCGCATAAAAACGGAAAATTGGCGACGCTGTACAGAGTGAACGAGGTTTCACTTCAAAGTGAAACTTTTCCCGTAAGTTTGCCTTACCATAAGCTTTCGTTTGAGCCTTGTCCCGTTGACCAACTCGGGTATACTAGTCTGTTCAACCATGATGAATCCAGTATTCCTTGAGTATAGCGCATAAAAATGAAAAATTGGCGACGCTGTACAGCCTAAACGAGGTTTCACTTCAAGTTGAAACTTTTCCCGGAAGTTTGCCTTATCATAAGCTTTCGTTTGAGCCCTGTCCCGTTGACCAACTCGGGTGTACTAGCCTGTTGAACCATGAGGATTCAGTATTTCGTGAGAATAGCGCATAAAAATGGAAAATTGGCGACGCTGTACAGCCTGGACGAGGTTTCACTTCAAGTTGAAACTTTTCCCGTAAGTTTGCCTTACCATAAGCTTTCGTTTGAGCCTTGTCCCGTTGACCAACTCGGGTAGACTAGTCTGTTCAACCATGATGAATCCAGTATTCCTTGAGTATAGCGCATAAAAATGAAAAATTGGCGACGCTGTACAGCCTAAACGAGGTTTCACTTCAAGTTGAAACTTTTCCCGGAAGTTTGCCTTATCATAAGCTTTCGTTTGAGCCCTGTCCCGTTGACCAACTCGGGTGTACTAGCCTGTTGAACCATGAGGATTCAGTATTTCGTGAGAATAGCGCATAAAAATGAAAAATTGGCGACGCTGTACAGCCTAAACGAGGTTTCACTTCAAGTTGAAACTTTTCTCGGAAGTTTGCCTTACTATAAGCCTTTGTTTCAGCCTTGTCCCGTTGACCAACTCGGGTGTACTAGTCTACTTATGCACCGGACTAATAGTCCAATATCCTTGATTTTAGCACATGAAACTGGAAAATTGGCAACGCTGTACAGCCTAAACCAGGGGTCACTTCAAGTTGAAACTTTGCATCGAAGTTTGCCTTACCATAGGCTTTCATTTGAGCACAGTCCGGTTGACCAACTCGGGTATAAAAAAAGGGGCTAAACTTGGCGAGGCTCTTTCCGACAAAAAACTACGGAAATTCATGTAAACAGGGTAATATTACAAAGCAAATCAACGATCAATATGCAGTCATGAAAACGTATAAGCAAGCAATCAATCGAGTAGTGCCGGTTTTTACTTACCGCAACGCAACGCCATGCTCTGGTCGGGAAAAAGATTCGCCTTCAAATGGAGACGTATGCAAAGTATGCGACGATCAGGTCGAAATAGTTATCTACTCCGCCCCTTGTTCTCGAGTCCAAGTCCCAAAGCGTTCGGCCTGCAATCAAACGAACGCTTTAATACTTTGAGCCGAAGAATGATCCAAGAAGGATTAATTTTCTATTAGTTCTTGTCAAACATTCTCTCGCGAGATCAAAATACCACCGCTGGTGGTGCAAGCGGGCGTGCATCAAATGAGATTTCTTGCTAGCGCGCCAAATTATTACCACTATTCTCCAAGATTTGTTGCCAATATCTAGGTTTCAACCATCAAAAAATAATTTTGCAACTAGTGCAACTGACCCATTCTGTTGACACGAACAACTGGACACTGCCAACTTTCTCATATAAAACACGAATTTTTCAGGAGATATTTAGTTGAGTATTGTTCAAAGAATTCTATTCGCGATTTAACGTAGCAATTTTTACAATTTCGAGGGAACTCCCCATAATTGTTTCCAAAAATAAATATTCCATCCTCAGAAAGGCGTATCAGCAGGTTCGCATAGCGTTTTTCCTCACACAGATGAATTTCCCATCCAATTGCAGAATTTCGTATTAGGATAGATAAGAAACAACATCGCCTAACTCACAATTTTGGCGAAACTGAGTTAGTGACTTTGCCGCACTCCTCAGTATGAAACACGCAGGCTGATATTCTTAGTCTTTTCCAATTCCGCATGGGAGCACTGTATAGACTCTCTAGTTCATAAAACACTACAAATATAACCACAAAATTTAAAAAAAATATCGAAATTTCTTCTTTGTCCCGCAAAATCGTCAGTTTGCAGATAGGCGTTAATGGCGTTATTGTTCCTTGGCCATCGATGTTCGATAGAAGGCGAATTTTACATCCAACAGCCTGATTGTTGAAATTTATGTTGGCACGACGAGAATCGAAAATCGATATATGGCACGGCGCAAGTAGGGTTACGCCTTGTCTTATCATGCCGACGAAGCCAGCAGGCTGATCGCTGGAATTTATATACAAGCGATAGGCAAAGAAGACATAGGAAATATGGAGCGGTCCTATTGGTTGAAATGAGTGGTTCTTATAAACTAAGGGAGAAAATGATGAACTAACTAATGGGTCTCTCGTAGGTTGCCATTGGTTAGTCTATTACCTTTCTCCTTTATCCATTTCAACCAACTACTAGCACCAATAGTATGCCTTCATATTCTTTTTGTCTTTTTTATCTATAGCTTTGTCTATAACTTTTAAAAATCAGCCCGCAGTTAAAGTTTCAACAATCAGGCTGCAGTGGTCCTTGCGTTAAAATTATCTCTTGCGTAACCGAACCTCTTCCCCTTTTTTTCTTACCGGATTGCGGTAAAGAATGATTTCCGCAATTCTGTGCTACGCCCCATGTTTTCGAAGGAGGAAAGAAAGTTAAAATCGAAGCAAGGACAGCGTGCGCGGGGAGAGGAAGTTATGCAAGACCCGGTCAAACGCTATGTCCTCGAGCGGTAAGTGCGGAGAATTTTCAAAAGTAAGGAAGGTGTAAAATTATTTTAAGATTCAAGTGAACATAAATATAGACGTTATGCTGGGGGTTTTTCTCTCTTTTTTTTTTCTTTCTGGCTGTCATGTCTCGGTGAACGCTGGAAACGTATATTTACCGAGCTGGCGAAATGGCCAGCGCCCTCCCGCCGTTGTCATTCTATTCCCTTTCTTTTCCTCTTTTTGGCCTCCGGCGCAAACCGACGAACCATGGGAAGAGGCCAAAACCGACATCCCTGCCCGACACACTATTTTTTTTTTTAGCAAGATAACACGGTTCGCGTGTGGATTTGATAGCGGGTCATCAATTCTCGTCAGGTTGTTTGGACCGAGTTCATCAAAAAGGAATCAACGCGCATTGAGTTGAAACTGAGAAAAAGAGATTTGAAGTTTTATTCCTGCATAAGGCTCCAAGTAAAAAATGAACTTTGAACCCTCTTTTCACAACTAAATTTTTGTTATTAGACATTCGGATTTTGGTAGGAGAAAATTTAAAGCAAGTGAAACTTAAAAACATTCTTAACTAATTTTTTTTCGAAAATGTGGGTTAGTTTCTTTCTGATAAACTCGGTCTATTTAGGGGAAGAGCGTTTTAAGAAATGGAGATTATAACGATGGCTGCGTTCTGAGAGGAACTGGGCGGAATTAAGCGCGATATCAGCTTAACTGCATTTCATGTCCCTTAATTTTCTTTTAAGTTATTGTTTTTAACGGATAATTAAACTACTTGCGTCTTTGAACTTTTTGTAAAATTCTGGATTATGAAGAACACATTATTTCAAATTATTTCAAGTTTTGGTTTTTTTTTACTTTTTTGTTGAAAAAATAAAACATTACAGAAAATTGGTAGGATACAAGGAGCTCCCTGCAATACCACGTTAAAAGAAATAAAAGAAATAAAAAAGAAAGAAAACCACCATAGCTCTACCTCTGATACCGGACGAATTTCCTAATTTTTCAAGCAGTACGAGAGAAGTGTCCCTTTTCTACTCACTTCTCCACTCTTAAAACGCCTTCAAATTTTAGAGCCTTTAACTTCCTCTCTCGTACTAGCACTTATCATGGTATCTGTCACCTCGAATGGATCGAGTAACGAATTACACATTTGCCTTGGTTGTTCAATTAAAATATGGATGAAACCCTAGTGCGCACCTCCAAGGTGGATGACGTCACATGCCATGTTTTTTGAAGGGCGATTTATCTGTTAATATTGGACATAGAATCCACCTATGAAACCTATGATCCACCTATCCACGTATGATCTATGAACTGAAATCATCAAAACACGGTTTCGTGTCTGGCGCAGCTGACATATAGTGAACGTCCATGGTCTGGTAAAGTGTGTAAAGTTTCGAAATTACATGGAAACTTGTGACGGAAAGAAAGTTCAAACTCAACTACCTGATGCTTAAGAATTGAAATTGGAGGGTGAATTCTTCCCAGAATATGTTGGAAGACTAGTTTTGGTAGAAACCATTGATATCTTAATATTTCCTTGAACTGCACTTATGCACCTCGTCCGCCGAGCCCCTTAATCACCAAATATTGTCTCGCAGTTTGTGAATGTGCTGGAAAACTAAAGGACATTCTCCAGTGAAAATTTCAGATTTTCGCACGAACAACGGTAAAAAATGAGCATAATTTTGAACAGAATTTGGACGCTGTCATATAATTTTGAATTATAATAAAGTATTACGTCGGTAGATTTTGCAATCTCGGAATGGAAAAACGTATCTTTGTCTCGGAAACCATGCATTTTAGAAACGTTTGCCCATTAAATCAGCAATGACTTTCTCTTAATGTTAAGATGAAGAGTAAGCGAATTCTTATTTTCATTGTATACTCCCACAATCGTCATCGTCATTCGAATGCTCACTCCATTCTACGCCAGCTAACCAAGTCGCCTCGAGGTGGAGGGGAGGGGGTGTCTGCATGATGACGTCACAATTCGAAATCTACGCCCGCCTGACGAGCGGCGGGTGCGTCAGATGTGGCCAGACGGTGCTTAAAAATTCACCTTTCCGCGATAAGCGAGTGCACGGCGAAAAGTAATTCATCATTAGAGCTTGGCAGCATTTAGAGGGCCCAGGTCCATGGTCGACACTTTTGGCTACACCCACGACTGAATGCGCACCGGTCAGCTACTGCCGTGCTAAGGAAAAACGCAGTATGAACATTCGAGAGTTGCCAAATTTTCTTCAATTAAATGTTTCCTTTTGAGGAAAGTTATAAATATTTTGTCTTGAAATTTTCAGGAACTGTAGGTGAAATTGCAAACAACATTACCTGAAAAATTGGAGGAAATGTATTCATAAGTTTACCAGGAAATTAGTGTTTTGTAAATATAAATTTGGCAACGCCTGAAGGCTCATACGGTGTTTTTTTCTTAGCACAGCAGAGCAGGCTGTCCGGTCCGGGTGGTTCCGGTTCGCTAAGTTGAAAGCGGCGCCTGGATGCAACTACACAAGCTCGGAGGATGTCCGCATTGCATACCGATAAATTGAAGGCGCTTCGAGTTTCCGAGCAGGAGGAAGGTTTAAAATGTACGTGTGTCGAGGGTTGAAAATTAAATCAGGCACTCTGTCCAGTTCTTGGGCAAATAATCAACGCAAGAAGACTTACCAAGTTTTGCGTATTCAGCAAAAGATGGTTAAATTTTTCAGCTTTTCGAAAGGCACAATTGATAAAAATACCACCCTCCTTGGGCATGAAAATGTTCCAAATTGTTCTTTTCATATCATCACTGTCATAATATTTATAAAAAAAAATCTATATTTTACAGGAAATCAAGCAATTTCAAGATATATATGCACTTAGAATTGAAAATCCTGGGAAATACAGATCAGAAAAGGATCGTCGATTTTACAGAGTATTTTAACCAAATATTTGGACAATATCCTGTTCAAAAATCGGAAAAAATCTCAATGTTGCCATCTAATGTAGACTAATTATTGACCAATGGCTTGGTAATGCGAAGAGAGCTTAATTTGACTTACACGATGACAAGATTTACATTTTAATTTGGCCTAACTTAACTGCGAGAAATAAATGTACATTTTTTTGAAAAAGCTCTGAGAGCAAGAGAAATCTTTGAAAATTCCTTCTCCAGACCAAGAAAAAATTTAACTGAATGAAGAAAAACTGATTTATACAAAAAATATGTTATTGGTTTCACGAGTTACGTTATTACAAGTTCGGTTCCTGTGTTTTGAACCTTCTCTAGAATTACTTAATTTTTTTATGGTTTTTCTCTGACACTAAGTGCTGATTTTGAAAAAAAAAGAGAAGAGACTTGAGAAAAAGTACAGGTCTATTCCACTAATTCCGGAGATCATGATTATTTCAACAAGAGTTTAATACAATTTTAACGAAGAATCAGTTGAAAGAAAAATGTTAAAAATGAATTTGAATCCTGAGCGGAGCTTCAGATGACGAAAGTGGGTGGAGTGGGATTGAAAAGTGGCAAAAATAGACGATGAGACTCTAACGGCGTAGTTGCCAAAAGGCGTAAAAAGTTTCATTTTTCCAATCATAACAATGTAATAAAGAATTGCTCATGGACACGTAGAAACACACAGCGCGTATAATTTGAGAGTGTGCGGGCTAAATAGTACATCTTCAGAGATGGCGGACTATTTCGCGGGTCTTTGAGAAAGCGCGGACCATGTGCAAATACATTTTAAAATAAATGCGGGCATTTTCCGAATATTATTAGAACCTTCGGATTCTGTATGCATTTTAATAAGAAGTTTTCATAGGGTCTGCCCCTTGACCGCTCCGCGGCCCGAATCCCCTGAGGCCTTTCACGCCTTTTGCGCACAGGTTTCCGATGATTTTCAGATTATGGGGTGTTTTTATTACACTCATCAAATATTATAAAAACACAATACATGTTAGAAATAAGAAAAAGGAAATTCACGAAATCAACGGAATAGGAATAAAATGAAGTCTAAACATGCGATTTTAAAATTGCGACTTTGTGAGTTTCCGCCCTCAATTTCTCCAAGGAAACCAGCGTAGGTTATTTTTCTTTTCGCCATTTTGAAAAATTAAAAAATGTTCCTACAGATGAAATGAAAAAAGGTAATAAAAAAAAATGTGAAGAGAGACACTCCCTTGCGAAACAAAAACACTGAGGTTAACACCGAATAATCCTTCATATACACAACATTTTAAAACTATGGAGTACCTATTTTTTGAAATTTTCGGTTGACCTTCACTCATAAAAATATCATTTACGTAAAATTATTAAAACTTTAAAGGTATGTTTTGGTGATTTTTCTTTTGAGAAAGTAAGACGTTATCATACGTAAAGGCTGCCAAAGAAGTTGCTTGATTGGGTTCCTCCTGGAAGGAGACGAAGGGGACGCCCAGTGAAAGGGTGGCGACAGGGGATTTTAGAAGAAATGAGGGTTTGTCAACTCCCTGAAGGGCTTTGGGAGGATAGGGGACTTTGGCGGCTAGGGGTCGCAGAGCGCCAAAGAGCGCTATAAAAGCTACTTTATACATACATACAAGACGTTATCAGAGATTTTCAAAAATGGCAACGGAGATGCGCATTTTTCGACTTCAGCCATCAATATATTGGAGCGTCGGTAGTCGAGCTCGAGATCCGTGTTTTTATCGTTTACAGTTGAGATAAGTGGAGATCTTGCAAGTTGACAACACTGTTTTTCCTCTATTTATATGTATGTAAAAAAATCGACTTTAGGTGAGGCAAGCAAAATCGATATTTTTAATGGATTTAAATGGAGGAAAATGGTGTTGCTAACCTTAAACATCGCCACTGGTTGGGACGAATTATTTCAGAGGGTACTTAAACGTCTACAATCGCGAAGAAATTCAATTTTCTCTCATATTTTCAATTTTCTCTCATACTTTCAATTTTCTCTAATTTTAATTTTTGGAACTTCTCGGCTTTGTTTTCCCCGCGGAATGGCGTGGACCCAGCACCATTTATCCGCCTGGTTACGTTCAGTTCGGGCCACTTCTTAGTGTTTTTTTTTTTTCATTTCTCTCATATTGTTGTCATATTGGTTGGTATAGTATTATCTAACGTTAACATATAAAATTAATGCAGTTTGTTAAGTTTTAGTTTTAAGCCACGTAGATAGATACAAGAAACACTTGTAGTAGTTACGATATATTTAAATAAAATTTCTTTTAAAAAAAAAAAAAAAAAAAAAAAAAAAAAAATATTGGTTGGTCAGGAAAACCCGGTATTTTACTTTCTTTTCTTCTTTCTCATTTTATTCTCCTAGCTCGAACGGCGCTTGTTCGTCGCTCGGTAACGATGACGTCCCTATTCGCCGTGAGTCATTGGCGCAGCGCTGCTTGGATGACAAATATTTTATTTTTACACCTCATTCAAACGATGACGAGAAAAATACGTGGCGTTTCGGCGTCGCTGAAATATCTCCATGACGCCAAGTCCGCTCACCGGCACCCTGGTTTCAGGAATCCTGAAATCGCGCAACGCGGACGGTTGTCACAAAAATTAGGAGACAAACCCTCTGATGCCTGAATAGATAGATGTTAAAAAATTTGCTTAGTTAGGTACTTGATGGCAAACTTTGTCGTCAAAATAAGCTGCTTAATTTTGATGGGTAATAAAAAGATTCTTAGATGTGGATGCTGTGCGTCTAGAGCAAATAGCGAGCATTGACAGAAATAGGTATATTTGATCAGGGTGTCTACAGATTTATGAAAGCCAATTTCAGGACTTTTTCAGGACCTTTGGAGTATTTTTGCCAAGTCAGGGTCTACAATCACTGCTAATTCTAATGGAAATCGAGTTCAAATTTATGAAAATTGCTGATGACTAAAGGAATCCATGATATGTATGTATAATCGGGGAAATTTTTTCTTCGTGACAATTCCACTTTGATTCGCGAAAACCGTGAATTTTTAAATTTTTTGGGACCTCGAGTTAAATTTCCGGACTTATTCGTGACTTCGGGACCGGTCATGCAAATTCCGGACTTTTTCAGGACTTTCAGGACTTTCGGGACCTGTAGACACCCTGAAATAAAATTAAGTTCTTTCCAGAACACGACATAACAACTATGTTTTATATTTTCTTTGATTAAATACATCCTTGCAATTTTCCTTCAATTAGTCCAAATTCATTGTAAATGACATCATTTTTTTTACATTTTACGTTTGTGTAGACCTTGATATCGGCGCGCTCTTCAACACTGATGTGTTGACGCTGCTTCTTATTTTGTCTCACAGATATATGTATATTGGTCAATAATAAAGGAAAAGATAAATGACAGGAGGGTAGATGAAAAATTTATTGACATCACAGTTTTATACATATAATAAATTAAATAGTATGTAGTAATATTACAGACCATAGGCAGCCGCTCCCTCTCAAACCCCCACGACCTCTACTACAACAGAAGTTATGACAGAGGGTATCTTAGGCAAGATACTTTCCACCTTAAATGAGCAAGCAATCAACGTTGAAACTCATCTACGATTCTAAAGGAAATAAATGGCTTGAGTTAGAAAGCGATCTCGAAAGAGACGTGTGGGGCTCAGCCTATAAAATTATAAAAAGGAAAATAAAAAATCCTAGATCTTTTGATAACAGTTCTATTTCCGATGAATCTATATCAATGCTGGGGCATTACATGCCTCAGACCACATCATGATAAGCACAGCTTATCATCCGTTATAATCTAGTTAAATAATTTAGATATAAGTTAATTCAAGTCAATGGATACCGCTTCTTTGTATTGGTAGTAGCGACATGTAATGTTTATCAATAAACTTCTTAAAAAAAAAAAAAAAAAAAAAAAAAAAAAAAACTCCGATGAGCATCTTTCGAGACGGTCTCGCAACTGTTTCCCACACATAGGAATGTTGATGTTGTCTGAAAGAAGAGGATAATTAACGAAGAGGAAATCTCTCTGACCATGGAGGAAGAGCTTGATAAAGCTTTGAAAAAAATAAGACTTGGAAAATCCCCTGGTTCGAACAACATCCCTCCAATCTTGGCTAAGCTTTTTGTGCAGAGTAATATAGTAAAACTCTTGAAAATTTCGAATAATTCCCTTGTTAAGGGAGAGTTCAAGCAAGCTTGGAAAGAGGGAACATTAGTACTCCTTCCAAAGTCTAGCAGAAATCAGCCTAAAACACACAGGCCCATTTGTATGCTTACTCCATTCAGTAAAATCTACGAACACATAATAACGGCAAGATTATACGAAAAAGTCAAATTATGTGAAAAACATGGACATATCGACTATTTTCTATCTCAGTTCCCATCCAGTCACGGAGCGTATGCTGACTACCTGTTCAGATTGAAGAGAGGATCCAACCCATACTGCCTGCTTTGTAGTTACTAAGAAAGCATTGTGGTTACACAATGATATAACCACAGATTACCGGCTGATGATATATGCTTGCATGACTTCCGGCATGTCTTATTCGATGAACATTGAATATACGTCAATTATTATTATGGATACTATTGTATTGAATCAGACGTTTTATAGATAAAGACGAATTAAAAAAAAAAAAAAAAAAAAAAAAAAAAAAAAAAAAACCATACCGCCCACACTGTCAAAACACCGTTCACACACTGGAACACACATTTTACGAGAGCAACAAAATACAATCGCAGAAACATACTTTAAAATACACAAAGAAAAATCATGTGAAAAGCAATTTGGTTTCCTAAAAGGCCGCTCTACAATTGGAGCCTTGTACAGATTAAAACAGACCTACGAGAAAATGAAAAAAAAGGTAACCAAAAAAATTAGAGGCACTATTAGGGGTAAGGTTAGATATATAAAATGCTTTCAGCTCCCTGAAATGCGATGATATCACCAACTCTCTAGAGGCTCAGAAAGTGCGTATATATTCCTTATCGAACAGGCCATCTTGTCTATCCTTTTTTACAGCAGGGTGTGGCTCCTTGCGATACAAAATAAAACAAATAAAGACAAGATTACAGAAACTCCAAGACCTATGAAAAGGATATTGGTTGGGTTGTGTGTCTCCTGCTCTGATTTCAGTCTTGATGTCTTGTCAAGGATTCCTCCTACAGACATTTTGATGGAGGAAAAAGTAAGAAAGGCGAATAAAGTAGACCCTTCCCAATCTGTTAACCTTTGTTTTTTTTTGCTGATGCTCTGTGAGCTTTGTGCAAATTCAAGCACAATGAATACATTATCTATCTATCACAACAGTATCATCTATTGTGTTTTCTTGTGATCTGCTATCTATCTATCTATCTATGCCCAAGCCGGGTAACCCGTGCGAGGAAGTTTCTTCATACCGTCCACTTTCCTTGTTATCAATCCTCGCTCTTCGAGCGGTGTTATCATGAAAGGTTACTCCCTTCACTAGATGAGAGGGATGTTATTCCAAGTCATCAATTTGAATTTAGATCCAAACATTCGACCGTAGAACAAATCCATAGACTGGTGGCGCTTCTAGAAGGGCGACCCTTGAACGTAAAGAGGTCAGCTCGGTTGCCTTCCTAGATGTCGCTCAAGCTTTTGATAAGGTTTGGCAATCGGGTCTCCTCTGTAAGATCCGGATTCTGTTGCCAGACAATCATTTTTGACTCCTGAAGCTGTAGGTATTCACACAACAGGGAATTTAGGGTTAGATTTAATAGCTCCTATTCCACTTTCCACTCCACTACTGCAGTCATTCCCTATACGTACGTAATCAGCCCCATTTTGTATAATATATTCACGTGCGATATTCCTAAGCCCGATGGTGGATTCCTTGGCAACGCATCGGACGAAGACATAATAGTTGCCGATGCGAAATATCAAACAAACAGCTCTTGATGACTCCTATGAGTTTCAGAAATTCCAAACTGTCTTACAAAAGTCTTCTTTGAACCAAAAGAGAATTTATCTATCTCCGAGAAAATACAATTCTCTCAATATTGCTTACTTGACGACTAAAAAACTGTATTAAATCCAACATTGACAAAACCTCGGCAAACGCTTCACTTACACAAGTCCACACAACATTTTAATCACATTTAGACTCAGAGTGGAAGCTGGAGACCTTTTATAATCAAGTTACTTATCTCCCGTTTATCAAATTGGATCAATCTTAACTGCGATAATATTTCGAGATTATAGGAAGATTATGCTATATGGATTACACAACAACGTCTATTTTTCTCTCAGATTTGAAATTACACAACAAATATCTTTTCTCATTTGAATTTTCAAGGAATTCTAAACGGAACTTTATGTATTGATAGGAAAATTTCACGGAAAGAGATCGCGCGAGTCGTTACTTTTCTCATGAATAAATATTTTTTCAAGAGACATTTGGCGACCAAAAGTTCATGAGGCGTTTTCCTTTGGTGCGGCAATATATATGTGCCCGATTAGTAAAACGTTCTCTTCCTCTTCGTCGATTGCACTCAAACTTTATTTAAAATGTAAAATTGTAACTTTCCTTCAGCTGTATGTTGACAAGACTGCCATATGCATTTACGGACAAGAGAGAATACAATGTTAGAAGTCGAGAACTATCAAACCACGTACCTACAGTGAATCGCAATCGTTAGGTGTGTTTTATATTCTCCGCTGTTGTTGAAAATTTTATTGAAAAAAAAAAAAAAAAAAAAAAAAAAAAAAAAAAAACTAATGAGCGAATGAACGACGTTATTAACCAAAATTTCACCAGATATGTTACCTAGGCTAAAGGAAAACCTGTAAAAATTCCGCTGAACAATATTCATTAATTTTTCTGCGAGAATATAAAACAAGCAGTTTCAGCACGTTAGTTTTGAAAAGCACGCCCACATCAAAGTCAATTTAATCTGAGGGTAAATTGATTTTGAAAATGGAAAAAAAACAGATTTACAAAACTCGATTGCAAGGATAGATACTTTGGAAAAGTCAATATAGCAATATAGACCACGTTCGCCATCTTGGATTTTGGAATTTTGAAAATTTGACTAAATATTCCTGTTTCCCGTCAAAAAATACCCCCTTACACCAAGTTTCAAGAAAATCGATCGAACAGGAGCCGAGATAGCATTTATTTACCAAACCTAGAATGTGACAACAATCGACAAATAAAAGAACCTCAAGGAAAATAATTTGATGAGTTTCTCTGTGAAGATTACATAAAAAGCAATTGCGGAAGATTGGAACGAATTTTGCCTTTGCAATAATCAAATATGTCGTACATGATTCTACCGGTCACAAAACTCGGGAACTGATCGCAACCGAGTCGGGTTGGGTTAAGTTAGGTCACGCAACTAAACTAACTTTCCGGCAAAGCTGGAAGTATCACTCGAACTGAAGGCGCCCCATATCTTGAATTGGTACACACTATTTACACGAATTCGACCAATAGAACTCTCTGGGGCTCTTT
The DNA here is from genome assembly GCF_001854935.1 of Bemisia tabaci. Lineage (NCBI taxonomy): Eukaryota > Metazoa > Arthropoda > Insecta > Hemiptera > Aleyrodidae > Bemisia > Bemisia tabaci. The sequence goes on from NW_017547093.1 coordinate 320,119, forward strand.
ATCTCTTCCAGTGCAATACAGGCAGTCATGTTGCGACAAAAAACGCTTACGGACAATTTCATGTTGCCAAATTTATATTGATCGCAGTTAAAAAAAATCGCAAATTTTGAATCAAGTCCCCTATGGCTCAACATGAACTTCCAAGAAGTTGCACGTAAGATTAGCAGGAGAGTCAGAATTTCAATCTAACACTGAGTGAGAATGTTTTACACTTTGCTTAGGTATTCGACAAAACGCTTTCAATTCAACAGATTTCTGGTGGTGCGCGAAAACGGCCATGCAGTTGTGCGCTTCGCGCGATATTTCTTGTGACTTTCAAACGACTCAACATTAAAATAGGCCGTGATTCAACAGATTGCTGATGGTGCGAAAACGGCCATGCAGTTGTGCGCTTCGCATGATATTTCTTGTGACTTTCAAATTACTCAATGCCAGAACGCTGTAATTTACTGGATTTTGAAGATTCCTACGTATACGAAAAAGGCCATGCATGTTGTGCGCTTCGCGCGATATTTCTTGTGACGTTCAAACTACTCAATTCTAGGACGCTGTAATTTACGTGATTTTGAAGATTCCTACGTGTACGAAAATGGCCATGCAGTTGTGCGCTTCGCATGATATTTCTTGTGACTTTCAAACTACTCAATGCTAGGACGCTGTAATTTACGTGATTTTGAAGATTCCTACGTGTACGAAAAAGGCCATGCATGTTGTGCGCTTCGCGCGATATTTCTTGTGACGTTCAAACTACTCAATTCTAGGACTCTGTAATTTACGTGATTTTTAAGATTTCCACGTGTACGAAAATGGCCATGCAGTTGTGCGCTTCGCACAATATTTCTTGTAACTTTCAAACGACTCATACTAAAATACTGTATAGGCCGTGATTCAACAGATTTCTGATGGTGCGAAAACGGCTATGTAGTTGTGCGCTTCGCGCGATATTTCTTGTGACTCTCGAACGACTCAGTGCTAAAACGTTGTATTAGATGTGATTCAACAGATTTCTGGTGGTGCGGAAACGGCCACGCAGTTGTGCGCTTCGCGAGATATATTTTGTGACTTTCAAGCGACTCAATTCTAAAACGATGTATTTTACTTGATTTCGAAGATTCCTTGGGGTGCGAAAACGGCAATCCGGTTGTGCGCTTCGCATGATATTTCTTGTGACTTTCAAACTACTCAATGCTAAAACGTTGTTGAAACGAGTAAAAACGAGTGCTTGTAAAAACGAGTAAGAAAAGGCATGCTACATCAACTGTCGTAAAAAAAAGCACGCCAGTAGTACGTCTAACGACGACTGATAAGACTCATCAGTATAGCGGGTAGTGCGCGCATTAAATTGAAGGCGTTTTGAGTGATGAGTGGTTTTAAAGCTTTGAAAGCTTACAAACACTTCTTAGACGTAGGTTGATGTTGACCGGCTGAGTACGGATCCGGGCATGTTAGACCTGGTGCGGCTTTAAAAACTTTATGAGTCACATTTCGTCACTCCCCAGACGAAGGAATGTAATTCCATTCAGAGGTTGCAAAATTAACTTAAAAAAATCAATTTATTGTAAGAATACAGCGGTGCAATTATCGAACAAAATTGTTCCTGATTTATGCATGTAATCAGGAAAAAAACCAGGAATCTTTTTAGTCTTGCGACAGTTGCCTGTTAAAATACAATATGTGACAGGAATTTTTGGAGCACTGAAAGGTTCTGTTATTTCATCTGGAAAAAGACGATTTATGGTCTATCTTAATACTTATAGATCCTCTTAGGATTATATTAGCAAGGGAGCCTTAACGTTAAAAGAGCGATGATAAGTACAGCCTTAAAACTTTCCATGAATTTAAGAGTTAGAGAGGAGTCAAACAAACTTGTCACTGTGACAGTGCAAATGGATCGAATGGACATAGGAGCATGAGAAGTCCCTCATCCAGTGGCGTGGCGTGAATGATCGATTATCGATATTTCTCCATTTGAAGCTACGGTAAAGAATCGATTATCAAGGTGTTCGCTGCGAACGCCCTATTTATCGATCCTTTTCCATAGGTGTAAATGGCAGATCAAGCGATATATCGCAAAGCACGCCACGCCACTGGCCTCATTCAAGCTGTAATGTATACGTGTCACTTTTATTTTAAAAATAAATAATCTGCGGCTATAATCATTACCTGAAACTTCGGCAAATTTTTCCTCAACTCTAAAAAAAAAAAAATCCTATCCTACTGTTGTGATGGTAGATTCTCCAATGAAAACGTGAAACGCAACAAGTAAGTAATAATTTTAAAACTTAGCAATTAATTTAATTTTTCATTCAAACTTTTTGACTCTATTGGTCATGGGCCGTCAATTGTTAAAAAGTGAGATTTACAACCTGAACTAAAAATTAAACGGATAGTTGCACCGTTCCAGACCCTCCAATTTTACCTCTTTTTTAATTGGAATAAAATTGACGGACCTTTTTACTTAAATGAGGGTAAAAGAAAATCACTATCAACACTGACATTGACACAAAAAAAAGTTACAATGGCTACAGAAAAATCGTGGATTGACTTTCCTGCATGGAAAAAGAATGTGAGGGAAAGTTCGCATAGATGCAATTTTAAGTGAGCACTTTCCAAGTTCTTACATCAACATCATGCTAATACTACACTCAGCATTATGCCATGTAATTATAAGAAACATTTTATCCTTACTTTCTATCAGAATAGTATTGATAGGTATGTATTATTTTTAGGTAAGAAATTCGAAAATAATGCTTTATTGATTAAAAAATGAATTCATCATTTGACCTTGCCAAACACCGGAAAATTTCTGATTGCACCATTGTCGATGAATCAAAATACCTAATTGAAACCACAGAGTCATGGATAAGCTGCAACAGTTAATTTAAACTTATGTTATGTAACTCTAACGATTACAGACTTTAATTTTGGCTCAAAAACTGTTTTTAATGATGAAAGTTGGCATTTGCAACTAATCGGGGTAGTTTGAGATCCAATTTCGATTTCTTTTTTCGATTTTCCATTACACTCTGAGAAAGAGACTATCTATCATTCAGTATACGGTGACTGAAAGAGTTAAAAAGTCATTTTACCTAAAAGAATAATAATTTTGGTTTTAAGGGATAGGTACAGAACTTCAGTCACAAGCTATGTGCTGGTAATCATGAGTTATCCACTGATAATAATTAGATTATTCATTTTGCAATTACCATGATTCAAAAAGTTGATGAAAGAAAATGGAACACAAAGATGAGATCAACATGAGATAGGTGAGACAGAATATCTCTGCTGTCGCTAACATGAATGTGTGGCAGATAATTGGAAATGGACCAATAGCTAAAATGCAAAAAGCATTATAATCTATATTTTCTCATCATAATTTCACGTAGAATACAATGTTTATGATGCAAATTATTGAGAGTAACTCCTAGCCAAGGCATTAATGGTTTTTGATGCATCAATTCAAACTTCCCACTAATGGCATAACCAATAATTTACCTGAGTTAAACCAAATACTAAATGGTACCAGGGATCTCTGCTCTATGATAATATGACAATACGTGGTCGGGAAGGAACACTGCTTGATTGAGAAGCCAACCAAAGCTGTTGTAGGGCGCAATTTTCAAGTAGACTTTGTTTTTCTAGTGAGCAGGAAATCCAAATTTTACATGACCAATGATAATTAAAAATATTATTACCTTGGTTTGGAGTTAATGTCAGTTATTTCCATGCTGCGAATTGTGTTTAATGTGAAACTTTGAAGAGAAAACATGTAGCAGAATGCTCTAATTCTTAACCACCTCCATACACAAAGACCTTTCATAGAACTTGACTATGAAGGTTCTAAGATCAAGGAATACAATAGCAGAAAATGCGGAATTGAATTGAAGAGAAACACACATTAATAGGAATCACAAAATATAAATTTATTGAAAAACTAGGTTTTTCCAGTTAAAGAAAATTTTAGAAACTAAATCTCAGATTTGTGGAAAAGGAAAGTAAAAAAGGAAAGAACTGAACAACAAATGAGGTAACAAATATGGCGATATAAAGTTCATCACGTCCAGCTTAGGTTTTAACATCAAAGAATGGAGAAACCAGGGAGTAAAATATTAAAATAGGTGATAGGATTGGAAGGTTTGAATTCCAACTGTATGCGAATTCATATGGTATTACAAACGAAAAGAATCAAACCGAAAATCAGTTCAAGTTTGTGGAGATAATTTGCAGGTAAGAGTGTAAACATTGTGAACTTGTTAGAATAACTCCGATTTTGGGTCCAGTTACAGAGGTAATCAAGATTGTATTACATGCTAATAGAGTATTGCTTGCATAGTAACTGGATAGAACGCAAACGGAGGAATTTTTCAAACTTCTCAAACATACCTGGACTTGATTTTTCTTAAAATTTAGGGTTCCATGGAAATATCCAAGTAAACTGACGAAAAAAAAAAGTCTAAATATTTAAAATTTGCACTAATACCAGCAACAATACGAAGACCTTAGGGCTCCAATCAATATTAGAACAAATCCCGTTATTTACTGTTCAGGATTTGTTAGAATTTGACAAGCAACTCACCGCAGATCCAACGCTTGGAACTACTTTGCAAAATTATTTGAAAGGAAAAGCTTCAACAACAAATGCATTGATTTGCGCAACAAGCGTCATGAAGTGCCTTATCAGCAAATCTCTCTGTAAGAACATGGTATGGAAGGGAAAAGAGGGTGGCCCCAAAATAGGTTTTGAAAACTTGCGACTAAGAAAGATTGTAACAAAAGTCGTGCAGACTAAATTTTCTCTTCTACCTAAACAGAGTGTTGCTGAAACTGTCAAGATGTCTCTTAAAAGATGGTTTTCTCAAACTGGATCAAACATTAAGCAAGGGCGAACGCCCTCAGATTCCCCAAAAAAGCGAGGAGCAGGAGATAAACCATCTAAAACAGGAAGAAGAAAATCTCAACAAGGTGCAAATGCATCCCCATCCAAGCCAGGAACAAGTGGGACTTCATCTAAACAAGGAGCGAGTGGATCCCCGTCCAAGTGAAGAACAAATGCAACATCCAAGCGAGGAGCAAGTGAATCTCCGTCTAAAGTAGCGAGTAGATCCCCGTCCAAGTCAGGAACAAGTACAACATCCAAGCGAAGAGTAAGTGAATCTCCGTCTAAAGTAGAAGCAGGAAACTCACCGTCGAAACGAAAATCCCTTGAATCACAGTCTGTATTGGAGGATATTGAAGTGTCGGAAGCCACTGACAGCGATAGTGATGCAACTGTTCAGGATACTCATGATACTCAGTTTTGATAGTCAATTTAAGATAGTCATTACTTTAATCCTAATTTTGAGCTACCTCAATTGATACTTTTGATTATCTCTGTCTTGTTTTCTTTCTGTTCTTTTACATTTATTTGGCTTTCATGCCTCCCCTTTTTGTCGGATATCCCTTGTCACGTAACAAGATGTTAGGAGATTTTAAGTTTCAGTCTCTTAAAATGGGTTATTAATGTTTTCCTATTGTCTCAGGTAAATATAAAAAAAAAAAAAAAAACCAGAAGTTGAATGCTGTTTTAAAAGCTTTTCAATTTTAAGCCTTTTCAAAAGATTTTGAAAGGTGGTTAACTTCTTTATTCAAGGGGATAATTTCTTGCTTGTTGTCTTCTAGAAATCTTTTAAAACACACATTTTTTTAAAAAGAGTTTAGCAGCTTTTACAATCAAATTTCAATCGTTATTTGGCTCCAATGAAATCGATGCAGTTGTATGGTGAGAACAGAGTCAAAATATTATTCATCTGGACCACCTTTGAAAATTTAATAGACAAAAACAAACTAAGTCTAAAACCAGCAAAAATGAAATTTTTCGAAATGCAATGAAATGCAATAAAAAAACTACAGACCCATTTATTTTTCAGCCAATCGGCACTGATCCCTGACAAACAAACCTCATTGGATGTCAAAAGAGCTACAAAATTTAGAAGAAAGTAGGTAATGGTAAATTTTTTAAACAGCCACCAATTTGCTGAAGTTACATTTGGTTAAACAGAAATGCTTATCACAATGACTTCACGGAGAGAAAAGGAAACCATGATTTGTATGTGACCATGAACACAAAAAAAAACAAGGAAAGGAAAAAAAAGCTTCAGATAACTTATAACCACAATGGTAAAACAAAATCACCTTGGGTTCCTTGACTAGAGCTTTTCTGAAGTTGAAGGCACTCTATCGAATCTTTTCAAGATCAATAGAGGGAATGAAACTATACAAAAAGGATGTAGTCGAGAGAATTATCAGGAAAATAAGGAGTGTTATCACGATTTTAACAAGAACCAGTTGGAAGGGTGGTTGTACGCGAGAAGAATAGGATAGTGCAGAAGGAGGCTGTAAGTTTTCTCATCAACCTTTTCACTCAGTTGGACCCACTGGTTGAGCCACTGAACCAGTTCTTCATTTTTCACGTTGACAGGATTCAAGCCGCGCAAGAAACATGCCTGAGAATCAGAAAATTATCCGTTATAGATCCAAGCAGCTTCAATGTGAACTATTGGTAAAGAAGTGAATTTTTTCTAGTTCCAATCAGTTTCATATTTATGCCTAGGATGTCTACTATGACCAATTAAAAAAAAAGTAACAGAGGTACTTTCTGGGTACTTTTTCTACACCAATCAGAAAAATGAAGTACTTTTGACAGCTACTAGCTGAAGTCCTTGATATGATACAGTAACACCTCGATTAACCAATCAATTGTGGTGGAAGTTCAAGCCAGCTATCAAAATCACCAGATAATAGAAAGTGCGTAAGAGCACATAAAATTCTATTGAGATTTGAAAATTTTCAATAAACCATCGACAGATATTTTTAGGTCGAATTGAATTACAACTGAATATTCCACAGCTTTGCAAGTCCAAATTTGTATTCTTTGATTTGACATCAATACAGTTGCATCTCATAGTAACGTTCACCGAAATAACGTTCTGCATTTAATTCCCATTCAAAAACATTGTCGGGAGATAAAACTGTATCCTGCTTGTTTGTCTACCAAACCATAAAAAAAGCAGTAAACTAACTTACCCATTTAAGTTCATCAAAAGTTAAGTTCTCTGCTCCTCCTTCTTTCTTAATGGCTGCGTCCATAAGTTGGATAATTTCTGCTCGCCTTGCCAAACGGGCTCTTTTGCGCCATCCAGAGTGCATATTGTGCACTTTTAACAAATGTTTCTAAAAAAAAAAGCATAGTTGCCGAACTTATTCTTAATGGATGCAGCCTAGTAAAGAGTTGTTTACAAAAGAGGTCAATCTGCGATGGTTTCCTACGTACATAGAGTTCTTTTGCATAAATCCAGTTTGTCACTGCCAAAGGACCATTAATTTTGACCCAAAAATCAAAGGATGAAACAAAAATATAGCAATTTAATATGACATCCATAGAATTATCGGACCAAAATGAAAATATTGTAATATTATATGACCATTAGACACCATGCTGTTGTGCATGATTTATTTTCCAATTATGTAAATCAATAGATTTGACAAACATGTTGGAAATTTGGCAAAGCTTGTGCTTTTAGGTAACAAACAGAGCAAATAGCAATTTGGAATAAAACCTTTCTAGTCTTTATTTGGTGTTTTTGATCATCCAACTTTTTTAATATTTCTTGCAGCCCTTGCCACAAATTGTCAGAAATACCGTATACACTCGCAGATAGCCCGCACCTTGTTTCCCAATTTCAGTGCTCGAAAATCAGGATGTGTGTTATCTGTGAAACTCACTGAAATTGCGGAAGGCACTACTTGATGATGCGAGCAAAACAGACCACAGTGGGCACGGGTGGGTTATACAGGAATTTTTTTTTTTTTGACCTCCTCAAAATCTGGGGTACAGGTGCGGGTTATCTGCGGGCATATAAGGTAAGAGCATTACTGAATTGTAAAACTTTTTTGGTCTGGAAATATCTTTACGTACCATATTATATTTTTTAATGTCAAAAATTAAATGCTCTTAGAAATACTGAATCAGCGCATATGGAATACATTCCTTTGTGAAGGAAACAACAGCATGTCCCTTTTGAAGAATTTTAGTTTAAGTAGCCTACTATTGGTCTCAAAGAAATCAAACTGAACTTACCAGATGACTAGATTTTAGATTTTTTAAATGATATGGAGGTTTGGAGAAAAGGATTGAACACTGGATCAATTCTTGAACCGGAGGCTGCAGTCCACTTCCAATATCCCCTAACACACTGAGCCATGTTTTTTTCAACCTCTCATCACAGTCCAGTTCAGATGTACGTCCCTGCAAACAACTGCGGGCATAAAGAGAATATTAATATTTGACCAAAATAATGAGAGGAGAATAAAAAAGGAGAATATTGAGGGAATACAGATTCTGCTTCTGGGTTTATTTTTTTACCATCTTGACAGGCCCCTCACAATATGTACTTACTTCACGATTTCTCATTTTTTTTTTCTTTTTTTGGGGGGTGTGTCGCACTTGGTAGTTTTAAAATTTCCAAGGAAACACCCAGCTCCGTATTGACGTTTTGCCTAACAACAAAACTGCACAAGAAAAATTTAAAAAAATTTTGGAAGAGCTTGGTGAAACTAGAAAAATTATTATTGAATGACACATTTCCTGTGTTGTTTTGCTGATCTGCCACAAAAAAAACTAGTACTAAGTAGTGCCGGTTTGGCTCTAATTATTCAGAATACATAAGGATGAGTAAAAAGAGGAGCCGACCGGCTAAAACTAATCCACCTCTTGATTTGAATTTGGTGCGACATGCCGGAACCGCTCGGGAGCACTACTTCGGCTACGATTTCTCATTGTAAATTGTCTCTTTGACGGTGAGCAAAAGAAACTTTTTGCTCCAAAAATCTTCTCAAAATTGCCTCCTTGAGAAGAAAAATGACATACACATCACTCCACTAATAGTATTGGCATTACTTCACCCTTGAATGTATGCAATGTATTACTGATGTATTCTTCTCCATTTCTTCAGATCAATGAAAATTTGTTTTCCTCCCATATATGAAGCTCTTTTAATAAAAAGGAGCACCGCAGCAACAAGGCCTAGTTTGAAGCATTTTAATTTTATGTTTTTCAGTGTGATAGCAGTAACAACATGCCAGGCTGTAAAAACTTCTAGTTCGCTTATCAGACACTTCAAGCTTCGATTTTCATTCACTCATTGCTGGTTTAGAATGATATTGAGGACTAATGAATTGAGAAAATAATCAATTAACCAGTGCAGGAAAATTATTGAGTACAGTCAGTGATTGAAACTGGCCAAACAGCTATTTGCCGGTAAGAAATCGCCTTTGGCTGCTTAGAAATGAAACTAGCGGCTAAGCCTTAGCCACTAAGAAAACCCTTGTAAAACTCCGTTTTTAGGATTTTTCGTGTTTTTAGGGCTATTCAATGGGGTATTCCTGACTTGAGGCATTTTGAGAGGGCAATTTTTTATTTTGGCCTCTAAGAAATCTGAAATGGCCTATAAAAAAAGTTGCAGGCCAGATTGTTGCTAGGACTTCATGCCGGGTTTCAAATACTGAACAGTACTCTCTCTTCATAGTGACACCCGTTATAGCAAAAATTTCTCCTTAGTTTATCTCTGAATCTTAAAAGAGAATCTAACTATGTTCCTCCGTAGAGAAAAAAAAGGAGGTGTTTGCATTTTGGGCATCTTGGAATTTTTTGATGACGTAGGTCGGTACGGCGACTTTTATCATCAATTTTCTTGGAAATGGTGTAGTTTATGGAAAAAATGCATTCTACATAAGGTGTTTGAAATTATATCAGGAGTTCATTAAAGCAAAAAAATCGGACATTATGGTCCGTTTTTCATACTTCGAATTCCAGATTTCGCTGGCCAGGTTGTACCGACTTACGTCACAGAGTAAACAAACCTCAAGATGCAAACACCTCCTTTTTTTTCGCTATGATGTTCCTCCATTTGTAATCCTCATCAGAATGAGCAATAGAAACATTCAACTAACTTGAAAACTGGTTCGAAATTCTGTAACCGCTGTTTGTGATCTTCTAATGCAAACTTGGCTCGCTGCTGCAGGGACCAATAGTGTGATGTGAGGAGATACTTCGGAAACATTAACCTGAAAAATAAAGATCAAGGACACTATTATAAATAGATGAATTAATACAATGTTTTTTACAATGCTTTCGAACAATTTGTTTTTGTTCTCAGGCACGATGATAAATTGAATTCTAGAATTTCTGAACGATTGGGTATTTTAAACATCTTCGATCTCTTCACTTTGAGACTCAAGTGCACTTGTAGAATGACATAGGATTATTTATTACATGCCAAGCTGAGTTGCTAATAGCAGTTCACCTAAACCTCCTTCAGGACTTATAAAAAGAACACCAGTTGGTTCACCATCGGGTAAGAATGAAACATTATACCTATTCAGATGTTTTTTTGGCACAAAAAGAACAAACCTGACATTTGAATTAAAAGTTACTGCATTAAGAAATTTGTTGCTGGAGCTGCAGCTAAGATTTTGAAGGAGAAAATGTGATCACAACCAAAACACGGTGTAAAGAAAATTAAAATCTTATGGAATTTGAAAACAAATACTAACGCTAGAGGAAAAACTAAGTAGTTGGAAAACGGAACTGGAGTAAACAGTATAACAGGTGTCAGTTGAATTATATTCCTTGGCATTGTGAAATACAGCTCTAACTCTTTCCTCCGTAATATTTTCAAGCCTGAGTAAGAAACTCGTCGATTTATCTTGTAGTACTCCTTAAAATCTTGCACAAAATCCTGAAAGAATAAACAACATTAAATTAGTGGTTTTCTATCACAAAGAGTCTCAGGTTGGCTTTGAAAAACCTGCTTTAATAGTTTGATCAGTTTAATGTAATTTTGAAAAACTGGATCAATTAATGTAGTTCTGCCTGCAACTACTTTTTGGGAGTTAAAATTTCTCAAGTGCCCTTGAATTTGATTGCAGGGTCATTTATAACTTCATTCAGCTTTCAAATAAAATTCCTGCCATAACTTTTGGTATGTGAAATCTATTAAAGACTCCATAACCCACTATAATTGTTACAGAGTTGACCAAAATCAACCTAACTCCATTTCCTGCCTAATTTTTGTCTGTCTTTGATTATTTTACATCAAAATTAAGCAACATAGCACTCTCAAACTCTTCGCAAATTTCTCTGAGAGTATAAAGCATTTTTTCACAAAATCTGGATGCAGAACACTACTTACAAAGTTTTCTTGAAAAACAACAAAACGATTGAAAAATCTGAGTGATCAGGAAGATTCTAGTTGGTGCCGTAGAGTGGACCCTTAAACAAGGTATAAATTGAAGCATTTTGAAAAATATTTCCTCTTCAAAATTTTGGATTAAACAGGATTTGGGCAATGAAAACTACTGAAATCCACTTCGAACCATATTAACCTTGTTACTAAAGATCGGTTAAAAAAAAGTTGAATTTCCTGCTCACAAGAAAAACTATGTGTCTTCTTGAATCAAATTGGGCACTGCAACACTGCAACAGTTACGGCAGAGTTTGGAATGAGGAGCGTTCCTTCCCCCACCTTTGTAATTCAAAGTGTAAATAATGCACTATAAGCTGAGCCAAAGTGCAGATATTGAGTGGGTCATAATTTCATACTAGAAAGACTGTCACTGTAACTTTCATTTAGGGTGAGATTTAAATCAAGGAGAAACTTGTTTTTTCTATGAACGGGAGGTTTGAATTTTGAGAAGGTTGTGAAAAATATAATTTTGTCAGTAAAAAATCATTTTCAATGATTTTTGTGGTACTTATCATGTTCTCTATCGGATTTTGAGGACAAAACGTATGCCAGAATGCTTAAATTGAGGAGCTTGGAAGACAAGGCGAATAGGTGCAGTTTTTATAACTTCAAAAAAAGCGACTTTAAAGTTCTGAATTTGTGCTCCGAAAAACTTCAAAATTTACAAAGGTTTGTCTCACAGCTTCATGAATGTCTCCTGAAATTTTCAGCTCAGTTGAGCCAAATTGAGGCCAGCAGTTGGGCCTAAAATGAAAGTAGGTCCCCTTAATGCACTTATCCCATAACCTGTTTTCTCTGGGTCGAATGACTTTCAGACAAAACCGCTTGGTATTTTGATAGACCTTCAACCACTGAAAAACACGCACAACTTTCAATTTTGATCGAAGACATGCTTCTGAGCCCGCGATTTCATTTTCATTTCCATCTTTCCATTTTCAACACAAAATGATTCGAATTTCTGTTTCCCCTTCGCCTTTCCTTCCCGTTTTTATCTGCTGTGCTTTTAGTGAGGTCTACTTGTTTTCTTGTATCTCACCAGTTGAGATATATGCATGACAGGCTACAGCACGCAGCTGAGGCGACTGGGCTCTAATCTCTAGTATCAAATTTCTAAAACTGCACTTATGCGCCTTGTCTTCCAAGCCCATCAATTCGTATCTTGTCTGGTGGTCCATTATTCTATTGAAAATAATAGGCCCATAGATGAAAGTCCCTTTTCACATGGACTGTCAAATCCAGATGATAAAATTCTAAAGGGGCTACTCACCTTGGTGCCTACTGTAAAAATCCTATACACTTTCATCGCAGCAGGAAATTTTTTCTCCAACACGTCGGCAAATCCACTGACATACTTGGAGAACTTTGATAAAGCGTATTCGTTGATGGAGCTTTTAACATTTGGTGATGAGAATTTGGACTCCTTGGAATTCGAGGTACGATTGTCAATTTTCGGGTTATCATGCTTGCCCCTGTGATGAAAAACGAAAGATACTTGATGTACTTTATTTAGTAAGGATTAAAGGCAGGGCAGACATCATTAGACTAGCCCAGCCACTATTCAAGATAGCACAACATTTTATTAATGCAATTTTATCAGATTTTCTTATAATGTTCAATTTAATTTGAACCAATCGTAGCAAAAATATTATAAAAATCTTCTCTGCTTAAAGTTCATCTTCTTTTGTTACGGCCAAGATTTCTTAGGAGGAATATTAATGCTAGATATGATTTGATTCCTTCTAATTTTGGATAATCTGTACACCATGGAGATACAAAGGATTTTCATATAATCTCAATTTGCAAATTTTAACTTTGGTAGAGCTCGCGCATCTTACGTTGAGACAAATGTTAATCCCTGATTAGCTTTGAATTAGCACTACTCAACAAGTTAATACATGCAGTCAGATGGCACCACTGATAAGTGGTGACATAAACAATACTTTGATGTTTGTCTCTGCCACACACAAGCTCTACCTTGCTTCAGATGGTATTCCTACCCATGCTGTTACCTAAATGGTCAATACTGCCTTGTCAATTCTGTGAAGTGTTAACTTGAGTGACAGAATCAAGCTGCTGGTCCAATGATCAACTAGATGAACTTTTGTATGAGAGTACAGTCCACGTTGAAGAAGTTTACGCTCTTCCAGACTGCACCAGAGGATTGTTTGACATTACTTTTACTTGTAAAATGAATGCAACAAGCAAGATGGCGGATCTTCTGTCGCAGTCTAAAGGTGGGCGAACTTATTTGGCATGGACTCTAAGCTGCTTTAACTTGGAGAATTCTGCCTGCCAGGCCTGTGCATTCAGGAAGTTACCTTTACTTCTCTCTAACCAAGTGAGCGGAGTATCATAGTCGCGTACAGCATCACTGAGCCACAACGCAGAGAGGTGGAATCAAATTTAATTAAAATACTCTCCTCGTAGATAGATTAGAGAATATATTCAACATACCTCCGTCGAATCAGCCACTGATTGCACGTCAATGTTTCTATCTTTCTCGTACTGGAACGAACGAAAATGGACATTCTAGGAGATTCTGCAGTTTACCGACGTGCTATTGCGTGCATGAGCCGAATTTAATGAGGACAGGAGTTACAGGAACCATGAAAGATTTTCTGATGCTCAACACAATTGGACGAGGAAATTAATTGAAGAAAAAGACCGTAAATTTACTCTAACTTGCACAATCTTTTACACCAAATAACTTACTTAACCTCAAAAGATTGTGTTGTGTTTTGTTTGTAACATGGAGAACTACTAGCGACATCTCTGAGCGAGCTTTGAAGCTTACGTAGCCTCTTCCTTTCTTTTCTAGCTCCAGAGACAGAGATGTTTTAATTTTTGATTTTGTGAAAAGGAAGTCCATACGAATAATAATTAGCTTTGATCGATGCATCATCATGCTTCCAAATTAGTGAAGATGTGTGCTTACTTCATGGCGTTTAAAAATAGAGACATTTCAATACCTGTACTTCGCTGCTTTGCTGTTAGGTACTCAGTGTGACCAAGTGCTTGAAGTTAAAGTAGATGACGGGTTTTGTGTTTTAAAAAAAACCCAGCTACAATCATATCTCAAACTAAAACTCGCGAAAGATCAAATTCCATCTAATCTTCTCCTCTCTTGCTCTACTTATCAATTTCTCTTGGCGGTTCAGTTGTTGCAGCTAAAATGAGTCTTAGAAGACGCGGACCTAAAAACTCCTTCAATTTGAAAAAACGCAACCAGTCATTCTATTTGCGTGTTGAGCTTACCGCGGTAGTTATTTCACCTCTCCTTTATTTATCATCCTCATTTGTATTCCACCTACTATGCGTTTCCCTATGTGAGCTGTGTACCTACATCACCAAAGAATTTTATCTTGAAGTAAAGAAGAAAAATAGATTTTTCCCTTTCCCCCTTTTTTTTTTAAATTCCAAAAATGTTTGTCAGTGTCCGGTGCGTTGGGCATTGCAAATCTGAGAATTGTGGAGTTTTACTGAGTCTGTCAACAAGAAAAAAAGCGATTTTTTTTTTTAAATATCTCCGATATTTTTAATGGATTGTAGTTTACCTCTCTCATAGGTTTTACAAAGTCACAAAATACTTCTCTCTAAATGTTAGGAATATAATTTTACATCCAAATTTTCTTTGGGCTTAATTTACACCAAGAGAGGCCGTTTTAATGGTTGAGATGGTTAGAATAGACACGGGCCTTTCAAAATGGGCACTACTTACTTCAATGTGAGGCAAATCATGGGTCTTGTGGCAATTTTCAGAAAATGACTTTGATAGGTATGGATACATCGATGTTGAAGCTACCTACCCTGGTAAAAATTGGCAGTAGAATCTGTGTTCCAAAATACCATAGACCTAAAGCCGGCGATAAGATTTCCAATAGCTTCTGTAGCCGGCTGTACAATTTCTTATAGCCTTTTATGGCCGATGGCGATTAAGCAACAGCCAGACGATAAAGTTTATACTAAACGTTACTAAATACGGATACCAGGACTTAGTTAGTTTTTGGACTACCGCTCTCTTTTTGTGCCGTAGTATCTTGATTTATTTTGCGAGGAAAGCTCCGTACTTTTGAAGGATGCCTGTCATTCTTAATATGTTGGAGCGCCTTCAATTTCTTACGATACTGTGCAATACCTCTGGTGTGAAATAGTTGCTTCAGACGCCGTGGCACGCTGCGGCGCGGTGGATGGGCAAAGAGTGCGAAACGCGCAATGGCGCCTACAAACCTAACACGGATACTTCAAGCATTGCGGAATGCGTGAAGTATCCCTGTTAGGTTTGTAGGCGCCAGTACGCCGCCGCTCCGCTTTGTGTTAGGCTCTAATATTTAATCTCGCGGAGTCAGCGTTTTTCAACTCATGATTTTGAAATGTTTGCACACTCTGTATGGACTATTCTCATTTTAATCGATGAAAAAAAAAAAATGTTTTAAAGGAAAATATAATGTGTGTTTTGTAAATATTAAGGTAGTTCCGTATCAAACTTAATGATTTCCAAAGCACACGAATTTCTACACAATTTTTTATAGCCTTTTATAGCCACTGGCGATAAAGTGTAAAGCCCGGCGATAGGAACTATAGCCCGACTGTATACTTTTTTATAGCTTCGTATAGCCCGGCTGTATGATTTGCTCCGCTTTCTACAGTCAGCTATATGATTTTCAATAGCCTTCTTTAGTCGGCTATAAGAACTCCTATGGTATTTGGAAACGCAGCTCCTATCGCCAATGGACCACTAGATAAGGTACGAATTTCAGCATTCTGATACATGTTTCTTAACCAAAATTTTACGTAAAACACGATGCTCACAACGAAAGTTACCGAAATTAACTCCTTACGAAGATATTTAATGATTCTTAATGCGTGAATTCAAACCACCCGCTCATGAAAACTCAATGCTCTACGTGATTCACATCGCGCGTTAAACGTTATCATGACAGTCTCTGCGATATAAAAATCTGGCAACCTCAATCTTGACGGTTTGGCTCAGTTATAGCAAATTGCTAATAGTTTGAACAACACATGATGGGAAATGAACATTGCTCGATTGAGAAGCTTGCTGAAACCGTTGTAAGTGGGCGATTTGACTCACGTAGAGTTTTGAGTTTCATGTGAGCGGGCAGTTCAAATTCCTCGTAACCAATGTGAAATAAAAACGTTAATATCTTCGTTAGGAGTTGGTTTCCGTAATTTTCGTTGTGTGTATCGTTTTCTACGCTAAATTCTGGTTAAGTAACATGTATCAGATCGCTTAAATTCGTACCTTGTCTAATGGTCCATTTTCACCAGGGTAAACCGAATCATTTCTTTCGGTTTGTAACGTTACGCGACTCTCCTGTCGGATTCGTCTTTTTTGAAAAAAGCCAGATCGATTTTTTTTGCAAAAATTTCGTCTGATTTTTCTCCGTGCTCCCTAAATTATTCTCTGAAAACTTCGCAAAATAATGTCAAGCAAAAATAAAGTAAGAGCGGAAATTTTCAACCCCGCAATCTACGATGACTGACCACACTGCTCAACAAACTCCACTCCTCTCTGTACTCACTCATTACCACACATTACCACTCGTTACTCGGATGGTAGGTATTCCATCTCAATAAAGCAAATAAACAAATCCGGCATTTTTTCAAATGCCTGTAGGCAATTATATGGTCAATTCATGGTCTATTTACATGGTATTAATGAGAAAAAAGCGCGGATTTAAATGCGGTTTTAGTGGCAATATTCATAAGCTGGCAACACTGGATCACTGCCATTTAAATCAAGGATTCTACAGCCGTGCTAAGGAAGAACGCCGTACGAACATTTGAGAGTTGCCAAATTTCCTTCGACAAAATGTTTAGGAAAGTTATAAATATTTTTCCTTTATATTTTCAGAATCTTTAGGTAAAATTGCGAACTAAATCATCTGAAAAATTGGGAGGAAAATATTCATAAATTTACCGAGATATTCGCGTTTTATTAAAGCAAATTTTACAACGCCTGAAGGTTCATACGGCGTTTTTCCTTAGCACGGCAGTCTAGGAGGTGAGCAACACATATAGCACTGGACTTTATTTTGCGATAAAGAAACACTCTATTTTATTCATCCTTAAAAACACCTATTAGCACAGGGAAACTGATGACACGTCGATGATGACCAAAAGGCGAAACCACGTAAGTACCCTCATCCTCCATAGCGAATTTTCAACATTCCCTTTCCTATTTTATTCTTTTGAAAAGAAACACGGTAATTACGAAGCCTGAAATTCGCACAGAATAATCTACTAACAGAGAAGATAAATCATGAAATAAGTTTTCAAGAAATTACGTTATGCAACGTTGCGAAAGGAGATACGCGGTTTCGCACTTTGGCCGTCGATGTGTTGTTTCTAAAGTAAGCCAGAGATACTAGTTCCTAATTGCACAAATGTAATTAAATTGTTTTACATTCACTTAAATGGACGAAACCCAGTTTCGCCGACTTGCGAGAATTGCATTTGACTTGACTTGGTAATATTTCCAGTTAATTTTAGAAACAACATACGTGCTATTAGTTTCTCTGTGCAAATATAAATGAGTTCGGAAGAAAAATTTCTGGTTGCAAAATGTAGTCAAACTGACGGAAGGGGTATGCCGAGGTACCTAAATGGGAGAAAATAGATCAATAAAACCCCCATTCATTTATAAATAAAATACATTTATAACAGACTTACACGAAGAGGCTAAACAAGAAAGAGACATGCCAATTTTTGTCTTCATAGTAGATTTAACAAAAAATAATCGTAGTAATGCAAATAATACAATAGTATTTATCAAAATGTAAATGCAAGAATAATTCTTAGTTTTCCATGACATGCATGAGAGCATTGAAAGAAAGATAATACAGGTAAGTAGTGGAATTTGGGGACGTAATAGGCAGAAGGAAAAAAAAAAACACATAAAATACGAACATTTCCATTCTCTGCGCATCCTAGTTTTCTCCCCTAAACATGTATGTACCTAACGTTACCAGTGTCAATGATGTGAACGAATTACACGGACTTTTCAGTAAGAATGAGTATGTATAATAATAAAAAATAAATAACAGTAAAACACACATGAAACATATAACGTCGCTTCACCTCTCTTTGCTGCATATATGTGCATTTTAAACACGATGCAGTTATCGCTAAAATAACAGAAGTCTTCCAGAAATACTCAGACTTATACGTCGTTCCATCAAAAATTACCCTGTAATATTCTAAATAGGTAAAACTGTCAGAGGCAGGATACCCTCTTATTGGTATGAAAAACTGATCCAATTATTAAAAATTTCAACTATTTTAGACCAAACTTTTTTTTACACAACTCACACGAGGTACTTTCCTCATATAGTGTGGAAAATGGATCGTTAAAGTTACATCAATTTGAATGCATATCAAGCCTAAACATCAGAGGTTTCAAAACTTGACTTAGGTGCATTCATACACATAGAGCACCGAGAATTATATACAAGAAGTCAATTTACGACAAGACCAAACATTATCAACGAGTTTTAAGATAGAGAGAAATATACTTCTTGAAGTAAATCGATGGGATCGTCAATGTTTTGTAAGTATCAAATACCATTAAAATTAAATCAACGGCAATAATTTACCAACGAGGCTCTGGTTTGTCATTTTTGATCGTAGAGAAAATTGTAAAGGGGATTAATTTCGTTAAATTTTGAAGTAATAATGTGTCTTGACTTTAAAAATCTACCTCGAAATTCATAAAGTATCTCATATTTTAGTGTTTAATTAATGGGCGTTCGCTCTTATTTGGACCGCGTATAGCAGATAGGAACCAAGCCACATCAGCTATTGCCAAATCTAACGGGGCAATTTAATTTTTCACAAGAGAACGTTCGTGCAGATTCCTTTGAAAACTGTAAATAATTTGCTTCGAAATATGCAGAAAATTCACTTGAATTTGCACAAAAATCTGCACAACCGTTTTAATGTGAAAAATATACAGTTGCCCAATTAAACTTGGCAATAGCTGATGGGGCTTGGTTCCTTTCTGCTTAACGAGGTCATTTATTAGTACGATGGATGTACGTGTACCTCGAAGGGTATAATATGACGCACTATCTGACGTCTGAACTGATCTAATTTTCTTTAATCATTTGGGTTAACGTGGAGGATTCAAACATCAAAGTACGATTTTTTGACCAACGCAACCAGTGACCCGTGGTCTCTGTAAAAACTCCGTAAGAGAAGCTGTCGATTTCCCTCGCACGGCGCTCAATTCAACATGACGTCATTGAGACGTGAGTCTGACGTCATATTCTCGTGAAGGTCGAGCACTGCGACCGAAGGAGCCGGGATCTTCCCAGTTCAAAGCATCGTGCCGTTTTGAGTGCATTCCATGAGTTGCTTGGCGACGCCGTCCAGGTCGCAGCTGGGCTCCGACTTTTGAGCGACGCTGGTTAGGGCATTTTTCATGGAGGGCAGCACGTGTCGCGCCGAGTAGCGGCAAAAAGGTCGTGACTCCCCGCAAACGTTGTCGGCGAGGTCGAGGAAATTGACGTCACACTGCCTCTCCGTGGGTGCTCCTTCACACTGAGGACACTGCAAGAGGTATTCCAGAGAAAGGAATGTTAGGTATACTGATGACTAATGAGGAAACTTACACGAGAGTCTCTTATTTTAACGTACGAACTCAGTAGTTCTGCCGCACTAAGTAAGAACGTCGTATGAACCTTCAGACGTTGCCAGATCTCTTTCGAAAAATCACACATTTTTTGGAAAATAGACCATCAGACAAGGTACGATTTTAAACATTCTGATACAGGTTTCTCTGCCAAAATTTCGCTTAGAGAACACGATTCTTGCATCAAAAATTACTGAAATGAACTCCTAATCAAGATGTTAACGTTTTCAGGTCATTGGCGGATCCATCAAATTGGCAACATAGTCTTTCCTCCATTTAAACCTATGGAAATGTATCGCTTCTTTGAGAACCAGGTGCTCCGGCAAGAATCGATTATTTAGCTTAGGTTTAAATGCAGATAATCCGGCGTTGCCAAATTGCTGGATCCGCCTCTGTTTCAGGTTACATTGGTTATGGGAAATTCAACTTGCCTGGCACAAGAAACGCAATACCCCACGTGAGTTATTCGCGTCTTACATCGGTTTTGGAAGGCTTCTCAATCAGCATTTTCCTTTCCTACCCTTTTTGTTCAAAGTGTGAACAATTTGTTATATGAGCCGAAGCGTCAATATTCAGGTTGCCATATTTTCGTATTGCAGAGACTGCCAATGTAACGTTCAATGTACGATTTGACTCACGTAGGCCATTGCGTCTTTATGATGCGGGATGTTTGAATTCGAATAGCATGAAACATTAAATATCTTGCTTAGGAGTTAATTTCAGTAATTTTCGGTGCGCAAATCAAGTTCAACGTGCGAAATTTTGGTAAAGAAACTTTTTTCAGAATTTTAACTTCGTACCTTGTCTAGAGGTCCATTTACGTATATTTACCCTCCTTTTTTTCAGGAAACTTGTTCGTAATTTGATCTGAAGTGCTTAAACGTTTCAAAATTATTCATAACGTTCGAAAAAATAGATATTTTCTGAGAGGCAATTTGGCAACATCTGAGCGCTCACACGGCGTTTTTCCGTAGCACGGTGCAGTTGCCTTTTCTCTTTTCTTAGGGTGAACTAGGAAGCATCAAGAAAACAAGTCATGTGTGACCGGATCAGTGAAAAGGGACCTTATCTTCCGAGAGGAAAGAGTCCTAAACTTTTTGCAAATACATCATCGAGGAAATGCCATCTTCATGACATTATGGCGGTACAACTTATACGGTATGGTCATTGGTCATGTTCAGGGAATGACAGGAGACTTGTTTCCGAAAGGAGGTCCTAGAATGGGTCCCTCCCGGGAGGCCCTCCTAGGAGGGCATTCATATTTTCCTCCCCAAGACAAAGCGATGCCACATAGTGGATCGTGTCAATAGGAGAGGTCAGCAAAATTCGGATTCTTTAAACGCTTATAATTCCGTTTATACAAAACTTTGAGGGTCTAAAAGTGATTCCATTGGTTTCCTTATGAAATGTTCTAGTAGAGGCACCCCTTGAAATTTAAAATGTGACGAAAGGAACATCAAATTTGCAGTTTTAGTCAAAAACTTCATGACCGACCTCTCTAATTGACTCGATCCGTTGTGCGCCACTTTAAATCCCTCTGCAGTCGCTCTCAACTTAATAGAGACCATTCTGTGAAACTTCAAGAAAATAGGTCAGGCAGTCTCCAATTAAAACAGAACAGATATTGTGAGATCGACTCTCTCTTATTGATTTCGTTTCATTGAGAGTTATTATTAGTTCTCACGCAATCCCGGATGAGATTAAGGCGCCACGCGCTGACGTTATCGGATATAGTCACACATAAGGAACGAACCTTTTATTTCCGTGTTTAATCTTTTATATACATTTAAGCTCTCGGTACCATATCCACCTAATTGTCCCCAGTACTCTCCAGTGCGAATATATAGGTCCTTACAAGTCTGATCATGTCTCTCTAAAAACGAGTAGTGCTTACCAAATTTTCTGTTGCTTTCGATTGAAAAATGAATACAGAAGAGAGCAATTTAAAAAGCAGGCATTTAAGCGCGGTGACTCTCATATTTTTCTGAAATTTTGTCAAGGGAAAATGTTAGATTTCCATAAAGATTACTGAAATGCTTTTAGGACGACGCGTGATGCGCGATGATCGACCTCTCCCGTTGACTCGATCCACCTTGCGGCTGCGCGCTGCGGATGACGGCGCAGTGATACAACTATTCGTGCTTAATGGATGTCCGTGTTGTATCTGCAAAATTGAAGGCGCTATGGCGCGAGCCGTGAACTTGCAATACTTCGCTCTATCTGCTAATGAGGTGTCAGACCTGATACGCGTCTTCAGTTGCCTTCCTGATTGTTTGTAACTAGTGTTGCACTAAACAGCATTTCTGTATGGAAGAATATCGTGCTCGAATGAACTGTTTTCCTCTACAATGATAACTTCAGTTGTGTACTGAATTTACTGCACACGGCCAAATTACCAACTCTTCCGTCTAAACGACTCTTGCGCCGAACTGCAATCTGTTCGAATATTTCAGTATGTTCGGTGATTCAGATGCATTATATTGTCAAAGAGACGACCCAAATAGGGTATACTCGTATTCATTTTAAACTACGCATCTTTAAGGAGCAGTTCATAAAATGCATGTCGCTCTAAGAATCATGCAGATTTTTTTCTTCCTCCCTCTCCCCGTAACGCACCCGTGACGCAAGGTCAGACCTCCTGCCTCTCCCTTTAAGGCGTTGCGTTACAATAATGTGTATATCGAAGGCAAATAGTCAAATCAGGCATTTTGTCAAATGCCTAGGCAAATAGTCAAATATTCTTACTTAGATTGAAATTTTGATTTTTTATCCTAATTTTAAACAGAATAATTCGTTGCTCCTGTAAGAAATAATTCTCTGTAAAAGTATGCAGCATACAATAGTACTTCAAACAATTTTAGGGTCCTGAATGGACATTTCTCATTAAATGGATCGCGTTAAACAGAAAGGAACCAAGCCACATCAGCTATTGCCAAATTTAATCGGCTAATTTAATTTTTTACATGAAAACAGTTGTGCAGATTTTCGTGCAAATTTTAGTGAATTTTCTCCACAATACGAAGCAAATTCCTCAACATTTTCTAAAGGATCCGCACAAACGTTTTCTCGTAAAAAATTAAATTGCCCCATTAAAATTGGCAATAGCTGATGTGGCTTGGTTCCTTTTTGTTAAACGCGGTCCAAATTTTCAGTACGTCATGAAATATAGAATTTTTAAAATTTTAATATTTAAATGTGCTACAGGCATGTGAAAAGGAAGGAACAAGGAGAGTTCGCGAATTTAAAGACTTATTTTCCCCAAAATATTGAAAACCTGTGAACTCCTCGCCATTTTGACTACCGGCCTAGGCATTCGATAAAATGCCCGATTTGACTAATTGCCTTCAACGTGTATTTATAGCTCCTTATAACTCTTACCTTGCTACAAGTTGAACAAAATGAGTGGATGACGCAGGGTATGATGAGAGCGCTGTGATTGGACGAGATCACCTTCCGGCACAGGATTATCCGGGAGTTAACTTCTGCGCACGACTCATCACCTGTCATTGAAAAAGTTCAGTATTCCTTTGAAGAAGCTTCGATGGAATTTGATGAAAATTAATCTCACAGCTTGATTTTGCATTGACAAAGTATAGAAGGAGACGGATATTGTCTTCATCGATGAGTTACTTTTAATTAGCTCTTAAATCATTGGAAGTTCCTTTTCAGAAAAAAATTGTATCATCTATCGTCGATTTCGACGATCTTTTAGATCGCTCTAAATGTCGGGACGTTAAAACTCCGGACGTAAATTTTACAAAATATTCGTACAGCAGTCTTTTATGCAAGAAATAGCGATATTTCAGTATTTCAGTTATGACTTTCTCGGTAGTGAGTTACCTTGCCTTACCGAAGACTGTCATGTTTGTGGAGATGATTTCGTAAGAATCACCTCATCCTTGATTGAAGATGGGTTAAAAATGTAGCGGGGAATGGATTCAACTATACCCAGTTTTATTTACATACTTATTCAGAGAACAAATCATGTTGATCATGGCTATTTCATCTAAAATATCATATGGATTGTATTTTGCAAAAAGGAACCAAGAGAATTCCAATGTTGCTAAAGTAATTGTGCAACTTTTTTTATCTTGCAAGTATAAACTGATCATTTAAACAAGTTTTATCTTTACTCCCAATAAAATATGAATTTAAGACGAAAATTACCTTCGTAAATTGAATTTCTTGCGTGATTTCAGTAACTTTTTGCCGAAAATGTAAGTTGTACAATCCTATAGCAACATTGGAATGCTCTTGTTTGCCTTTTGCAAAATGCAATCCATATATAACTCCGACGATTTTGATAAAAGATTCGAAAAATCCTTGGAACGTTTCACTCCTTGAATTCATTTCAATTTTTGCCCTCACTCGGAGCTACCGACTTAGAGTTGAGATGCAAAGAAAAAAGAATAAACAAACAGACGAAAACATGCTTTCACAGTCAACAAATACCGATGAAAATTGTCATCGGATTCAAATTACGTAAAATGGCAGCGGGCATGCTGGTGGGCGTTTCTGTGATAGACTTTTTTTATATTTTAAGTCTGAAAGAACCCTCAACGTCACGTTCTCCTTTCAATCACCCGGAAAATCCATTTGTTCTATACAGCCCCAGTTACTGATACATTTATCGAGCTTCAACTATTGCGGTTTATTTTAGCACAATATATTTTATCTTTCCCGCTTGAATCAACAAGAGAAAAATAGCTCGCTATAAAAAAACCTTATAAAAGGGAAAGGAAACCACGGAGCCATATACTTAGGCCGTTCATTTTGGCTTCTCTTATAATTAAAGCTAATCAAAGTTAAATCTAGGTAAAGGAAAATCTAAAATTTAAAAAAAAACAATGATTACCATTGGCGCATGTACATTATTTACAAGTTTCGTTTGGGATTAACTCAATTCACTGGTTTTTCATTAAAAGCGTTCACTAATTAAAATTTAAATTTCTGTTAAAAACTGGGGTTAGATATTCTAGTATTTATAATATTCGTAAATGAAAGTGGTAAAATATAATCTTCAAACTTAGTAGATTTGGCGGTAGCGTATGCTAACTAGAGGAATCTAGTGCTAATTTGATCCGCTAAAATTACGCCTACATTTTAATGCGCTCGAACGGTTAGCAATCAATGTTTTTAGAGAAACTGCTTAGTTTTTTTCCCAGACTTGAATTTAAGTCTAGTAGTTTCTCACAAATTTTAGCGAAAGGATTTTAAGGCGAGATTCTCCGATAGAAAAATATCATAATCCGCGATTCAAGTAAGGCATTTTTAATGAAAGATGAAACTAACATTGTTCAGTTTGTTTGGAGGACGGAAAAAATAATTATTACGTCTCGAAATTCTATGTGTATTTTGCTTCCTTGCAAAAATATGATTGATCAAAGGTAGGTATAATTCAGTTAAAATCGTTGGTTGAGTAAATTGTTTGGAATATGAAATTGAAGATAGAGCAGTTTACGCCGGTTGTTTCAGTGGATATGTTGCTGTGATTAATCGTCATTAAAGATCATTTGAACATTTTTACAGCCAAATCATGTTGAAATGTATAAGTTAGGAAAAACTCTTACCGTTCAAGTCAACTAGTTTTGGGGGAGCGGTATTTTCTATTTTATTGTTATTGTCGTCAACTTTGAAATACCCCTCTGGGTCGGCGGCTTTCTCTTTCTTTACTGTCACTCGTTTTTTCTTCGCCTCAGATATCCCTGATAAACATAAAGACATGACGTTGCGTTTGAATATTGAAAAGCGTGCAAAAATGAACACAAAAGCAATTGAAACAAGCATCATAATGAAATGAAAATGCAAACAGAGGGTGTCAACGGAATACCTGCAGTGACAAGTGAGCAGCGCAACCAGTGCTTTAACTTTAACCCAAAAAAGGAGGATAAATATGGTAGCAAGTCTTTGATTTTTCACAATGCAGCGCAGAATTTTGCAAGGGGCAAGGACGTAATAAAAATTAGGATTTTAGCATTTTTTTAAAGGTGGCACATCGTAGTCCTCCTCGTTTTATGGCGTTTTATTGCCTAATTTTTAGGTGCATTTCAATTATGGCACCGGTGTAGTGATGAAGTTAAAACACTGGCACCAGGAGAGCGTAAATTGCCTCCAATTCATAATGTACGCAACAACGTATACGCTGGGTTAAAATAATCGATCACAGGAATTTCAAATAAAAGCAGCGATGAAGTTTATCAAGTAGAAAATTATTCTACTTTTATCAAGTAGAAAATGAGGCCTTCGCATGAAAAAAGTGACATAGGTAAGATTTCATGAAAGTATCTATATCTGGAATAAACTTAATTGCAGATACGCTTTTTTAGAAAGTTGCTTCCGATTCGATGAATACTATCCATAGGTAAAGTTTGTGAATTAATTTTTTATTTCGTAGTATAAGGCTCTTGATCAAAGAGTACGATATACGGAGCTCCACGTTTCAGCATGCATGGGTCATGGAGATTTCTCAGGACTGACCCGGAAACAAACTTTTTTATTAACCTAGTCAGTGCGTTCATATTATGCACGTCACCACAGGCGCGTTGGTATAATGAAACTTGATTAAACCGTAATTACGTTATGTTCAGCTGCAGCTAGAAACTTTCACGTGTGAGTGAACATTTTCCGAGAACATAAGCTAAATACCAGCAATTAGTATTCGCTTGTGAAAGTTCAAAACCGCGTCTCTGCAATATCATCGAGACAGATTTCCCAAATATATTTTTTTTTTTTTGGAGCAAAACTATTGAATTCGTTGGTTCATTCTTTTTCCTTTTTACTGTTTTCCTCGATTGTTCTCTGTCTCGTGAAGAATATTTGTTACAAATTTCAGGCAATATTACAAGTCAGTTTTTAAATGAAGAGCTGGTGTGGACGTGTAAATTTTGAAAAACTGCGAATATGATAAGTGTGACTGAAGTGTAACAAAACATGCTTTGTTCTTTAATTCATTTTGCCGATTAAAACATTATACACATTTTAGCTTAAAAAGCGTTGTCGTTGCAATCACAATTGACAAAAAGCGAAAACTTTGAAGCATAGCAAGAGCGGAAGAAAACAAGTCAAATCATTGATGCCGAAAAGAAACTTACTAACCTGACCTAAGGTCTCGATCTTGACTGATGCCTCTCCATAACAAAGGTTCAAAACTAGAAAATTATTTTTTGTTTTCGCAGAAATCACAAAAACCTAATCCGCGATAAGATGAAGAAACACCTTTACAAATTTTTGTACGTACTTTTTTTCTGTCCTTATATCGCCGTATATTATACATTTTACATAAAGTTTAGTTTCTAAGAATTAACTTTCTAATTTTACGGCAAAATTCCAAGAGTCATTTTACCGGCAAGACTCCATCATTCAATGGCAACAAGTTTTTAGGATCCATAAAGTCTGATAAAGAAACGTAACTTTGTCCAAAAAGAAAGGTTGGATCTGACGTCAAAACTGCGCCTGTTTTTAGTTACTTTGGCGCAATGCTCCTTATTTTTAGGCGATAAACTCTGATTTTGGACTATATGGCCGTGCAATTAGTTGCCTTGAGATAGGTCGACAGAAATATGATCCTTCAAGGCGACTTTTTGCTAGAGAAGGCTTTTTTTCCATTTGTTCTTTGTCTATTGGTCTTTTTTCAAAATGTTGATGTTTTATCAAACTCGACTTTTTAAATTTATATTTTCATTTGTCTACCATTTTAAGAGTTTTGCAGCTGAAGAGTTCATGTATCTCATAGAGGCTTACTAAGAGTCGGTGAAGGACATGTTAAATAAAAACATTGCCGTTCCTTTCCCTGAAAACAGAGAACTTTTCAATTCTTCTCTCATCTAGAGCTTACTCCCACTTCCTGTATGTTGGGAAAAAATGCAAGTCTTATTCATGTCAGCACATACAGAGTAGCGGTTGAAGGGCACAGAACGCCTAGGGTGGAAGAGAATCCGCCAATGGGTCAGTGGAACCCATTTTAATTCATTTTTTGAACGTACGGATAAGTGAACTAAGCTTCTTGTAATTTTTTCAAATTTGTTTCCCAACATAAATCGTAAAGAGACTCCGTTTTAAAAATTCCAAAAATGGTTCTCATTGGATACGATATTTTTGGTGGGCTCTACTGAGATAGTCAGGTGGGGGAAACGGCGTTTGCTGATTTACTGAGCTTAGCTTTAAGTATCGCCTGCTACGTTGACTAGGCTATCGGTTTTTGATTGGTCGGATTTTGAGTAGCTTATCCTCACTTAAAAATGTTTTTTTTTTAAAAACTTTTTAATACAAGTTTTGGTTTTTTCAAAAAGATGGACCTTTGGAATACTAACCAACGACCCTGCAACCATTTTTTGCCACTACTCCATCGACTCGAAGGTTACTGAAAAGGAGCCAGCCGAGAAAGAACAACTCCACGTTAAACAAAACTTAAAAATAAACATTTATTTCCAAATAAAACACTAAAGTAAATTTCGTCGCATATGTAACAGCAAAATCCCCCCGAAAAAATAAAGCCCGGAGCCCCGTGTTTTAAATGCAGTCGACGGCCTCTCTTTACGCGTAGGACGGTTTCTTACCTCGGTAGGGCTCCTGCTCGGCGCGGTGCTCCTCCAGGATGCGCCGGATGTTCTCCAGGTCGTAGGCGAGCGCCAGCTGGTTCATGACCTGCTCCCGCACCTTGTCGATCACCTGCTCGTTGCGGATCCCCTCATGCGCGCCCGTGTACTTGACCGCCTTGGCGATGATCGCGTCGGCCGCCTCCCGGAGCGAGTCCATCAGCATCTCGTAGTTCTCCGCCTTCTCCAGCTCCTCCTGGGTCTCCGACTTGCCCTGGTTCTCCCGCGCGTAGGCCTGGAGATACTGGTCCAGCAGCCAGTTGTCATCGACCGACTTCTTCCGCCTCCGGTCGATCCCGAAGTAATCCGACCAGTCGATCGACTTCTTGGACATGGCGATCGGCTTCGGGATCTCCGAATTCGTCGCCTCCTCCTTTTGCCCCAACTTCTGCTTCGTCTTGCTCTTGGGCTCCTGCTTCACCGGCGGCTTCGTCGTGGTGTCTAATTTGACCTTCAACTCCACCTCCGTCTTGTTCTTCGTTTGGTTGTTCTTCGGCGTCATGAAGATCCCGGACAGCTCCTTCGCGACGTTCGGGTCAGTCTTCTCGTGGAGCTTGCGCGCGTCCTTTTTGCTCCTGACTAATTTCGAAGAGCGTTTCAAGACGCGCTTATGTCCTTTATCCACGGAACCATCGCGCCACAACCGCTTGCGCATTATGTGGTGGCCTAGACTCCCGGGGATCTTGGGCGGTTTCTCCAAGGGCCGCTTCTGGTCGTCGTAGAGGTTGATGCCGTAGGCGTATTTGCCACCGCGCTTCCACGCCGGCAGGGGCGAGTTGAAGAAGTCGTAGCCGGTGTCGAAGTCCTGGCGTTTGTCCTTGTAGTTCTTCTCGAGGGGGATGGTGTTCTGGAGGTAGGTGTTGACGGCGTCGTTGAGGGCGTCTAGGTACTCCTCCAGGTACTCCCTCTCGTCCTCCTCGTGGCTGCTCCGGTGCCGGTCTTCGTAAACCGGTTTCGCGCGCTCCCGGAAGGAGGTCAGGAAGGGGTCGTCGCTCCGGGCGCCGAGTCGTTGGAGGATCTCGGGCTGCTCGGAGAGCTCCCGGAAGGCGGAGCGTTTCTCGGCGATCTCGTCGGGGGAGACGCTGTTTATGTATTCGGAAAGAGCCTCTTCGAGGGATCTGCTCCGGTCACTCTGGGATTCGAGGTCGTCTTTTGAGTAGGGACCGCGCCCTTGGGAGAGGAGCATTTGGTAGTTGTAGCCGGGACCTTCCAGCCGGACGTCACCTGGACCACAAAAAGAAGTAAGATCAGTGTGCAGAAGTACATTTTTTTGAAATGCAACATTTGGACAGCGTTCAGCAGGAAAGAATCAAGGCATATCATGCTATTGCCAAAATCGTGCAATTTAATTTTATGCACTGGAAAAAAAAAACACATTGGATCTAGAGTCCAGACTCTTAAAAACATCGACAAGAAAAAATACTCTAGATTCAATCAGATTTAAACTTAAATCAAGAACCCAGCCTCTTAATTTGAGCGGATTTTTTTATATTTAAGCTTAAATCTGATTGAATCAAGAGTCATTTTTCTTGTCAATGTTTTCAAGAGTCTGGACTTCAGATCCAATGTGTTTTTTTTCCAGTGTATGACTGGACAAGATTAGCCTAGATGCATGAAATTACTAGATTGTATTAATTTAATCTAACACATCATGCATTCCGTAATTTTTGCATGATTTAGGCATACTTTTTTACATGAAAACGGTTGTGCGGATTTTTGTTGCTTTTAGTGTATCTTCCGCATAGTACGAAGAAAATTTCCTGAAAATTTCTAAGGAATCCGCATAAACGTTCTTTTATAAAAAATTAAATTGCCCAATTAAATTTGGCGATAGCTGATGTGGCTTGGTTTTTTTCTGCTAAAAGCAGTCCTTTTCTTAATTATGTCGTGTTGTGACCAAACGTAGACCGCTAAAGGCATGCCATTCTAGGCGCGAAAATTCGCCGAGTCTACAACCAAAGGTGGCATACGGGAGTGGCAAAGGAAATCCGATCGAAATCCTTTGACGAAGCGTTATACCGACGTCGATCGCCGACTTACTAAGCGCCACATAAAATGTCCACTGAAATTCCAGCAGCGAGAGAGGATGACTCGCAATGCAAGTGACCTCATTAACGCGGAACTCGGGGTTTTTTGAAAGGCGATCTCCGATCCAAGTATATGCATGTATAAGTTCTCAGAATT
Source organism: Bemisia tabaci (assembly GCF_001854935.1). Lineage (NCBI taxonomy): Eukaryota > Metazoa > Arthropoda > Insecta > Hemiptera > Aleyrodidae > Bemisia > Bemisia tabaci. The sequence continues at coordinate 350,832 of NW_017547093.1, forward strand.
GTGACTTTAATCGTGGTAAAGTGTTGCGTTATGAAAGAGCCCATCTCTTTTAAAATAATGAATTTCGAAAGACTCTATATCTATGACAAGTAAATTTCTGTGTGCATGAAAGAGAGTGACTAAAGTAATGGGTAAAATAAGACTAAAAATCGCAAAAATAAATTTTGGCATAACGCCGGGAGCTGCTGCAGGCTCATTTTAAGTCACAAGACTCGAAAAGTAAGTGAAAAATTGAGTTACATACAACCTGACCTCAGGCGCTACCAGGCAACTTGTGGAATCAATTTTTTTATTCATAATTTTACGTACACGGAAATTGCAATTTTTTGCTCATAGGTGCGCACTGCGCAGTGCGCAGTTACGGCTTTTCCTTTCGTGAGGGCACTCACATTGCCATGATAGGAATTTTAGCCTTTAGATATACATGGCAACTCCTAACGCTACGTAGTCTTATCTCCGCAGAGAGAATTTTATTACTTTTTGAGATGAACACTTCCACAATTTAATGATCCGTCATTATTGCAGACTTTCTTGTAAGCTTTTTATGAGTCTGGAAGTTAATTCAGGAGAAAGGCAATCAGACAACCGTGTTTCGAGTCAAATTTTACATTGAAATATGGTCGGTTATACCTCAAATTCCCAAACTCAAAATATCATTTCCAACCTATAGCTCATTTTAAGTTAGAAAAGTTCATTTGACACATTAAATCTTTATTATTAGAGCTTGTAATACAAGCTTGAGAGAATAGCGATCTTCAGAATAGGTGGAGGATAACTAAAATGTGACGGCCCGTTTAACTTTCCCTCCTTGAAGGCTTTCAAATTGGATGAAAAGTTGCAAGAAAAGTTACAAGAAAAGTTACAAATGAAAGTTCTTTCGACTCAATTTTGTCGCATTATATTCGTCCTTCAACTTCGCCGGAACAGGGAGAGAATTGTGTGAACTGGGTCGTATCAAATGGGTCTATATTTAATTTGAAATCAAAAATTGCGCATTTCTATACCGTTTTCTCGTAAAGAATGGACCTCATCCTGCTGAATAAAAGTAGAATTCTTGGAATATCATTGACTTCAGAAAAATAACTTTCCCCTTTCCAGGAATTAAGAGAATTTCGTGCTCAAAATACCTAAGTTTATTCCCGTCAGTATGAATAATAACATTGCCCCTAATACCAAATAAATCATTGGGCGTAATTACACTCTGAGATGACCCTTTTAGCTGTTTAAACATTATTGGTTCACGTGAAACTGGTGTTACGTCCTAATATCAGTAGTAGAGAGGCAAAATGATCGCGAAGCTGCGTCAGGCGCGTAATACCACTATTTTAACTCTCTGGTCGTAGTCCAGGCATTATCGGAAAAATAGAAAAAAAAATTTATATATAAGGTTTTATGTGCCCAAGTTGTTCATTGGGGTGCCAGGGACTCCCAGCAAAAAGTCCCCAAGAATCCCCTGTACGCTCGACCCCCCGCCCCCCCCAAAACCCCCCAAAAATCGACCTTTCCTCGGTTTTTCGCAAATATCTCAAAAAGAATTGGTTTTAGCGAAAAATGAGTTATCTAGTGAATAAAAGTTCATAAAATTTCCAATAAAAATGACTTCTATGAATTTTTTTGTAAAACGACTTTGAACCCCTCAAAATGGCCGCCGAAAAAACGGGCATTTACGGAAATTTCAGTTTTTTCCCGAAAATGCCCATTTTTCTTTGAAACGGCTGCNTTGGGCACATAAAACCTTATATATAAATTTTTTTTTCTAATCGCCGATTTTTGATCTAATATGCCTGGACTATCGGTAAATTGTATCATTTCAAAATGAAGGAGTTTATTACCTCCTCGAAACTGTTCCTTGTAGTTCAGATTTGAAAGTCAAATGGAAAGTTTAAAGAGTGAGAGTTTTCTTGCAGGGTGGCTGTCTGTAAATCCTCTTACTTATAATATCCTTTTAATTTCTCCTTGATTTCTCGTGCTGGTTGAATTTTCTCTTAAAATGTCTTACTTATACAACTTCTAAAGCGCATTTGGCTTGTGTTCATAATGTCACCTTAAAAATGTGTTTCAAGGCATAATCCTCATAAAAAATTCACTAGTTAAAGTATGCGATAAACATGTCTCCTTTTGAGATAATATTATCTTTCCAAAAGCTCAACTGATCCAGAAATTTCATGAAAGAAAATTCTCCTTTTTAAAAACATCCAATTATGGTATTTTGGGTCCTAGTTAGAATTTTATGCCCGCCAAAAATATTTAGTTTGCGATAATTTAGTTAGATTTGTTATATACATCGAATCTTAGGAGATAATTCATTAAACGTATTTAATCAACAGGAACAATATCCATTAAGACATTAGCCCTGTGTTGTCACGCATGTATTTTTATGCATCTCAGTGCTCATGTCAGAATGGATATTGTTCCTTTTGATTTAAATATGCCCAATTTGCCATGTTCATTACATTAGATTGTAACTACATTTCAATGTTGCCAACTTTCCCTTCGTAAATTGCTTTCCTTTTCGGAGAATCTTAGGCATTTCTAACTGAAAATTTCAGTGATTTTTCCCTCGCACTCATGCAAAAATCGGGCTTTAGTAAAAATTTGCACAAGTGCATTCTTGTAAAACATTTAATTACTTGGGCCAATTTTGCAACCTTGGAATGGAGTTACGTTCCTTCGTTCGAGAAAACGACGAAATATCAAACTTATTTTTCTCTATTGTAAGTCTATGTCACTCAGTCCATTCCCACTCTATCCTAATGGGCCTGTTGCAAACTTCTGCAAGAGCAAAAATAAGAGTTGATTCTATTAGTAAATGTCTTAAAAATCACAATGAGCGCATTGGCAAAGTTTAAAATACACTCCTAGCTTCACAATCTGCGCAAGAAATTTGCGATATTTTGAGCTTCCCGCTTCAAAAATGATACAACGACACATATGAACATAGCGTTAGAGAAGTCGTTCCATTCAACCCTATCGCAATAGCAATACCCAACATAGCCGACGCTTCCGCGTGCAAATCGCATTTGGGAGCACAAAGACCAACCAAAGTTAGGAGGGCATTTCAAACTTCACCAATGCGCTCATGGTGATTTTTGAGACATTTATAGATAGAAACAACTCTTATCTTTGCTCCAGCAAAAGTTTGCACAGTGGAAAAAAAACACATTGGATCTAGAGTCCAGACTCTTAAAAACATCGACAAGAAAAGTACTCTTGATTCAATCAGAATCTAGCTTAAATCAAGAACTAAGCCTCTTAATTTAAGCGGATTTCGATTTGATTCAAGCAAAAATCCGATTGAATCAAGAGTATTTTTTCTTGTCAATGTTTTCAAGAGTCTGGACTCTAGATCCAATGTGTTTTTTTTTTCCAGTGCAGCAGGCCCATTTTGATCGATGAGCACTTTTCCGAAAGTTCAAAAATGTGTTTGCCTACCTGATGGGAGGTCTAGGTATCCGAGGGCTTCGCTAGGAGGCCCCCGTTCGTCAGCCTCATACTCCCGAGCCTGTGCCAGGGCCATGGCCCTCCGTCGCTGCGACACGGCATTGATGGCCGCTTGCAGGCTGTCATCCTCGTAATCACATTGCACCGCGCTCAAACATAAGTAGAAAATTAGTCCAGCACAGCTCACTGCTGATCTCATCTTCACGTCTGCAACAGAGGAAACACTAGATTAGGAATCCGATATCAAAAATGAAGGGGCGATAAATTAGTTTAAAGCAATTTTTGAGAAATTTTACAACATACCGAAAAATGAGGAGTACCGATAAGGGCCGTTTCTGGGCCCACCCTACGCTGAGAGAAAAAATAACCCATAAGTTGTGCTAATATGGGAAATGAAACACGAAATAACCCAAGCCTTCAGTTGAAACTGGGATTTTTCGGTTTTCTCTTTATTTTTTGTACCAGATTGAACGCAAGCTTTACCGAGATCAACACAAAATTTGGGTTGGTGTGTGTTTTACTTCCTGTATTAACTAAAAGTACCACAAGAACACGAATATTTTTTCAGTGCAGCTGAATTACCTCTACCCTTCAATTTTTTGCTTATCGAAGGTCTATACTATACGGAATGTATAGTAGCAGTCAACTAACAATCAAACACGTCTAATTTTGAGCGTTCAGTTGCGAATACACCACGCGGCAGCACAGTGAAAACACAAAATATAAGGGAAAAATTAGAAAGCTTTGGAAATCATTAAATTAGACACGGAACCACCTTAATATTTTCAAAACATACGTTATATTTTCCTTTAATACATATTAACCCCCATCAATATAAATAAGAATAATCCGTGCAGAGCGTGCAAACCTTTCAAAATCATGAAGTCATTCAAGTCATCACGCTGACTCCGCGAGTTTAAATATTGTAGCCTAACACAAAGCGAAGTGCGCACTGGCGCCTACAAACCGAACGGGATACTTCACGCGTTGCGCAATGCGTGAAGTATCCCTGTTAGGTTTGTAGGCGCCTATGCGCGTGTCACGCTGGTCGCCCGCCGCGCCGCTGAGTGCTACGGCGTTTCAACCAACCCTTTCGCGACATAGGTGCTGCACAGTTGCGAAGTTATCGTACACAGAAAAAATCGAAAAGCCTTTAGCTGAGGAAAATCAAAAGGTTCATCCGGTTCAGGTATAAGAGGATGGGATTTTCTTGAAAGATAATTAAGTCCTGTTGCACCAAAGAGGCGTAGAGAGTTTTAGTGAATTTTCTCTCATGGAATTGACGCCAAAATTCTCAATTATATATTTGTTTCCGTTTGGCCAACCAAACAAACAAAAAACGAGCAAACCCTCATTCTTCCAAGACATTATACATTTCATCCAAAAACGTCGTGAGCAAATGTTGTTTGCACATATATTTACATGTTGACCAATTAACTTTGGGTCTCAATAATTGATAAGTGGACCAAAACTCCCCTGCCAAAAAAACGCGTGGACTTAAACTACTGGAAAAAACAAGTGCTCGGACAATAAATCGTTGACGAAATGTCCTATAACCGCTCTGGGATCCACCACTGTACTCTGTCCTCCCACAATCCTTATGGTGGTTGGCACTCCCTCGTTTCATTTAAAACCCCTTATCGCCACCCTTGCAATGGATTCCCCCAACACGCAATGGAACGAATCACTAGAAATTTATATTTTGTAGCGGGAAGCTATTGATTGGACCACATTTTGCAATAAGAATTCCCTATTTCTGACTCAATTCATTGCTCCTCTGACGTAACAGCGTATCTCAATTTCCGCGTGAGCCCTGTCCCCCGTATAACTCTATGCATTTCGGGGTTCATAAGGAAATGGAGATACGCCATTACGTCAGAGGAACGACCATTTTAGAAACAATATAAGCACTGTCAGTTTCCTTCCACGTTTAGGAGATTTTATGGATGAATCGGAGGTAGTGGCTCATTATTGCAAACTGGAGTCTATTTAGACAACATTTTGCAAATAGGAACTACAATATCTGGCTTAGGCAGCGTACGTGCTATTAGTTTCCCCATGCGTATAAGTGTTTTTATAGATGAACCAGATATTTCAGTTTCTAATTGCAAAATAAAGTCCAATTGTGGTTCATTTGCCCAGCGCGTAGGGAGTGGGTGACGACTGAAGAGCGACCAAATTTTAAACCCCTTTCTCTCCCACCGTCCGTACCGCACAAGTACCGCGGGGGGTCGGTACTCGTTTAATGAGTCACGGTATTTAATATTCCTTAACCTTGTCACCGTATTGCTTCCTCGCCAGGGCAGATGTGCCACATTTTGCGGAGGAATTTTTCGCTTATTACGGGCCCGTTTATTTTGAATTGGGATCATCAGAAACTAGAGGTATTTCCCAAACATCTTGCAACCCTGAACTCCTAGCTTTCATTGATAATCCTCAGCTTCCTGGAGTCTGGCGAAGCTCCGTTGCACGAATATTAGAGAGCGACGAATAAAGTTGGGAACGGTAAAATTAGGGGATGTGCATCGTTGCCAGTTTCTTTTTATATTAACTCTTACTTTTTTTTTTAAAAAAAATCTGTTTAAAACTTTGTCGCTTAGCTTCTAATAACCCGAAAATACTCTCCGGTTCATTTTCGCATTTAGTCTTAGTGCCTATCTATACCTATAAAAACGAACTTTTGAGAAAAGTTAGAGGGAAAATATTTGATGAATATGACAGTCCGCGGGTATAGAGACCTGGCTGCCGAAAAAATAAAAATCACCTTTTCTACTTTTATTGTTGTACTAAAGGAAAGATTTACAGAGGATTTTACCTAACAAATACTTAAAATGAAATCAAAGGCGGAGTTATAACGTAAATTTTAATTCAGAAAAAAGTGAATTGAGGGGCTTGGAGGAGAAGGCACAGATGTGCAGTTTTTGCAAGAATTGAGATATTCATGGATTTAACTAAAACTAATTTGAAAGTACATTTTGTGAAAAATTCACAACTAAAATCACACTTTAAGGCATCAAAAAGTAAGTTTTAACTCCTTTTCCACCATAAGGTTCTATGTAATTTTAAAACTTTAAACACTTATTTCTTGGAAAAGCAAAAACTGCATTTATGCGCCTTATCCTTCAAGCTCCTCCTTTGAAATTTCCAATCGTTTGTTATTGGGGCTCAAAAATGTCGGTTTAAAATATAATGTTTTGTCCTTCAAAAAAGGTCTATACCTCTCGCAACTTCTACTTCGGGATGTTTAAGGAATATTCAAATTAAAAACTTAAGTCGGAAAGCTCGGTTTCCTCATCCGACTCAAATAAAGCCGCTATGCTAGAAAATTCGCTCTCCCTTCCCCCTTGGTAAAGTAAGTTCCTTTTTCTCTGGATCCCAAATGGGCAAATCATAACAGTGGGGAACCAACTTTTCCTGTTCGGTTCAGAGGAAACTTATAACCACAAATTTTCCTCAACTCAACTAAGTGATTTAATGAACGCGTTCATGTACTTTGTTTCCGTTCCTCCGTAAATGGGTCCAAATATTGACCATTCGATATGGATTTGCGTGCAGATTATTCGATAATTTTTTCGAAATTTGGCATCCAAAAGTGAGCTTGAGCTTTGAGCAGCACGGAGAGGACCGAGGACCGTGCCGAGTAGAATTTTCAATAAAGAGAGCTCGAGGCGAGGAATTCGCCACAGAAATCCGGCGTTGCAACGTCTCTTCACTAAATGTTAGGTTTTAAAATTATCATCTAGTGATTTACCCCGAGATGGAGGGAAAAATTTTCCTCGTGAAAATGGGGATCGTTTTGTGGAGGATCCATTAAACGAGGGTTTTATTGGTCTGAAAAGCCATTCATTGCGAACGGTTGATTCGATCCAGCGAAAGTTAAACGATAAACTCGTCTAATATGATCACAGTGGTCCCAAATATAATGCCGTGCTTAGGAAGAACACCGTATAAGCCTTTAGGCGTTGCCAAATTTCCCTCCATAAAAACCGAATCTACTGAGAAAATTGTGTTTATTATTTTCCAAACTTTTTAGAAAATTTTCTACGTAATTTAATCTAAAATATCTGAAAATTTCAAAGAAAAATGTGCATGATTTTCGTCAAAAATACATGCTTTATCAAGGGAAATCTGCCAACACTCGGATGTTCATACGACGTTCTCCCATAGAACGGCAGCATACGTGGTTAAAGGTTTTATGGAGGAGCGAGACTTTCTCTTGAAATGCTTTCATCAAAAGATTTTCATCACTCTTATTTTGTTTCATTTGTTGACAAGAATCATGATTACGATGGGTGAACTTTGGAATCATGATGCTCAGTTGCAATAATCCAAAATTTCGGGGATTTCTAAACGTATAATAACCCTTATCCTGGTTTGAAAATGTCTCTATTTTTTTTTTCTATCTCGTATTCATCCTATTTACACGTTGAGCCACTAGATTGATTTGTTTCTTGGTGGTTTCAAGGTTTTGAATTTCCACTCATCAGTTGTAAAAACTGTAAAAATATCAGGGAATAAAAAAATTCTGGGAGATATGCCCCCTAGCCGGTGAACAGTTCGACCCCCGAAGGGGGCCTCGCGGTTCCCCGTGAGTTAATCTAAATATAACAAGATCTAAGGATCTATAGATTAATCTAAAAGGCATAAATAAATCTGAGGTCATCTTAATTAGGCTTATCTAAATATTATCTTCCATCGATAACCGGAAAAAGCATGGAAATTGGTCCGGTAGACCTTCCAGATGAATCGTGACAAAAAATAAATATTTGTATAGTTTGAACGATAAAATCCACAACCTTTGGGTCATATTTCCAAAATCTGAATTAAAATCAATCGTCATTAGTCGCGAAAAATATGGAAATCGGCTCGGTAGAACGGTAGAGTGGACCGTGACAAAAATGAAAATTCAGGGGGTCAGAGTGCTAGCAGTAATGAAAAAAAAATTGAATTTTGGAGAGATTTTTTGGGGATGGAACACCCACATTCCACGGTACACGAGTGTTGATGACGTCACCATTATTGTAGCCTACCGCCCCTGAAAAGGTAATGCCTCTCGCGTAAACAAGGGATGCTGACCGGGCTCCAGCGTCATGTATCAAACTGCAGACAAACCAAGGACAAATTGAGGCTGAATCTAGGATGTCAAAACTGCCATGCTAAAGAAAAACGCCTTATCAGTATCCAGGTGTTGCCATACCTCCTTCGATAAAAAACGAATTTACTGGAAAAATTCTGAATATTTTTCCTTCAATTTTGCAGAGGATTTTGTTTGCAATTTAATCTAAAATATCTGAAAATTTCAAGGGTTAATATGCTTGACTATCTTCAAAAATACGCGTTTTATTTGGGGAAATTCGGCAACTCTCGAAGGATGATACGGCGTTCTTCCTTAGCACGGCAGAAAAGCTCCGGGGTTTGGCGGCGTCTCGCAAAGGATCCAGCCAAACAGTTTCCCACTTGACGGGAAAACGATTAATCAAGTCTGGAGTGCTAGTGCCCCCTAAGCGATAACAAATGCTTTTCCTCAACATCCCGACGAGGGGTCTCGTCCGGGGAGAAATAAGTTATTTTTTATCGCCTAGCGCAAAGGCTAGATCTTTTGATTCTTTTCCTATTCGTGCGAGGGACTTTGAGGCGGGTCTCTGTGTGATTAGTTTTCTAGGACTGACAGAGGTACCTTATTTTCAGTGAAATGATTGCTTTGACGAGGAAAATTGAACCACATTTTGCATTAAGGAACCAATAATTCTGGCTCGTCCATAAAAGCATCTATCTGCATGGGAAAACCAACGACATATATGTTGTTTCTAAAATGAGCCAGAAATAGTGGTTCCTTACTGCAAAAAGCCAATTATCAATTATTTTTACTAGAATGTTCTGATAAGAAAAGTATTATAAATCTAGTTCTTCTGTATTCAATATTAAATCTTGAAATTAATTCTGACTCTTCTTCTGAAAAATCAAAGGGTGTTCGGTCTGTATAGCACAGAGAACACACAAATAAATCAAACGATCCCATTATCACTGAAAAAATTAAGAGACGTTTTGATTTCACGAGTAGTAGAGAAGAGTACGTGGAAGAGTGTTTTTGAACTTCAGGACTTCTCCTTCAATTTTTTAATCGTTCATGATCAATCTTGCGTCAAAATTTCTAGATTTCCGTCCTCTATACGCATTTGAAAAAAAAATCAAAGAAAATTTTCTCCTGAAAGATATAGCACCTTCCTATAAATCCGGTCACATATTGTCTTTATTCCATGGTTGATGTCATTGCATCAATCTGTGGGGGGAAAGAGGATAAAACAAAATGTTGACCCACATTTTCTATATCTAAGGAACTGATTTTAATCATAAAGTTCATGTGTATATTCATTTTTTGTAATTTTTCTCGAAAAATACTCAGTTTATAAAATTTACTAGAGATTTCTCTGACGAGAACTGATTATTATGCATGGATTAAAAGTATTTTGATTATTGAGAGTGTTTTGATCTGTTAAGTATTATCAATTGTTACCACTGTCTAAAATTAAGTTATGGCCTTTGTAATTAACACTTTGTGACCCTGACGATGCTTGCTTCGAAAAGCTTTGGTCAGATTTTATCAAAAAAATGTAAGTTTTTCAAAAAAAAAGTTACATTATTTCTAGCTCTTGGCTACATTCCACATACCGAAAAAATAAAATTTATGTTTTTCGTTCCTAGAAAGGCACTGGATAGCAAGTTTCTCCGCACGGTGACGCAGCTCCCAACAAGTTCCAGCGGAGAAAAGGTCAAAAGAGGAATGAAAACAAAGTGTGGAATGAACAAAAATACGGAGTTAAAAAAAGGAGAGTACACAAACGTCATCGAATGACGTCTACCTATGTATGACGTGAGCCTCATAAGTGTGAACTCGCGTGCGATCGAGGTATCAAGTCGAAACACAGATATCATTCATTCGCTAAACGCTGTCCACTTGACATTGATGGTAGATACCTCATGCCTACAGGAACTCGCAGCAAAAGCGTTCATATTAAATTTGACGACGCCAAATTGCGAGTATATTCCGGTGTCTCTCGGTATAAATCAACTCGAAGTAGGCGCGATTTACAGCTCGGCGCCATTCGGAACGATGGCGTATTTAATAATTCACTCCGTGAAATGTTTTCCATCTTCCCGTTTCGAGCCGCGGAACTTTGGGGACGCTGCCAGATCTTCCCACTTTCTCTGTTAGGGTGCAAGGTAAATGAGAATGCTGCCGTCCAAAGTAAAAATGCCTCATCTCCACTCAACAGTTTTCGATTTTTTTTTCTGACAAAATGCTGTTTTACAAGAAAACTAATGAATGATAACATCCTTCATTTATTTTGAGTTAATTCTGGCATACCATCAGAAACTGAAAATGAAAAAATGAAGCCTGGTTGCAATTGGAGTCCCTGATAATACAGCAGTACGAGCGAAAGATAAATACAACATTTTGAATGGGGTTATGGAAGTTATGGAGTTATGGAGTTAGGCGCGGTTAGGTTAGTGAATCCATTGATGTTAAAACCTATCCCGTTCAAAAAAATTGGAAAATGAGTTTTTGGTGGGAAGCTGCACTTAGAAAGCAGTGGCGTGGCGTGAATTGCGATATGTCGATCGTTATGTCATTTAAAACTATGGAAAAGGATCGATAAACAGGGTGTTCGCAGCGAACACCTTAATAATCGATTCTTTACCATAGGTTTAAATGGCATAACAATCGATATATCGCAATTCAAGCCACGCCACTGTTAGAGAGGATTTTATTCGTCCGTGTAAAACTTGCTCAAAATTACTCTGAGAATATTCTTCTAAACGAGAGCAAAATTGCAGAAATTTTTACAAAATTTGTCCATCAGCTTTTCGATTGAGAAATTATGCAGGCGGTTAAGCTTCGATCATAACCACGCAAAGCAGAGGTGCGTTGTTATCAATTTTCGCCATCAAACTTCTATAAAAATATGACGGCTGAGGTCTTTGAATGCACATTTTTAGGTAGAATGTCAGCGGAAGTTCCTCTTTAAAAATGCAAAACATGGAGGTAACTTGTCTTGTTTATAAAGGGTGATATCAATAATATCAGATTTGGCATCTATAAATACGCATATAGATTTCATGAGTTGATGGTAATCTCCCAATACAACAAAACCCAATTATGAAGCACGCTTACACGATCGATAGGAATAGCATGTATATGATTTTGGTCCTAGATCAGGGCGCCCGAGAAATATTTTCGTAAACCGACACTACAAAATCGGGAAAGCTCGTTAAGATACCCTACAATAAGCAGGCTTTGAATGGGAATGGAATTATCACCAAACTTGAACAGCTAGCACCTGCTACATTCCTCCTAACTTCACTTCGAAAAAGATACAAACCGAGAGGACTTCTTTCCTCCATAATTATCGTGCTTTTTAAATGAGTTAAACACGCTTCATTCAAATGAGGTAAATCTATAGCACATTGAGGAATGATTTGATGGTTGATGGATCAATGGATAAGAGAATTTCCAATTATCGCATCATCCTGCAGTATGCCAGATATTTATACACAAAATTTGACCAAGAAACACTTTAAAATAGCGTCAAAAGCACGTTTCAAGTGAAAATTGTGAATCGGTTATTGGCCTTTTGATTTGCGATGTTCATTTGGATTCGAAATGTCACGTGTTCAAATTTTATGTACACATACCTGGCATACTTTAGCGTGACGTGATGCTCAAAAATACTTCAGCAATGCCTTAAAATCCAGAAATTGTAAATCGACCGATCAATTATTAAATCATACTCCTAAGTGCAAAAGAACCATCTACTTCAAATAAGATCCACAGTAGGCACTGCAAGCGGATACATTTAACAGAATTTTCGATTATTTCAATTACCTACGTCTGTTCCTGAGGTTCACCCTTAACAGCTGAATGCAACCTATTGGACATCATTTTGTAATTTGGAACTGAAATTTCTGCCTTATGCGTTGAAGCACATGACTGCACAGAGAAATCTAATGGCACATTAGGTATTTGAAATGCATTTTGCAATTAGGAACTATAATTTCTAGTTCAGTTCAAAAACAATGTATGTATAATTAGTTTCCCCATGCACATAGGTGTTTTTGCGGATGAGACATGCATAGGCGGTTCTACGGGGGTGCCAGTGGGTGCCGGGCACCTCCAAGCAAAAATTAAGTACGGTTACTGGAACCGTGAAAGAGGCTTTTGGGCAAGTAAACACGTCAAGAAAAAATCGTATTATGAAGCGTAAAAAATTGGCAATATTTTTATTTCATGAATTTTTTAAATCTGAAAATTGATCTAAAAAAGACCAAATTACTGCTTTTAAAGATTCTGTATTCGCTCACACTGAAAAAAATCCCAGCAATTAATTGAAAATGTCTTAAACAGAATTAATATTGATAGCCGTGTTTTACAAAGATTATACTGTTTTTTTTTATGGTAAGAATGCAGTTTTGGTGAAAAGTTTTGCTAAAAATTTTCTACGTTGAATTTATAAGTATTTAAGTAGAAAGAAAGGAGAGAAAAAGAGAAAGGAGGGTAGGAATGGGATAAAACTTGAGGGCCGGAAATTAGGCCTCCCCTGAGCGACCGTTCCCTTTGGGGCCGGTCTCCGACATTTTCCACCTCTGGGCACCCCCAAACATGAAGGTCTAGAACCGCCTATGGAGACATGCATGCACAGATTGTAGTTCCTAATTGCAAAATGTAGTCCAATTTGTCCGAGCGGATTAGGAATGGCGTTCATACATTTCTTAAGAAGGTAACCTATATAAAGACAGGAGGAAAAATGCCCTGTCCAGCCATCATTTGGCAACTTTTCTTTCGCGCCTTTGCGGCAGTGGAAAACGTTTTAAGAAATTCATGAAGGATTGGTTACGGGTTTTAAAAGAGATGAATTCAGGGAGAGAGGAAGTTTGAAGTTTGAAATGAGCAATGGTATTCGGGAAGAAAAGGTCGTGGGTGGGTAGAGCTAGATAATGATATCACTGAGAGGGAAAAGCTGAGATTATTTTCGAACGATGAGACGTCTCATTGAGCCTGCCGCGCGTATTGTTCGTCTACGTCGACGCCTTTGATGCCGATTTTCTCGTCGTGACGTCATTCAAAAAATGGCATTGTTAATCGATCCTCAAAGAATAATAATCAAAAAACCCAGCAATAACACAGTAAAAAATCAAGTAAAACGATTCTCGGAATCATATTTTCATTGAAAACCCTTAAAGATACTGACAATAATTTAAAAAATTAGCTTACTCACAGGAAGTGGATTGACGGTCGATGAAAAACAATATTCAGAATGATATTGTCATTTGAAAAATCTTAAATATCTATATATTTTAAAAGTATTGCTCATTCATAGGAAGTGGATTGAAGACCGAACTCTAAGACATTAAGCCTAAATGCAGCAGGTTTCTGATGGATATTAGCGGCTTCTTTTTCTTATAAGCATCTTTTTCTTTGATCCAAGGAAAGTTTTATCTAGGTGGCAGCTTCAAAAATAATTCTGTTTAAATCAAAATCCTTCTTTTCCAACGTGCGTTGTTTACAGTTTTCTCACGAGAGGGAAATCTAAATTTACTAGATAAAACTTTGAACGTTAATTTATCTCTTGTACGATGATTCATTTTGGAAGTTTCCCATTCGTTTAACGCAGTAGCAATTTTGCAAGTTGGCGACACTTTTTCTTCCATTTAAAGCCATTAAAAATATCGACATGAAGTGAGGCAAGCTGCCACATAAAGAATCGATTGTTTTGCATACGATGACTTTTAATGGAGGAAAAACAGTGTCGTCTACCATCAAGAACTGCCACCGGTTTAATTTGCTCTACGTGCTTTTTTATTGAAAAAGAATAAAATTACCACATTTTTTGGTCTTATTTTAACTTTGTCTCACAGTCCAATTTTGCAAAATGAAGAAACAAATTGTAACTTAGTGAAGGAGTCTTCCCCTTTTTTGCTGTACCAAAAAATAAAAAAGGAAAAAATCCCGTAAAGTCGACGGCCATGCTAGGTTTAAAGGAAAATACTCAAGGCTTGTCGTAGAATTGAAAGAAAAAACGGGAAAAGTTCCATGCGACAGGACTCAGTTTTTTTGAGTGGATGAAGAGCTTGTAGAAAGGATTCAAAAGCCATTAGCACGATGCTGGGTTAACTCTTATACGCTGTCCTCTAGGGGATCTGTTTGATGTAAAGTACGCTCAGCCCAAAACCCATCTGTCAACTCCGAATATTGGACGCAATTAACTGGAAAAAGCTCGCAGCCTTTCCCCTTCCGCCCGTCCACAGCGAGGCTTTTGCGTCCTTTGAGCTTTTTTACCGATCGATCCTTTAATTTCAGACCTCGCTTCAGACGAGCGCTCAAACTAATGATAGAAATGGTCAGTAATGAAGGCCTTTTCAATCCAGAGATCAATTTACCAATTATAACGAGAATTCAAACTGTTTGGAAGACACAAATATTTGTATCAACTTTTCGGGTTGACAAAAGCCGAACCCTATCGGTAGAAAGACTAGTTTTTTTGTGGCTTTAAGTACTGTAATTTTGTTGATTCTTGTAGCACGGGTGCTTAAGATAGTGCGTGGTCATCGCGTCGTGATAATTCCAGCAATGAAGTGGCGCTGTTGCCCACATTCCATCGTAGAAATTTCTTGCCTGTGATTTGGCAGAATATATGTGTACGCGTATACGCGTACTAGAGTAGCGCAAAGCGAGGAAAGATAAATCACCTACATTTTTTTGCTTATGCAACAAAATCAACGCATAAGTAGGAATAGTTGTATGCTGCAAGGCGTTACAATCGGCGGTATGACATCCTAGCGTATACATTCGCCGGTCACAGTATTAACTAAGGCGATTCAATTAGCCCTTTACGATGTGAAATATTTCTCTCTTTTTGTCTCTCTGATCCTCTCCCAAACCTTCTCCCTTAATTCTCCTCATAGAATTGACATTAAATCAGCCGAACCAGGACAGTGACAGGCGGATAACTGAAAGACCGTTACTATTTTTGTTCATCGATCGCATTTAGCAAAAAGGGACCAGCGTGATTACAATGTGTCATCAAAATCTCACAACTTCTTGTTTTTTTCAAATAAAACCGAATTATATGTACAGTATTAAAATATACACAATTATTTTCCTTTAAAATTAACAATTTTCCAATGGGATGTAAAAACTATTCGCTGTTTCGGGAAATTTTTTAGAGAATTATGAAGAGGCAACATTTTAAAAACACCATAGTTGCGCTGGTTCCTTGCTAAACGCGATCCATATGATCCTGGTCAACACTGGAAAAAAAACACATTGGATCTAGAGTCCAGACTCTTAAAAACATCGACAAGAAAAAATACTCTTGATTCGATCAGATTTAAGCTTAAATCAAGAACCAAGCCTCTTAATTTGAGCGGATTTCTTTTTGATTTTAGCTTAAATCTGATCGAATCAAGAGTCCTTTTTCTTGTCAATGTTTTCAAGAGTCTGGACTCTAGATCCAATGTGTTTTTTTTTCCAGTGTTACATTACGCAGTATATTCCTAAGCTTTGCGTCTCTAGCCCAATTCGAGACCAAGCTCAAAAAGAAGGGTCGAGGCGCGGCATTAGCGGTGCGTGCCCTGCGATCCCCGCGCCGGGATCGGGATCCGAAAAATGGGACAAGGAGAGCGGTCGCCGTCGGGCTTAACTCGGATCCCCGGATTTCGGGAGGCTCCAGAACCGGGCATTCCGCGACTCACAGCACAGAACAATCATCTTTATTGGCGTTCCATTACGCGCGGGCGTATTTAATTTCGAAGATAGCCCGCGCCATCCACCCGCACCATCGCCGTGACACTCCCAGACCCCCCCCCCCCCCCCCACCNTTCACCCTTCACCCCTCCCGCGGCTTCCTCCGCGAGGCACAGCGATAAAGTGAGCATCGATCGGCGGCCCACGGTAGATTCCGAACCCGGAAGCGCAGCGAAAGGCGAAACGGGAAGAGAGCAGTAACTCCAATTGGACACGAGCCACGACTAGCATTAACTTCTACCCGAATCGAGACTCACGTTCAATATGGAGATACCGCTCTCTTCCGGAGGGAGGCAGTAACTCAATTATGGAGTGAGCTCCGAAGGGTGTAAGAATAAGTGCTAGGCGCGGTTCATGTTTGAATGGAGTTACTGTTCTGTTACGTTGAACGGTGAGCCATCCCTACGTTCGTGAGGGATGTAGATAGTTGTTTACACTTGCGATTTATGCTTCGTCGGGCGATTCTTCACTTAGTCGAGTTTCGTCGAATACGAGCGGATGCGAATGGAGAAGGGCGGGTTTGGAATTTCAGCACTTCGGGGGCCGTCCATAAATTGAGTCGGGTACCTACGCTGTCGTGTTGCGGGGCAATGTCGTAAGAAAGCTCGTAAGTTGCCCATTTCTGTCTCTGTTGGAATGAAAATTTTGGGTGGAAAAGCTTTCGAGTTTTTCATCTTTGAAATTGCTTAAGGATTTATTTGCATTTTAATGCGCCGTATATCGGAATGTTTCTGGGAGGGTATTCTTAACTTTTCTCAAAAATAATATTTCAGAGCGGAAAATTTGGAACCGTTCGTATGCTTGTACAGGGTGCTCCCTGTACACAGTAGTGGGAAGGAAAGAACGCTCAACGTCGGGACTGCTGTGCTAAGGAAGAACGCCGTATGGGCCTTCAGACGTTGCCGACTTTCCTTCGATAAAAACCGAATTTACTGGGAAAATTTTAAATATTTTTTCCCAACATTTTCAGACTATTTTGTGCGCAATTTAATCTAAAATATCTGAAAACGAGGGAAAATATGTTTAAATTGCGCCAAAAAACATGTTTCATCAAGGGAACTTTGGCAAATCTCGAGTGTTCACACGGCGTTCTTCCTCAGCAAGGTAGTAGAGAGCTTGAAAAGGGAGGAGGAATCAGGAAAATGGTAAAACCTTAAACATGACAAATCTACAATTATCTTAAAAATGGCGAGTCTGAGGAAAAAAATTGTCTCCACTGGAATGGAAGAGCGCATATAAGCGCCTACAAGGCTGCAGGAATACTTCACGCATTGCGCTAAACAGCACGGTCGCTGGTCGGAGCGAAGAGCATATTAGCGCCTACAAGACTGCAGGAATACTTCACGCATTGCGCCAAACACAGTGCGGTCGCTGGTCGGAGCTGGACTGGAAATGCTCAGAGATTGAAACTTTAAACGAGAAGCAGACACAACAGAACTAATCACGGATTTTTGTTTTAACTCTGTGATACTGGTCACTGAAAACGCGAGAGCTGGAGTTAAAAGTCTGCAAAGTTCCTGAAGCAAATTCATAAGCGAGGAATTAGGAAATATAACTGATATAAGATTGTGTCGACTCAATCTGCTTACTCGCGAATTAAACAGCAATCGTCGTCGGTGAAATTGGACATGATGGCTAAATTGTTGGCCGAAGTGGAGTGTTGTTGAAATTCAGATCATGTCCAGAATACGGCACCTTTGTCAAGTGAAAACCTTGTTGAAACCATAAGAACTTGAATTGGTGGCAATGCTTTGTGGATGCATAAAAAAAACCCGACACCCGACACTTTGGCATTTTCAGGGATATGCAAAATGAACATCCATCAAGCAGTAATAGTTGCGCACAGGCAATTTCTTCAAAATTGCGCTATTTTTCGGCCGAGATACTACGTTAAGAGTGTCTTTGATTGCTCGGAAAATATCTCCAGGAGTTGCGGTTAGCGCTTTTAAACTTTTCTTACTTCTTTGACAGGAAGAAAGTTGGGAAAAGTTGCCTTACAGAGAGGAGCTGCTCAGTTGTCAAGTGCAATGAAATTGGTTTCGCATAAGCATGAAGGGATTCAGTAGGCAGCACTTTAATAACTTCCGGAATTTTTTAACGCACTTTAATAACGTGCCTCACAAACGACGTGTTGTAACAATTTATTGTAATGATGAATAATTGTGGATAATTTAATATTATCGGTTGGCTGCCCTTTTTGGCCCTAAAATTTCCATGACCTGACCTCAAAATTACTGAAATTTTCGTACTGATTGTATTATCTTGGATTACTCTGTAAATTCAATGAAATTACTTTAGTTTTAAATCATGTAGATAGATATAATAAATATTCTTGTAGTATTACGTTGTACTTAAGTAAAATTTCTTAAAAAAAACTTTAGTTTTAAATGATGTAGACAGATACAAGAAAAATTCTTGTAGTAGTTACGTTGTACTTGAATAAAAATTTCTTATTCAAAAAAAAAATGTTCGTACTCTCTTTATTTAGGTACTCTGAGCAGAAATATGTCCAAGCATTCCTTAGAAAATCAAAGAGTGTTCTTCATAAAAAAACATTAAATTCCAAATTTTTCAATCCAACGTGACAAAAATCACTCTGCTCTTTAAAAGGTCGCCGAGGCCTCTTCCCTCGTGGGAGGTCACATATCATTTCGCGAGCGTAATTGAAATTCCTCGCGCGGCAAAATCGGTAGCGTCATCTTGCGTTTAATCAAAGTTTCAATGTGAATTCCCGGGAAATCGAGGCTGCGTGGTCGTCACACGTATGGCTGCCGTTAAAAGCTGTCATCTTGGAGCGTAACCACTGCCGTAACGAGGGAGTCTGTGCGCTGAAACGTGCCTGTTCACCCACTCAGACACAGAAAGCAGTTACGGGAGCCCCACCGAGACCCCTGACGGATGGGGGTAAGTAGCCGTCAGGAGCAAACGGCAGGCCCGTGTGTGCGAGGGTGAGGGTGTGCGTGTGAGCGTGTGAGAGGGTGCGCTTGTGAGGGTGCGTAAGTGACGTGAGCGCGGGCGAGTGTTGGAAACGAAATATCGACGAAAGTCCGCGTAGCGGATGTGACATGCGTGATTTCAGCCGGGGCCCAAGTTCAAAAAGTCGCGCTCTCGCGCCCCTATCGATATCGATCGGCGATGTATCGAAGTAGCGTGACGCCCCCACTAAGCTACCTGTATGAAGAGGAAGTATTTTCCTTTCAAAGTCATGAATGATTTTCCTTGAAATTTTCAGGAACTTTAGATGAAATTGCGAACAGCATTATCTGATGAATTAGAAGAAAAGTATTCATAAGTTTACCAGAAATTGTGTGTTGATTAAATGTTGTGTATTAATCTAAATTTGGCAACGTCTCTTCTCTGCGTGTTTCTTTAGCACGAGCATAGTTCTATGGAGTGGTGCTTTTGGATAGAAAAACCTGTATACCGAAAAATGTCTTAATTGGACTCAAGGAATTGTTGTCTGTTAGTCGTTGGACAAAATTAGGAATTTTCCGATCTGGGCCATTTTATTTTAAAATATTATCGCACACTTTCGGAGGAAAGTGATCATGCAAAAATAAGATCGGACAATAAAATCCGGTATTCACTGAAATTAAACATGAGATCATGTGATCGAGGTAACGTGCAATCCGATTTTCTCTGAAATATTACTCTTCGTGGAAACTGTGCTTTTCCCTAACGGGGCATGATAATACCATAAAAGAAATAGACTAAGTCGACAGAAGCGGAAGCTCCGTAAGAACCAATGTTAACATTTTTCTTCCCAGGGAGGGTCGGTCAATCTTCGTACTTGTTAAAACCTGCTGTGAGGTTAACCTACAAATATAAAATTGAAAAGAAACATAAAATTTCTGGCAACTTTACAGTACTTCTCCGACTTAACGGTAAATAAGTGTAAAAAAATCTCTTTTAATTGCTAAAAAATTATGTATCCGTTATTTTTCGACCTCTCCAAAACGTCGACATACCGCAGCCGTAAATAGTACTTATTGAAGTAGCTTCCCTTCGTTGATATAAAAATGGCGGGCTTCTATTTACGTTAGTCTTTTTATTCTATGATAATACACGCCAGCACTCGCACTTCATGCGAGCACTGGCACTTACTTCCGTGTGTATCGAAGTTCGATACATCGAGGACGCCTCCCTCTCTCGTAACTCGAGCTGAAATAATGATCGGATATCCCGATCCCTGCGTCGCGCGTGTCGGGAGCCGACTTGTTGCTCGGCCCGGGCGCGGCGGGCTGCATAATCCGGGAACGGAAGGCGCAACAATCGAGCCCGTACCTTACGGCCCGTTTAATTCGCTGATAGCATGCCTACCCCAATTTGCCGTCGTGCGTCGTGCTCCCGGGCCTCCACCGCACGGTGGATCGGGTCAATAGCAGAGGTCGGACAAAATTTGGACACTTAAAACGCTTATTACTCCGTCCATACAAACCTTTGGGCTTCTAAAAATGGCTCCATTGGCTTCCTCGTAAAATTTTCTTCAGGAACTACCCCTTAAAATCCAAGGTGATTCTATGTGATCTAGGGACGAGATTCACCACTCACTCGAAAAAAAAAACACATTGTATCTAGAGTCCAGACTCTTGAAAACATTGACAAGAAAAAGGACTCTTGATTCAATCAGATTTAAGCTCAAATCAAGAACCAAGCCTCTTAATTTGAGCGGATTTCCTTTTGATTTAAGCTTAAATCTGATTGAATCAAGAGTCCTTTTTCTTGTCAATGTTTTCAAGAGTCTGGACTCCAGATCCAATGTGGTTTTTTTCCCAGTGCAGAGCAGTGCAGCGCAGTGGCGAATCTCGTCCCTATAAATCGCATAATCGTCCACATAGGTCGCATAAAATCACCGCAAAATGTGACATATTAGACATCAAAATTTACAATTTTAGTAAAAATTTCATGTCCGACCTCCCTATTTGACTCGGTCGACTGTGCGGCTCCGACGAAGCGAACAAATTGGGTCTCGGCTCTTTACGAGACGGGCTTGATAGCTCGGAGCTTTTATTCTCGCTCTCCCGGCTTGGGGCTC
The DNA here is from genome assembly GCF_001854935.1 of Bemisia tabaci. Lineage (NCBI taxonomy): Eukaryota > Metazoa > Arthropoda > Insecta > Hemiptera > Aleyrodidae > Bemisia > Bemisia tabaci. Next base: position 372,110 of record NW_017547093.1, read on the forward strand.
GCTGTCGCTTGAAATCAAGGCGGGCTGGAACGGGCGCGAATTAATTTGCGAGTCTCCGTGTCCGTGAGCTCCTCGGCCTTTTGATGTGCCTCCGTTATCAACTCTGCGCCCTCTTGCACTGAATACCCTGTATTTGCTGCCATAGCTAATTAGATGCACTCAAACGGAAGGAGTCTAACTGCATGCATTGAGAGATTGGTAGAGAGGTATAATATTGCCGCGCTAAGGAGAAACGCCGTATGGGCATGGGAGAGTCGCCAATTTCCCCCGAATGAAACATTTATTTTTAAAGAAAGGCATGCATAGTTTTTCTTGAAAATTTAAGATATATTAAGTTAAATTGCGAATCAAATTTTCCGAAAAATTGGAGGAAAAATATCCAGAATTTTCCCAGTAAATTCGTATTTTATTGAAGGAAATTTGACAACGCATAAATGCTCGTACGGCGTTCTTCCTTAGCACGGCAGTATAGCCTCTCAAAAGAACGAACGACGTTCTCCTCACGAAAGAACGTAACTCCATATCGAGGTTGACAGATTTCCCCTCGCAAATTGTGAATTAAATGAGAGAGTATCAGGCATTTCTGACTGAAAATTTACTGATGCCTCCTCCCCAGATTCTAGGCAGAAATCAGAGGAAATCTGGATAAAAATTGCACAGGTGCATTTTTGTAAAATGAATTCATTTTTGGGTCAATTTGGCAACCTTGGAAAGGAGTTAAGTTCGTTTGTCCGGGAGATGACGACAAGGAGAATATCGGGCATTTTTAACTGAAAAGTTCACTAATGTCTCCCCAGATTCCATGCAAAAATTAGAAAAATTATGGATAAAAATTGCACAGGTACGTTTTTGTAAAATGAATGACTTGTTTGGGTCAATTGGACGTATTTCTACCAAATGAAACCAGAGATAATTGGGAAAGAAGGGGTGTGCTCGTAAGTCGAGGGCCGTAAGGATGAATGGGAATTATAAAGCGTCAGTGACGTCAGCGGCAACGAAGCCGTCTCCGTTGTCGCTCTTGCTTGGCATCAACTCATGAGCCCTGCCCACAACGCTCTTTTGCCATGCCCACGGCTCATGAGCACTGCATTTAGCTGGCACATAGCTCAGTTTGACAGAATGTAAAATCCCGCTTTTCCATTTCTCCGAAGGGAATCACGCCCACTTTAACTGTCTTTCTCATGCAGCTTTCTAGAGCACACCCCATCTTTCTCACTTGTCACTGGTTCCATTTGGCAGAAATACGTCCGTTGAGAGTTTGGTATAGAGGTGTAGCGTCGTTTCCTTCACGAAAAATTTAACTCCATTTCAATGTTTCTAGATTTCCCCTCGCAACTTGTGAATTAACCAGGATAATATTAGGCACTTCTGACTGACAATTTCACTGATTTCTGCCAAGATTTCACGCAAAAATCAGAACAGTCTTGGATGAAAATTACACAAGTATGTTTTCGTAAAATGAATGAATTATTTGTGTCAATTTGGCAACCTTGGAATGGAGTTAAGATATTTTTCTCGAAATACGGCGATACGGAGAACAGCTCAAAACTCGGCCCCAACTTTCGACCAAAAGTATCACGAGGGTCAATTGAGTGCTTATCTACGTGAGACTGGCATAAACGGGAGAAGTTAAAAAGGGCCGTTATAAGCACAACAGAGACTTTAAATTATGGATATGCGTGTTCAGAAACACTTTTTTAATCTAGTTTTGATAACATTTGAGGAGATATGTCAAGTTCATTAACCATTTTGACGCTTTTGATACCTTGTAGCGCTTGTGATTGTGCGATTTACTTCTTTGGAACAAAAAAAAAAAAAAAAAAAAAAAAAAAAAAAGCAGACAGTGGATCTTTTTTGAAATTCTGATTTCATACATTTCATTCACCATCGATGGTGTTATAAACGTTTGGAGTGAAATGCTCTTAGAACTGGCAACAGCGATAACGGACTTTGACAGCATTTTCCTCGAATCGTCAGTTTTCCTCTCCAAACTTTGAACTGCTCTCAAGGAGTCAATACTTGGAATGTTGGGATATATTTTATTAAGTCCAATGATGTGCAAAATAAAGCCCTTTACCCTATTATAGAGTTGTCACAACTTTTTATTTTCCTACGTTAAGGACCTGGTTACCTAACTCTAACACATTTCATCAGGCATTTTTTTTATCTCAACTTCATTTGGAAAGAATTAAACAATTGGAATAAAAGTATGGACTTCTTGCCATCGACAACTATATAGCGTACACAGAGAGAAGTTTCAACACAAAAGTTTGGTTAATACGGGAAGTAAAACACAAAATGACCTTAGCATTCGATTGACAATAAATTTCAAGAGAAAATACCAGCTAGTTTTCTTGAAATTTAGAAAAAAACGAGTGGTAAATACCAACGTCTTTGATCGGAGGAATGCATTCCTCTCCATTGTTTTTTGGGCAACTTTACCGTAAACTGTACCAAAATCAACACAAGATTCGTGTTAGTTTGTGTTTCACGTCCTATATTTGCCAAAAGTAACACAAGAACGGGAATATCTTTATCAGTGTAGCCCTAATCTATGTTCCAGTCGAATTCTGTTGGCAAATGGACCGAGCTCATCAGAAAGGAACCAACCCACATTAAGTTGAAACTGAGAAAAATATGTTTGAAGTTTTATTCCTGCATCAGGCTCAATGTAGAAAATAAACTTCAACCCCTCTTTTCACAAACTAATTTCTGTTTTTCGACTTTCAGTTTTTGGCAGAAGAAAATATACGGCTAGTCGACTTTCGAAAACATTCTTAACTCAATTTTTGCGAAAAACAGGGGTTGGCTCCTTCCTGATGTACTCGGTCCAAATGAAGTACGCTGTAATTTAATATTTGAGGACACGCGTTCAATACACACCATCGCAACTGCGCCGAGGAAACAAAAAATCTGACGTCTGAGAAACGTTTTCTGAGCATTGTTTTCTCGAAATCCTAAGTTGATTAATATTTGATCTCGCCCCATTCTCCTCTCGGAGCAGAATTCATTTCCACAAAAATATACGGAAATAATTTTCATCTTCAACTGGTCCATCCCTCCTCATTCTCCCCTCGCTGCTTATCGTTCATCACCCGAAAGGCCTTTGTGCACAAAAAGAAAAATTCACTTCTGAGGAGAACTCCACGTCTTTTTAGACGCAGTAACCCCATCTTATCAAAATGACGCAAAAGGAAACTGGTGCGAGTATAAATAAAACAAAAACTGAGTGCGGCAAACTCTCTACGCTGTCGTAAAAACACCTTTACGGGCAGGAGAACTTCGCGCCGCCCTCAGGAGGGAAGCTACACAGTTTCAATATTACGATATTCCTCCATCGACACTCCACTAAAATAAAACTCGCGGAAGGTTTGTTGCAACGTTTCCGCGAATTAGAACTTGTGGCATTAGTGTCCCAGCTCTAAACTTTAGGCTTCACAAAACAACTGCCCTGCAGAAATCCACGAGCAACCCCCACTTCGGACTAGGGGTGTTTTATTTGTGGACGAGAATTGACTCAGCGATAAAATGGTCAGTGGGAGAAAACTAGCTGTCTTGGAAAAGAGGAGGCGTATCAGTTGAAAGAGGTTTGCAGATTTCCACATCTTCCTCATTGAGAGCTCTTACAGCGTTTTATATTTAACTTTTTGTTTTGTTGAGGAAATTCCCTTGATTGAGTGATTACATCTGAGGTCAGGTGGCCACTTAATTCTTGTCACATGTATTTCTAGCTTATCTCTTTCGTGATCCTATTTGCGGGGGAACTTAATTTAAACGATTCATCATTCATCAGTTATTTTACTATGAATTTTCTAATTTTTTTTCTACTTTCAATTATGATGAGATGAATAAATGTGATCGAAAAACGAACACGTACTATTTGGTTGCGTATTTTTATATGTAGGTCTATAAATATGTGTTTATTTGTATAGCCGACTTGCTTTTGGTTAGTGGGTTCCTATGTATGCCCAAATCAGGTCAATTTGACCCGAAGGTTGCCAAAAACACGTGAATAATTAATGCAGAGTGTGTAAACATTTCAAAATCATGAGTTAATAAAAAACGCTGACTATGCGAGTATAAATATTAAAGCCTAACAGAGCGGAGCGGTTTGCTGCCAGCGCGAGAGGCTCACTGGCGCCTACAAACCTAAGTGGATACTTCACGCATTGCACAATGCTTGAAGTATCCACTTAGGTATGTAGGCGCCAATGCGCGTTTTGCGCTGGCCGCCGTGCGGCGGCGCCTGAAGCAACTATTTATCAACAGAGGTGTTGCACAGTATCATACGAAATTGAACGTATTAAGAATGACAGGCATCCTTTAAAAGTACAGATTTTTCCTCGCAAAATAATAATCAAGATACTTATTGTACACTGGAAAAATCTAAGAGCCTCTAGCTGAGGCAAATATAGAGGTTTATCCGGTTCAGGTATAACAAGGTGGGAAAATCTTGAAAGATAATTAAGTCCTGTTACACCAAAGAGGTGTAGAGAGTTTTAGTGAATTTTGTCTCGTGGAATTGACGTTCCCCCATTTTCACCAAAACTCTCAACTATAAATTATTCTCCGTTGGACCAAACAGACAAAACAAAAAAACAAGCAAACCCTCATTCTTCCAAGACATTTTACATTTTCATCCAAAAACGTCGTGAGCAACTGTCGTTTGTATTTACCTGTGGGCCAATTAACTTTGGGTCTCAACTGGCACGTGGACCAAACTCCCTTGCCGAAAAAACGCGTGGACGTAAATTACTGGAAAAAACTGGTGCGAGGACAAAAAATCGTTGACAAAATGTCCTATAAACCTGAGGATAAGAGAAACGTAATCGAGCCTCTTTTTTCAACTTTTCTCCCGAATCCGAGCGACCACTAATCGACAGCATACAGCGAAGCTATATACGCCTGGCGCCATCGTGCCTTCAATTTTTCAGATGCAACACGGTCATCTATCAAGTGCGAATGTTGTATCTCTGCGCCGTCATGAAAGCGCGTTCGTTCTCTTGCTCTGTTCACATTATCGTGTTTTTGTTTGTTATAATTTGTGTTCAGCTTGTCTATAGTGGTGCTTTAAAGGCTACGTGAGCAACACAGCCGAAGATAGGAGAGACGTAATTGGGCCTCGTTTTTTAACTTTTCTCACGAATCTGAGCTTCATCTCATTGGGAGCATAGAGCGGAGAGTTCACGCCTCGCGCCATCGCCCCTTCAATTTTCCAGCGCAACACGGACATCCATCAAGCACAAATAGTTGTATCTCTGCGCCGTCATTAAGACGCTACTCTCAAAACTTACGATGAATGTATTTGGATACGAGTCAATTTGACCCGACTTGGAACTTTTCGAATTAGAAAAGCTTTGAATATCTACGGGTTAAGACCGAATTTTTAAAAAATCAATGATTGCAAATCGGCTGTACATTATCTATCAAAGAGAATTCTCTTAAGCAACAAACGAGAAGATCGCTTTTCCACAAACACTTCATACTCTCTCGTTTTTCCCAAGTAGTTATACTTGGGCCAAGAAGAAAAAACACAGTTATTCTATCGTTACAACGGTAGTAATGTCACACGGGATTCCACGGTAGTAGAACCATGAATTTTGATTCTTGTAACGATGAGCACGGTAATATGACCGTGTTCACCGTAATATTACTGCGGGCACAGACATACTATTATGAGCATGGTTATGCTACTGTGTCCATCAATAATATTACCAAAATCCACCGTTTCACTACCGTGGTTTCCCGGGTGACATTATTACCGTGGTAACTGTCGAATAACCGTGTTTTTTTTTTCTTCGTACACTAATGGAGGACTCATCAAGGAAATCTCCGAATACGTCGCATTATCTATTCCTATGTAACTTACGGAACATTTCCATGACAACAGCCTTAATCAATTCCAGTCAGATGGATTACGCAAATGCTACTCTGTGGTTGTCAATTTCAGCGATTGTTTCGCTCCCTCCTAAAATTTAAGCCCCATAGATTCATTGATCGAAGAGTGGAATCATCCAACAATGGCCTTCGACTTGATGACTGAATATTTTGAGAGCAGCCAGAGACTTATCAAAATCAAGCTAACAATCCGATTATTTGAATGTGTTTCTGCCAAAAAGAACCGTATAGAAATGAGCTGAAACGAAAATAACTATATATTTACGTAGAGCTTACGAGCTCCATAGTTTCTTTTGCTCAAATCCATTCGTATATGTGCGGTTCTTTTCAGCAAAAATACGTCAATTTTTTTCAGTTTTGAATACTTTCATTGCCACTGCTCTGCAATTTCATTCTCGCTCTTACATTTGGTAATTATTTATGACGATAGCAACGCTTCAAAAATCCCAAAAATTTCCGATGGAGACTTCAAGATACCCTTTACGCCCTCCCCCCCTTCGAGGTGTCTAGATCCGCCTATGGACTCCGGAACCGAATTTCGCTCCGCGATTTTTAACAGGGAACCGAGTTTTAAAAAGGAAAGCTCTAAATCTTTCGATTCGATTTTCTTTAAACAGCTGAAATCACGTTGGCTTTCTGCTAAATACGATCCAATTTTGTCCTGAGAGCGTCCCTCTGCGTAAGGAAATCCGAACGAAACGCAGATTAGATCCCAACACGAGACAACAGCTTCGTTCCGGAGTGAAAAGGGACTCTCCTTTTCCCTGATAAGGAATTAATCACTTTTCCTCATCTTGTCGATATATTTTACCGCTGGCTCTCTTGACGAGTCCTCGCAAACTTCTCTCTCAGAAGTTCCAAGAGCCCTAGGATAAATTTTCTGCGGGGAACTTCTGTGTTTAATCCAATTAAACCCTCGAAACTTGATGAGCTCAATTATGGCGACGATTCATACGCCGCCTTGAAAACGAGGAAAACCTCTTGCGGGTCGATCGATGCCTGCTTCACTAGTTTTTCCACACATGTGCTGACCTAAGCTGTCCATTTTCATAACCTAAATCTTCGTGAAGACACTGCTGCTCGCGGTCTGTTGTTTGCCGACCGCAACCACGCCAATTTAATGGAGTACTACGCTACTCTGAGAAAAAATATGACGAAAAAGCTCGGCTTATAAATGGATTGCATTTTGTAAAAAGGAACTACGAGCATTCCAATGTCGCGAAGATTGTGCAACTTTTTTTTACCTTGAAAATATAAACTGATCAACTGAGCAAGCACTGGAAAAAAAAAACACATTGGATCTAGAGTTCAGACTCTTGAAAACATTGACAAGAAAAAATACTCTTGATTCAATCGGATTTTTGCTTGAATCAAAACGAAATCCGCTTAAATTAAGAGACTTGGTTCTTGATTTAAGCTGGATTCTGATTGGATCAAGAGTGCTTTTTCTTGTCGATGTTTTTAAGAGTCTGGACTCTAGATCCAATTTGTGTTTTTTTCCCCGGTGAGTTTTATCTTTACTCCCAATAAACTATAAATTCAACACGAAAATTACCTTTGTAAATTTAATGTTTTGCATGACTTCAGTAATTTTCTCGCAAAGAATGTCAGGCGCACAATCCTAACAACATTGGAATGCTCTTGGTTCCTTTTTGCAAAATGCAATCCAAATGGTCCGCGTTAAGCAAAGAGAGCCGCTCGTGATGGCGCGGTCCTGCCTCAACGGCCGTCAACATCTTTGATTTTGAAGATTTCACCCTCGAAAATCCAAATGGATGGATTGGACCGCGTTAAGTAGAAAGGAACAAAGCCACACCAGCTGTTGCCAAATTTAACCGCCAAATTATGTTGAATTAGCTTGTGATCATAAGTTCTTACATAGGTACAAAATAAATCTTAAGATTTCTTAAAGCGACCTAGCGACAAAATATCCCGAGAGACACCTCGCAATCCTACATCTACGTGAAACATTTTTATCCAAGATCGCCGAAGATTACTGATGAACGTATATCGTATGTCTAGCAACCTACTTACGAAAGAGGAGTCATCTCGAAGTACCTACTCTGCAAACTACCTGGCATGATTTTCATCGACCATCCAGGTAGGGGTGAATGTTGCTGCCCGTAAAAAAACATGGCGTCTCCGAAAATAAGTTTGGCCCTGCCAGTTTACGCGATTGGATAGTAAGCGCGAGGCCTGTAAAATATTTTATCACCCCGTTTGTTCCGCTTTATATTAGGGTGCTTTCGTCTCTGGTCCCCTTTTGGAAACGTAGGCGGCAAATTTTCAGACGTTTTCGTCTTTCTGTATACGCTTTCCCACGGTACGAGCATCGCCCTTCACGAAATGGAAAATGAAAGTTTTACCGTGATTGATGTGGAGACTTTTTGAAAAATGGAATTTTTCTGATCAGCACCTTGACTGAATCTGTTTCTCTATTTTTTTGCGACTGCAGAAGGGGAGTTCCCTAAACCGCTACGTAGCCCAACCCCCTGCAACCGTGACGGCTGTTCCGTAACCTTACAGAGCTGTTCAGCTGTTCATAAAAACAGAACAAAAAAATAAAATGTTGATAATTATTTAAGGATATGGAAAACGGGCAAATCGAGGCTTTGCCGATCGTTAAAAAATCATGGATATAAATCAGTAGAATTTTAGGTGTGACAATGTCAAAAAATGGCCCAGCAGAAGGCTTAAAGTATTTCTGTTTTGAGAAGTCTGATGTTTAAAAAATGATTATCTGAGGTCGGTGAAATTGAAATTGTATCTTTTCTTATTTTTAATATGTAGGCTTTTTTACGTTGATAGTGGCTAATAATGATGGGTATAACTAAAGAGGGTTATTCATATAGGCGAAAAATGTACCCAGCCCGGAATGTACGAAACTTTGTGAGCTGATAGTACTAGTTGAGAGAGGCTTATCCCTAGCTCCGTTTTTGCAGGAACCCCAGGGAATCAGCGTTGCCATTTTTTAAAGTCGTAACCTTCAAACACCCATAACTTTCGCAGAAATGCAGTTACAGAGCTCGTAATTACACCAAAAGATGCAAAAAATTACGTTCTATCGATCAATGCCAAAGAAATTTTAATTTGACTCCATTCTTGCCACGTTTTGGCCATTTTTTTAATTTTCGTAATTATTTAAAATCACGTTACCGCCTGAAAAAGTGTTTGCGGTTGGTGGGGATTGAATAAAAACCTGTCGGAATTATTGTTCGTTCGATTCCGCATCCATCGATATATTATACTTTTCTGAGAGACTTAGGGAACACGAGTTGTAGCGATTTGAAAATTCGGCAACACGCCCTATACCCCGATATTGACGCTCGTTTAGGTACGTTTCGCAACTCCGTGTTAAAGCAAAACGCCTAGAACAAACAAAATTCGAAAAGTCAGTTCATGTTTTGCGCTTTTTTGAAACTTTCACATGATTTTTAGGAATTCAAGTAGCGGCGGTGTTGCCGGTTTTCAATGAAAACCACCGCTGCCATCACAATTTAAAGTAGTACTCATTTAATCTTATCCAGCTACATTTGCTAACCTAAACTGACCATTTGCGACATGGTGTTGACAACATTGCCTAATTTCCGTCGGAATTCGCGTAGAGGCGGGGTTGCCAGTTTTCATGGAAACCGCCACCGCAATCACAAAAAAAATGTATTACTTATTTAATCACGTTCAGCCTTATTCTGTAGTTGGAATTGTTTATTTATCGGATCGATGGTTTCTGCTATCCCTCTGCAACGGCAGTGGGGACCGACAGTAACGAGATATCGAAATTTAAAGCTACCGAATCACTCAAGCGGTCCGATGAGTAGTTTTGGCGAGGGGCCTAGATCCATTGCTCTTGATCTGTATACAATATCGATATCTCGGTACTGTCGGTCACCACTGCCGTTGCAGAGGGATAGAAGAAACCATCGATCCGATAAATAAACAATTCCAACTACAGAATAAGGCTGAACGTGATTAAATAAGTAATACATTTTTTTTGTGATTGCGGTGGCGGTTTCCATGAAAACTGGCAACCCCGCCTCTACGCGAATTCCGACGGAAATTAGGCAATGTTGTCAACACCATGTCGCAAATGGTCAGTTTAGGTTAGCAAATGTAGCTGGATAAGATTAAATGAGTACTACTTTAAATTGTGATGGCAGCGGTGGTTTTCATTGAAAACCGGCAACACCGCCGCTACTTGAATTCCTAAAAATCATGTGAAAGTTTCAAAAAAGCGCAAAACATGAACTGACTTTTCGAATTTTGTTTGTTCTAGGCGTTTTGCTTTAACACGGAGTTGCGAAACGTACCTAAACGAGCGTCAATATCGGGGTATAGGGCGTGTTGCCGAATTTTCAAATCGCTACAACTCGTGTTCCCTAAGTCTCTCAGAAAAGTATAATATATCGATGGATGCGGAATCGAACGAACAATAATTCCGACAGGTTTTTATTCAATCCCCACCAACCGCAAACACTTTTTCAGGCGGTAACGTGATTTTAAATAATTACGAAAATTAAAAAAATGGCCAAAACGTGGCAAGAATGGAGTCAAATTAAAATTTCTTTGGCATTGATCGATAGAACGTAATTTTTTGCATCTTTTGGTGTAATTACGAGCTCTGTAACTGCATTTCTGCGAAAGTTATGGGTGTTTGAAGGTTACGACTTTAAAAAATGGCAACGCTGATTCCCTGGGGTTCCTGCAAAAACGGAGCTAGGGATAAGCCTCTCTCAACTAGTACTATCAGCTCACAAAGTTTCGTACATTCCGGGCTGGGTACATTTTTCGCCTATATGAATAACCCTCTTTATTTTTCAAAAAAAAATTCGTTCCGATAATCATACCGCAGCAATTCTAAACGAGAAAGTTATAACTGCAACTCAGTCGAGTCCTCTACGCAAATATTTGTTTTTGGAAGTGTGCACTGAAGAGCTCTCAGGGGAAGAACAGAGGGGAGGGAGGGAGAGAATTTGAATATTTCCAACATCTATGAAAAAGTACATACTGACACATGTCATTTTATTATTTTTCACTTGTAAATTGGCATTTTTAAAGTGCTGCCCGAATGATTCATTCGATTTACAATGTATTCGACGGTCCCATTATAAAGAGAATTATTAATTTCCATAATTAATAGGATATATATTCTGCTTATAAAAACATATTTCCTTTCCTCAGCCTATCATTTCAGGAATTTTAATTTAAAAAAACGTTTCTAATTTCAAGGTAAAAGGCATGCACAAACTTTGTCGAAATATTTTCTACAGCACTCTCCTAATTTATCACGAGCACCATAATAAATATTCAACCTCAAGAATAAATTATTTACTTAAATGGTTCCTAAAAGGTTCACACGTTAATGAGACTAAAATAACCATTGCAATTTGTTCGCGGCCTCCTATTAAGAAAACCACACGCTGTAAGACGGTACCCTTGAGTGGCGTGGCGTGAATTTCGATCTATCGATTGTTATGCCATTTAAAACTACGGCAAAGAATCGATTATTAAGGTGTTAGCTGCGAACACCCTGCTCATCGATCCTTTCCCATAGGTTTAAATAGCATGACAGTCGATATATCGCAAATCACGCCGCGCCACTGCCTTTAAAACGGTGCTTAAGACCGCGCGGCGCTTGATTGAATAAAATAAAGCTTTCTCAGCTGTTGCGGCTGTGATCTCTCAAGCCAGCCACGGTTCTCAGACATAACGCTTGCCATACTAAGGAAGAACGCCGTATGAACTTACAAGCGTTGCCAATTTCCCCCGAATGAAACATGTATTTTTGAAGAAAGTCATGCATAGTTTTTCCTGAAATTTTCAGATATATTAGATCAAAATGCGAACAAAATCGTCTGAAAAATTGGAGGAAAAATATTCAGAATTTCTCCAGTAAATTCGTCTTTTATTGAAGGAAATATGGCCATGCCTGAATGCTCATACGGCGTTCTTCCTTAGGACGGCTGCGTACCATTCGCGGCGGTCAACAATACTGCCGTGCTAAGGGAAAACACCGTATGAACATTCGAGAGTTGCCAAGTTTCCTTTGATAAAATGTTTATTTTTGAGGAAAACTATGAACATTTTCCCTTGAAATTTTCAGGAGTTTCAGATCGAAATACGAACAAAATTCTCTGGAAAATTGGAAGACAAATATTCATAAGTTTACCAGGGAATTCATGTTTTCAAAGACAATCTGGCAACGCCTGAAGGTTGATACGACGTTCGTCCTCAGCACGGCAGAATAACGGAGGAGCTTTCAATTTTAAAAAGCCTTCCGTTCCATAAATATGCAACACGTGTTACCGCGCCGCGGTGATGAATGACTCCCTCGGGCCGCCCTGAATTTCAACGCCGACTCTTGAGCTTTTAACCGTTAAACTTTTTTCGCCCTCACTTCGTCTCTAATCCCGCCACGCGTGAGGCGGGGCTTACCGATGGGTGCCTTGTTTACGAGGGACATCCCGGCTCGGGCTCATGGACCGGAATAATTAAAGAGACCGTTAAACATGGGTTATGCTCTTAATTAAGGGTCCGGCTACGCGATGAAAACCCTCTCATCGCGTGGAGAGCAAAGCAAAGTTTGTCGTGCGGTTTTTTTTTTTTTTTTTTTTTTTTTTTTTTTTTTTTTTTTTACACAAAGCGACCTCAAGAATAAGGGTAGTAGGTGCTAGCTCTCTGAAATAAACCCAAGAGTATGCATATTAATGTTTCAACCTTAGTGAAGGGTAAGACTCCACGTTTGAGGTAATACTTCCGGCTGAAACATGCACGGGAGCGGATAGGAGGAAGAGAGAAAATGGACTTCACTGCCAAAACATTCAAAATTGCGATATTAAAAGTTTCGAATCGGGTCTTGCAAACATTTTAGGATAGAAAGAAAAAACCGCACAGGAACATGCATTTTTATTCAAGTAAAGACGGTTTGAATATCAGAACCTTTAATTATTGAATCTCTTAAATTGTCGCGAATGGGGCTTAGAATTGTCTAAATTAAAGTAAAATGTTACACCGAAACCAATTATAATTTTTATTTACTGTACTATGAAAAGTGTTCTACGTCGGAAATTCAAATTTCAATTTTTTGACCCTTTACAAATACATATCGATCTCTTCAAAAATTTGTCCTTATGCACTGGAGCCCTTTTTCATGAGCGGTCACATATTCTTGAACACATGACATCTCCTTGAAGCAGTAGGGATACTATTTGAAAGAGCGCACAATTTGAAACAATTGGCAAGTAAAGTAGGAAACAATATATCGAAACAAAATTTCCTACCGTCTCAACGAAAAGTTCCTGTGGCGGCATATTAGACAGGAATCCTGTACATTCAACAGGACATTTTTCTCAGTGCAAAACGTTTGTTACAGCAAGGACGGATCAAGGCGCCTCTTACGAGGGAGGGGGGGCGTGCCCCCTTCTTGGATCCGCTTATGAGTTAAAGTTACAGCCAAACACGTAACACTTAAGCCGTAAGGCATGTGAGGGACGCGTCGTGACGCAGTGAGCCTACCCTACGTCTGTTCGTTATCCCTGAGTGACGAGTGAAAAATAACAGCAATCATACCTCCGCGTTCTTCACTCTTGCCCTCAGCGAGGCGTTTCCGCCGCCCTAAGTGAAAAGGTGTCAAATATCGAGATGTCAACAACCGTCAAGGGAGTGGTGTTCAATTAGGGCGGTCCGTTTACTCAGCCCGAGCCACAACCCCTGCAATGCCGTAATTGGAACGAGAATTTTCTCGACTCAGGGCGCACCGACGAAATTGGGCGAAAAAGTTCCACCGATCCTCACAATGCAGCAATGGATTGCTCGTAACGGGGAAAGCAAAATTTCCTCGGAGGAGAAGGATCTAGCTCGTTAGGAGTGTGCAGAGAAAAAAATCCTTCCTACACTGCCGTTGAGAGGATTTTCACCTTATGAGCATCTGAATGATGCCAAATTTTCCTTCTTAAAAAAAAATTGAGAAAAATTATGAATACAGTAGACTCTGGATTATCCGGACCGATTTTGCAACCATGTAACTACGTACGCATTTCGATAAGTGAGCGGATCCGCGGAGAAGCGGTCGCAAGGCATATTGGCGCCTGCAAGGCTGAAGGAATACTTCACGCATTGCGCCAAACAGTGAGGTCGGCGTGGAACGCATTAGCGCCTACTGGATTGCATAAATGCTTCTCGCATTACGCCAAACGCAGTGCAGTCGGTTAGTTAGCCTAAAACGCACATTAGCGGCTACAAGACTGCATGAATACTTCACGCATTGCGCGCTTTAATCGTTGTGTTGTAATTTATCGTTGTTGGCTACCATTCACCATCACCATTGAGTCGTTCAGTTTGGCGTTAACCTTTTAAATTCGTGTTGGTATGTACATTATGTATACATAATAAGAATACTGTGGTATTGGTTGGTGGTGTTTGTGTTTACTATTATTATCCGGATTTCTTTTTCATCCGGATCGGGCCCGGCACCAATTAATCCGGATAATCCAGAGTCTACTGTATTTCTATTTGAAATTTTCAGATACTTTAAATAACATTAAGATGAAAATTTTCTGAAAAATTGGATAGAAAATTTTCACAAGTCTTCTTAAAAATCCATGTTTTATCAAAGGAAACTTGCCAGCGTACACGACGCGACGGTTCATACGGCGTTCTTCCTTAACACGTCAGTATGGAGACCGAATTTTCGTACGTATGGAATACCAAAGTTTTCGGTCCAGGTAAACGGAACCCTTGGTACTGCATTACTGCACGTACGCACATTAGTGTTAGTTGCTGCATTGTTACAAGAGTAAATTAGAAAACTTAAAAAACAATGATAGAGGGAAATAATAATTTTCGATGACTTATCTTTTTGGAAAAAGCAATTTTTTCAACTGTAATTTCTCTTACTACATCTTCCCTCCAGTGATCTGGATTCGAAATTTTTTCTTGTAACAGGAAGGAAAAATCGGATTTTATCATTGATAGAAAAATAGAACTAAAAAAATGTAAAATACATTGACGCACTTCGTTTATCATCTAAACGAGGAAACAAATTTACCTCCTTATCTGTGTGTTTTATTTTTGGTCTATAACTGTTTAAGAAAGCACTGACGAGTATGATTCTCGGTCTCATAATCAGTGAATAAGGAAGCAAATAATATTAATTTTCGCTAAAGCATTTTTAGTCGCGATAGGGATCTTGAACAAATATATAAACGAGAAGAAATGCAAAATGATAAAACCCGCCAGTATTTTTACCTTACAGAGCGTTCATTGTGTATAGAATCGAGTAACGCTGTCTCCAACTCCTTCTTAAGTAAGGTAAATTTTGATCTTTTTATCGACACAAGGAGTGCTTTTAATACGTGAATCTTCAAAAATATTTAACAACACTCTCAAGTTTTAAATATTTTTTGATCTAATAGGTTTTGCACGGTATACATATAGGGATCTTAGTGTTGCAGTAAGCAAATTTTGGATATTTTAAAGGAGCCTTTTATGTGGGCTTTCTTTGATAATTGTATTTTCCTTGTCTCTAAAGGGACAAATGCAAATTCGAGTTAAAAACAAGTATCTATGTAAAGTTCCGAGATTAATTTGGTTACTCCTAATATTCGAGGGCTGTGTAACGTCAGTTTTAAAAAATTGGAAGGATTAAAACTAATATATCGTGCTTTGAGCTTGTAGGACAATTTTAACCTAAATTCATTGATTCGTTCTCTCACAAGATCAAACCAACGCGAATACTATTTCAGCGTATGAAAATGTTAATTATACGTACACGGGCATTTTTGCTATTTTATTTCGTTTTCTCTAAATTCCTGGATTTTATATCCTCACCATAAACTGGCTAAAATATCTTGTGGGACTGGAAAGTGTATCAATTAAGCTCCCACGACTGATTCATCCCTGCAGGTATGTTTTGTAAGGTCGGTGTATCAGACGAAAAATGAAAGGAAACTCACGAATTATAGTGATTGCAGGAGGGTGGCCCGAAATCTCAGCACTCTAAATGTTTTGAGAGTAAAATCAAAATTAAGTGGCTTAGAAATAAGAAATCATACGCTGCCCGGCCTATCTATCAACAGGTGACAGGGAGACCCATGTACTACGTCTTATCGACCCTCCTCAATGCTCATTGCGTGACCAGGGTCTAGGGACGCTTTATCCGATTTTGAGCCTTCAAATCAAAGAATCAATTTCTTTTTGGTCAAAGTAAATTAATTGCAGCTCAACTCTTCAGAAATTCGTACATTCTGTGTTAGTTCGGCTACATTTTCCGACTTTGAAAAACTGAATGAAAAACTCATTTTTTTTTCAAAATGAATTTAAATATGATAAACTGCCTCGGAAGCAATCAGTCATAATTTTTTCATTTGAATAAAAATGACAGTAGTTTCTAATTGATGTCGATTATGTATAATTTTAAGCTACCATTTTGGAGAACTTAGAAATTATCCATCCGTCGCTATCTTGTCCTGAGGCAACTTGGTGCGGGAATATTTTATCTCCAAAATAAAATATATATTTTAAAATCATATTCCAAAGCGAAAATTTTTCATCGCAAAATAAAAACAAAAATTCTACGCACAATTAGAGACAAATAAATAGAAAATGTCGAAAATTTCTCATTTTCCACGTCGAAGAAGTGTGAGGGCAATCCAGCAATTCAAATACATCAAGAAATGTGAAAATAACGTGTAATCCACACGTCGCAAAAATGAGGACTCACCTAAACTTGAGACATTGGACCGCTGACGAAACGGGAAACAAGGTCTTAAACTGGCGTCGGATGAGTTTCAGTGGCGACTGAAATCAATCAATACCGCCCTCTCGCCCGAGACCGGCAGAGCGCTCTACCGCCGAGGGTTGCAGTTAGTTTCAGCCCCCCACGCTTTCAGCCTTGGCGCTTGTTGCTTCTCCCCGGCTTGCGCTGAAATCCTGACCCCTCTCACTGAATTTCTGGTAAGGTGCATCGCCGCGCTAAGGAAAAACGCCGTATGGACCTCCAGGCGTTGTCAAATTCCCTCTGATAAAATACGAATTTATCGGGGAAATTGTATATATTTCTTTCAACATTTTCAGTTTAATATGTTCGCAATTGTACCTAAAATATCTGAAATTTCAAGGAAATATATGCATGAATTGCGTGAAAAATACATGTTTTATTCGAAGAACTTCGGCAACCCTTGAATGTCATACGGCGTTTTTCCTTTACACAGCAGTACTGGTGACAATTTTGTACATGCCGCAAGTTCTCGAGTAATTCCAATAGCTTAATGTTATTTTCTTTTATTTATGTTATGTAAAAAAGACCTAGAGAGATCATTCTTGAACTCGATGCCACTCCAAGGAGTTGGCGGAGGTTTTTTAAAGCTTTACTGTGGGCTCTCCCTAGTCCCTGCGCTTCTTTCCTGCCCCAAGCGCTCCTTGCCTTCAAAAAAATACATCTGATGTAAGACCCCAGGGTAATGCCAGTGTTTCCCTAGGGTAAATTTTATAAAAAAAGAGAATCAAAGCAAAAATTCCCCAAAAAAATCTTGTCTGGCGGTAAAAAAGTACGAAAGTCATCCCTCAAAAATTTTACAGCAATGGGCCCACCAAGAGATTATTATGTACCTGCAGTTTGATAAAAAATCATACTCCAAAAAAATGAAAGTTAGAGTTATAACTCAGCTATCCCTTATTGAGGTTACGCACCACTTACGTATTTATGTTATACTAACTACTTAAATACTATACGTAAAAAGGTGGTAAAATAATGCTGGGCCCACACTATTCCAGGAGGAGGACAAGACCAAAAAGTTCCATTCCATGAAAAATTTAGACGATAGGAACTATTGGAAAATTAATGAAAAAATTCCGTATGTTATGGATCTGATATACGTATTCGAAGTTAGATGCATAAAAAGTCAAAACGCCTCCAATCATTTGTAGATACAATGGGCACATCCCTGAACACTGCATTCAGACCTTGCAAACAATTTCCAGTGTTTCTGCGCGTAGGAAGATGTAGCATGTACTATGGTGTTTCAACTCTCATAAATAAAGCATGTCCCTCACTGTCCTCATTACTCAAGGTAAGATCTTTGTTGAATTCAGATAAACGTGTTGGCAACATGGTTTTCTTTTCACAATCAATTATTGATTTGTGGATTTACTTCTCATCATGAGCACCCTAATAGTATTAGGTACAACTTCAAGAAAGTCTTAGAAGTCATTTTAATGTTGCAAATCGCTTTTGCGTTGATGGCATGAAAACTCTAGACACCAATATTGCATTTTAGAATTTATTAAATCGCTAGTTTCCAGAAGTATTTTACGCTACTACAATAAAATAATAAATATCGTTGCCGCATGAAATTCTCTTGTTTAATTTTTCCATGGGTCAGGAATGATATGGAACTATTCTCAAAATTATTACATTTTCTTCTCTTTTTGAAATGGAAAGGTGCTTTAAATTTGTGATTAGTTTTAAGCTCTTTTCAGATTTATCATAGAGTTGTCATCCATGAAAATGGTTTTTGACGATAATCAAATCAGGAGTTGAAATTACAAACAACTAAGTTAGTATTCTCATTTGTTTTATTGTAGTTATAAACGTGTCCAAAAGAAGGCTAAGTCACAAATACGTAAATATAGTGGCAAATCTCCACAAAATAAAGACTACCCCCAAACTTAGGCAATATAAATGTTAAAAATTTCAAAGAAAAACCAATATAATAACGAATAAATTTTTTGCTTCAAGTTTCAAAATAAATTATCTTTTGGAAATTTACAAATGTACACTAATAGAAAACTTAAAGTATTTTAAACTCAACTAGAGAGGAAGTTTTTATCTGGAGTAAGTAATATAAGCGCACTAAAATTTCAAATGTTACACTTAACATGACAAAATCAAACTAAATATTTGAGAACATAATATTTCTGAACAAGGAAGACGTCGATAGATGGATACAATTTCGACTATTTGATTCTGCTTACTCTTACAAGTACAAGAAAAACATACCAAATGGGGATATTAAAATGAGTTTGAATAACAAAAACATTTCTTGATATCTTCCAAAAACTTAAGCTCGCTTTAATACTTTTCGAATGCACTGTTAAGCGTGTAAAAGGTTGCAAACGTAATAAAACAAAAATTTAAAGACATGTAAGATTATAGTATGCATTGATACGATTGTTAGTAATCAATGTGCACACAATCAAATGAAGAGAGAATTTCAAGGATCCTTTGTGAATTACATTATTTTTAAAAATTACTGGAAGAACACTAGTTGTGTTTAACCAAGAACAGCACCGAAATTTCCGCCAATTGTGAGGAAAAAGGTGTTTGCGCTCAAAAGGTGACAATTAAGAGGTTTTGTTGTATAAATCCATTAATTCTCAGGTACGACACAAATATAATCTTAAGTGGAAGATTGAATGGATTAAAGGTACATTATTTTTTTGTTAATAAGAGAAACCTGTAAAAAAATTGAGAATAGTTATAATTAAACCCTGTCTTCTGCTTTAAACGGTAGATTTTTTATTTCGATACATGACAACCAATTGTAATAATAATTTTATAGAGATTACCACCTTGAAAATTTTAACATCAAACTTATCAATTAGAAAATTGCTCGGACAAAGATTTTTATTACGGTAAACAGTACTATTTTTACGAAGACAGATGTATTTTAGTCATTCATCATAGAGAAACTCAATCATTTCCAAGTATATAAGAGTTAATTTATAGGAAGCATCAAAAAAGTAGAATAACCCCGAACCTTAAATACATTTTTAGTAAAGAAAAACAAATTTCAACATAAAACGAAACTTTTGGCATTCTCAGAATATTTCATTTCCAAATAACAGATAACACGTTCTAGATACCAACTGTGTAAGTACTTAACAATTCTTAACCAAATTAAAACATAAGAGGAAAATGTGAAAGACATAGGCGGGTGTTCATAAAAAATTGGAAGATTGAAACTTAGTCGACGGCTTAAGTCTTCCTGGATCGCTACTCTGCTTTTTTTTCTTCCAGAAACCCTGTGCATACTCAACGAAGGCACCAAAAGAAGAAGGAATTATGTACCAAGATCATGTTGTGTAAAGAGAGTATCTAATAAAACTAAAACAAATGAATTTTCACTTCCTGTGCACTCGGAAGTGTAAGTAATTTCTACAAAAATAAAATTAAGAATTTATGTAAACAACTAAAATAAATCACAGCAAATTTACACTCATAGGAGAGTGGATTTCAAATTAAGTGCCGATTTAGAATGTTCCATATGTAAAAATTAAGAATTTTTTTCACATTGTAGGATGATTTTGCACAAAGTTCTCATCCACGCTCCCTAGAGCTTTTTCACGTAAGACCTGAAGGTATCGCGATACTAGCATGAGTAAGGTAAGCCACTTAAAAATGCCTTCGACACTGATAGTCTATGTAATTCTTCGCAGATGACATGCGTGTTGCTGGCTAGAGTAATTGAAGGCGCGCCATTAGTCTAAACTGATCCTCTAGAATACTCTAGATTTTGTTCTCAACATACGCGTGAGTTGGTTCCAGGATGGTACACAGATTTTGGTTTTTCATTTAGCTTTCATTTACTAGCTATGTTGTACCTAAACTTCAACCATACATTTTTTAGGTGATCTGAGATTCCGAAAAAAAAAATTACATACACATTTTGGACATTTATCATTGGTGCACTCCTTGACATTTTTGCTGCTGAATCCAAAAGTAACCTGTGTTTCCTCCCAGCATGCACCAATTTTCAGAGGAATCGAAATTTCCTGGAAAATTTTATCCCCTGGAAAAACTTTGAAATGATAGAGACAAAAAGAGCTGAATCAAAGAGCAAAACCCCGTAATGACAAGTCCTAACGCGTAGGCGACAAAATTTTTGTTTACCAGTGCAGAGTTGATTCTAGCAAGTTGGTAACACCGTTCTTTCCTTTTAAATCTATTAAAATGATCGATTATTCAAGGTGATCAAAGGTTTTCTAAGCGACAGTTTAGGTTGTTTCACCAAGAATCGATTGTTCTACCTACATTTAATGGAGAAAAAATAGTTTTGTAAGAATTGGAAATGGACCAGACATAGTGGCTATTTTGCAAGTTGGCAAGAATGTTTTTCTCCATAAAAACCTATTGAAAATATCAATTTAGGTGTGCTTTACCAAGAATCGATTGTTTTACATGATTTAAATGGATGAAAAACAGCGTTGCCACTTTCAAGATCGCCACTGACCACACATTTATCAAAACGGTAGCGAAAACCTAACCTAAACCCTACAGCGCCACTCTCAGCACAGCATTTACCAACGATACCTCCAGGTCTCGAAGTAATATACAACCCTTAAACGACTATCAGCTACCAAGGCCTCCAAACAGACGAGCCTTCATCCTTCTCCGGTGACATTTGCTCGGCACTGAGGGTGCGGATACACGTTCCTAGGTGCTTCAGAAGCTTAACACCAGAACTTTGGTCGAGGGGGCTGGCGTCGGGGTTGGGGCTGGGGCTGGGGTTCATAGCCGCGGCCAGGTACTGCGACACCTCGGCCGCACAGTGGGTGAAGCCGGCGCGAAAGCGGTCCGCGTAGGCTGCCTCAGGGGTAAGCGCCAAGGCGTGCTGGCTTTGGAGGGTGTAAAGGTAGTTGACGGTCAGTTCCAGGATGTCCGCTTTTTCCAGCTTTGAGACGTTCTCGCCTTTGTCCTGCAGGGTTTTCACCATGAGTTCCTTCAGCTCGTCCAAGCATCGGTTGATCCGCGCTCGCCTGCGACGTTCCAGCATTGGTTTCGTGATCTGGAACAAAAAAATTTGAAGGTTAGGTTCTGGACTTTGGGTATTGTTCCCGATGGACTCCAAGGTGAATGGGTCAGTTGCGTGGTCTCAGAATCGTGTTTTGATGCTTGGTTTTTGTAGGTCAGCTAACAATAGTAAGATCTGTCCAAGCAGTAACTTTCTACGTTCTATATTAACCGAGATATCGCGCTTTGAAATGCCAGGTTTTTGACGTCATCCGTAATGCTATCCTTGGTTTCATCCGAGTTTAGGATTGATCAATCAGTGCAAATAAGTGTATCTTTGACTGATGAAAGCGAGATGGAGGAAACCGAAGGTGTCACTGCCGCGGTGGATGACGTCATAACTAATTTTCAAACCGATTATTGAATTTTCATTGAACGTTGAAAGTTGTTGATTGGCTAGATCTTACTGTTTTAAGCTGATCTGCAAGAAACAATCATCAAAACACGATTCTGTGACAAACGCAACTGACCCTTTCATCCATGAGTAAAAAGAAACTTTCATTGTGAGATATGCAGACCACGGGGAGACCTCAGACTGGGAGTCTTTTGTGAAACACAGTGGCGTCACTACTTTTCTTTATAATACATTTCTGAGCTCAAAAAAGCTCGCAAAGCTCAGGGCGTAGCGGAGAGAATATCATACGTCGAGGTCTACCTCCACATCTAGTCAAACTCTCCATACACAGATAGGGATGAAATACATTGTTACGGTTTCCGTGTTTGCAGTCTTGGAGTCCCCAAACAAAATGGCAACCCTGCTAATGTACTTGCTCCATTTATCTGCATGTAGAGTTTGGCCAGAGAGAGGTGGATTTTCAACGTCAACGTAGCGTGGAATAACCCTTCCATTACGGCCTGAACTAAGAGAGT
This sequence comes from Bemisia tabaci, assembly GCF_001854935.1. Classification (NCBI taxonomy): domain Eukaryota; kingdom Metazoa; phylum Arthropoda; class Insecta; order Hemiptera; family Aleyrodidae; genus Bemisia; species Bemisia tabaci. Next base: position 394,665 of record NW_017547093.1, read on the forward strand.
TTTTTTAGACTAGGAGATGATTTCAGAAAAAATCAGTGGCATTGTCGTGTTTCCCACGACATTTCACCCAAGAGAATGCATTTAAATCGCAAATCCCTGACACATGCATGCAAAAACTCCATTCGCGGAAAACCTTTCATAAACCATGTAGACCATGAGTGGATGTTATGATATACGCGAACTGTGGATTAAGAACCTTTTGAACTGAACAATAAATATATTAGAATCTAAAGTAAAACATAGCAATCGCTGCATAGTTTACGGAGAGACGTTTCCATTTTCATGGACTTGTAAACTCCTATGACATGTACGTTTACAGTCAACACAAAACTGCTCATGAGCAAAGGGTATGATAAGAACACATTTCATTTTTGAGAGAATAAACACCGTAGTGCCACATGTATGTGCTACATCTTTAAACGTTCAAAACGTGGTAGAATTCGTTCATAACGCCTGCATGCAACTATTCGTGTTCAGGGGATGTGCGTGATGTATATTTGGACAATTGAAGGCGTTTTGAATTTTTGCGCCATACTGCAAACACACGCGTTGTGCTACCGCTGTAGGTAGTTGAGTATGTGGTACGATTGGATAAAGCTGGGTGTAAAAGTTGTAATTTCGCACATATATTAAAGGCAATCAGTTAAGCAGATGCAGGGAGGAGAGTTTAGCGAGCCTAACATTATTAGACGAACCTGATATAAAAAAAGCCGCGCTTTGAAGGCTGAATCTCATTGGAAGCACGGATATTTCAAGGTCATACCAAAAGAAAATCCAATGAGGGGATTTTTAACAGGATGCTCCTATAGGCACTCTCGAACAATTTCTCCCTGTACTTTTCTGTCGTGCTATGGAAAAACGTCGTATGAACATTCGGGAGTTGCCAAATTTCCTTCAATTAAATGTTTGTTTTTGAAGAAAGTTATGAATATTTTTCCTTGGAATTTTCAGGGACTTCAGGTGAAATTGCGGACAAAATTATCCGAAAAATTGGAGGGAAAACATTAGTAAGTTTACCAGGAAATTCACTTTTTGTCGAAAAAAGTATGGTAACGTCTGAAGGCTCATACGGCGTTTTTCCTTAGCACAGCAGTTTTGCACCATCATAGAATTATACCACGAGTCGGTATTAATTTATTCAAGCCTTTGTGCGAATATGCGAGGCGCGACACGTCCCGTCTCGCGGGCGATAGGAAAGGGAAATAGGGAAGGATTCTCCGGAGGATGAAAAATGTGACGTGGGGGACTTCTCAAATGGCCCGCTTAGCCCCCGTCATTTCTCATCGGCATTCACCCGATTTCATGACGGTCCAATCCGACGGATACCAGCCCTCCGTTGCCGCGCTCCGGAAAACTCCTCGCTATCGGTCCGGAAAAATTCGCGATTCGCCGCGGAGTTGACAACCGTTGACATGTCCCTCCGAGAAGATTTTCTGAGTAATTTCAAACGATGGGGGATATCTCTCCCGCCGCTAATTGGGCGCGCACGGAGACCGCGCGTTGGCGCATGCGCGCCTTGAGGAAGCTGGAAACTGATCCGACGATGTCGGATTAGAGGTTTCTGAGACTGAGCACGAGGGTATGTTAAAGCAGTGGGATTAGGGGATTTAGTATTGGACCGCGTCTGACAGAAAGGAACCAAGCCACACCGGTTAATGCCAAATTTAACTGGGCAATTTAATTTTTTACGAGAGAACTTTTGTGCGGATTCCTTCGAAAATTTTAAGGAATTTGTTTCGCACTGAGGAGAAAATTTACTGAAATTCGCACGAAATTCCGTACAACCGTTGTCAAGTAAAAGATTTAACTGTCCCATTAAATTTGGCAATAGCTGATGTCGCTTGGTTCCTTTCTGCTTAACGCGGTCCAATTGCAGGTCAGGTTTGAGAAAGACGTGCAAAATTGGGATGATCTTAACTTTTTCTTAAAGGATTGGATCATTATTTTGAGTTCGTTGGCAGTCTTGTCAATTTATGATCAGTTTTCAGCAATTTTTTCGATTTCTTGCTTATTTTTCTGTAATAGCCACAATGCCACAACATACGCATACCCATAGGTAAGGAACAATACTGCAAACTGATGATTTTGCAGTTCAAAGAAGAAACTTCGCATTTTTGTAATCTTGAGGTTAGATTTGCAAGTTTTTTTATTCATTTCAGCGTCTTTACAGCGCTCTCATGCGGAATTGAAACAAATAAAAAATCGCTTGTTTGTTTAACACTGAAGAATGTGGCAAAGTCGCTGACTCATTTTTGCCAAAATTGTCAGTTAAGCGGTATTAGAGTACCTTTATAGAGAGGGTTGAGACAACGCGGCTCTTACAAACGGAAATAAAGGTTACAAAAATTGAACGTTTTTCATAATCTTTGAGCAACTCATTCCCGAGTTCTTATCTTCGTTCCTTCTCTCCCTTGTTCCTTGTCGTGCCCCTAATGCGCCGGTCCATTCCAGTTTATAATCTTTGCAGTCGGTGAAAATGTAATCTTCACTCCCGTGTGTGACACTATGGAGGCCTAAAATAAGGGTACCAATCAGAAATGGATTCGTATTGTCTTTACTCTCAGTATAAAGGGACTCTAGGCCCTCGATTTACTAACCAGTGAACTTTTTTTTTTTATTTACTGAGAGAAAAAAGTGGCGAATCTTTGCGAAGATATGATTGTTTAACTATCCTCTTTCCCCGGGCCTGACAAGCCAGATCCTAGGGATTTCGATTCCCGGTGAACACTTCGAAAAACCTCCAATTCGGTAGATGCAGCTGTCCGATTTGGTCGCGATTTTTTCGCGGGCGCGACCGACGATGTAGCAACGAAGCGACGGATCAAACAAAAGCCAGGATGGACAGATTTATTCGATCGACTCTCGCGCTTGCCGCAAAGGAACTGCGGAAGGAATTTCCCTGTCGCCGCGCATGGCCGCGGCATGCGTCGCGGTTTAAACCCCCTGCAGCTGGTGTATAATGCACCGCGATTTAGGTTTACTGCTCCGACAACGACGAATTCCACTCTGATTCATTTCCACCGAGAATTCCCTGCCGCTCACCAACGAATCCCTCCCGCGCAAAAACAACGTATCCCCACGCGGATTTCGTGTGAAGATAAGTGGTTTCGCCTCCGCAGGCTGGGACTCGTGAATTCTCCCGAGCGCTGATGGCCGCGGCCGCTGAAATAGTTGCATTTAAGTGGCGGCGAGGCTGAGTGATCTGCCTAGACAGCTGCCTTGAAAAAGTACGGATCTCTGTTCGACGGCGAGGGAGGGAGGAGAAAATGGTCGGAAAAGTTCCTTTGTTCTGCGGACAATCGTCGCGGGGGTTGACCGGGACAAAGGAAGCCGAAAATGAGCGCATCAGTCTGCAGAAGGGCCGTTTTAGTTGGGGGGGGGAATTGTGGGGTGAAGTGTTAAAGGTAAAGCGGGTGAAATAAAAATGGTCTGCGTTCGGCAGAAAGGGACCAAGCCACATCAGCTATGGCCAAATTTTACCGGGCAATTTCATTTTTACATGAAAACGGTTACGTGGATTTTTTTTGTAAGAGTGCAAATTTCAGTGATTTTTTTGGATAGTACACGGCAAATTCCTTAACATTTTCAAATAAAAAATCCGCACAAACGTTCTATTGTAAAAACTTAAATTGTTCAATTAACTTATTCGGCAATAGCTGATGTTAACAAGTGATTCTTCTAGTTTTCATCCTCCTTGGATCAGTTGTATTTATTCTCAGCAGCCAGTGAAATCAAACCATCAAGCATATGCGTAACTTTTTTGGAAAGAGGCTCTAGTCCCAACCTACCGGGATGGGCAAACGTACCTCTCGATACGCCGTTAATTTTTGAATTATTGAGTTAAAATGTGCCGATTTGGACTGTTGTCGTAATCATGGAGGGAGGAAAATTTTTGGGGTCACGATCCCCGACCCCATGGGGCCAGAAAGGAAAGCATCCCCCAAAATATCAATATTTTCAAAAGAGGACCCCGCCACGCACTTGTGACACATCAAGTTATGACGTATCGAGACGTTTCTATTGCCCATATTAACAAAGAGAAAATCATCACTTGATTTATTATATTGGGCGGAGTTAAACAGAAAGGAACCAAGCCACATCGGGATCGAACTGAGAAAAAGAGGTTTAAAGTTTGGCTCCTGCATAAAACTCAATGTAAAGGTTAAACTTCAAGTTTAATTTCTGAAAAATTTGCTCCCACAAAATCTTTGAACTTTTGGCGATAGGTAGTAGAGTAGTGGTTGAGTTCAAAACCACTCATAACTCAATTAACTCAGCCAGCTCAGCTGCTTAACTCAGTCCAATTAAAAATGAATCACCGAAAAGTTAGAAAACTATGGGAGCATTTGAACAACCCCTCCCGTTCCTCTCTGGATGAAGAGGTTATTGACGCAGCCCGGCGGAAGGCGGAAGGTCAAATCGGCGCGTGTGCTCCAAAGTAAATCAATTGGTTCGTGGCTGCCTGCGGCCTGCGGCACAAATGTGACAAGTGCGTCATTGACCGATATACGAAGCGTGGTTCCGGTGGAGCTGCGCTCACAGTTTCATGTCCCCTGCCCATTGTCCATTCCGATAGCTGTCCCCTAGACAGCGCTCCGGAATCGTGGAATCATTTCAAGTAGATCTTCAGCACTTTGGAGAACGTTTCGATCGTTGATCGATCAATTAACTATTAGGTAATATCTAAATTTTAGGATTCATTTTCAAAATAGACGACAAAGCCCCAATTTAAGCATCCTGATGTGTGTTTCCCGGAAACACAGTGTTAGGGGTTATTCCCTAAAATTGTGGTATTCCCCCAATTTGTTGGATGATATAGGCATTTCCAATCAATTTTTGTAGTACCGAAACTCGAGTTGGGGTGGTACCGCAACATTTGTGTTGGTAACCTAATTTATTGAGATACTACCACAATTGGACCGAGTTAAACAGAAAGGAACCAAGCCACATCAGCTATTGCCAAATTTAATTGGGCAATTTACTTTTTTACATGAAAACGGTAGTGCAGATTTTCGTGCAAATTTCAGTGAATTTTCTCCATAGTACGAAGCAAATTCCTCATCATTTTCACAGAAATCCGCACAAACATTCTTTCATAAAAAATTGAATTGCCCAGTTATTTTGGCAACAGCTGATGTGGCTTGGTTCCTTTCTGTTAAACTCGGTCTAATTACTTGGAGATGTTCATATCATCCAACAAAACCTGCCTCTTTTTTTCCCTGTCTTAACCAAAATTTTACGTGAAACACGATTAGCGTGACTCCTTACCAAGGTAATACTTTTTTTGATGCATTTTAAACTTCCCGCTAATGGAACAAACAATAATCTACGTGAATTAAATCGTGTACTAAACGTTACCGTGACAGTCTCTGCGATATGCCAATATAGCATCCTCAATCTAGACGCTTTGGCTCAGTTTTAGCAAGTTGTTTACATTTTGAACTACAGAGGGTGGGAAAGCAACGATACTCGATTGGGAGGTCTGCCAAAACTGCTGTGTTGTGCGCCATTTGACTCAGCACGCGGAGTATTGTTTTTCCCACGACCGATTTTTCATGTTGGGGCGGGAGACGGGAGTTCGATCGATAAAACTCCTGAAACTAACGAGTAATTGTATTTTTTGCGCAAATTTTCCCGACATGGAGGGAGCGCCATGCAGCACCCTTTAGCTACGCTCTTAGGTATTTGTGTTCGAAATTTGGTCAAGAATCACATTGAAATAAATTGTCCCAAGTGAAATTTTCAAGTCAAAAAGACAAAACAATTTGCGATTTACACTTTGGACGTACTTTTCGAGATATTCCCAATGTACATATACCTCTCGGTGAAATCTCGTGCAAAAGATCACAAACATCTGACGCATTACAGCGCGATGTGACGTTAGGGACTTCTGAAAAAATATCCTAAAAATAAAATCCAAATTCAACATTGATCGATCGACGATCGGAACGCCAAAAGGAAAAAAAGTATACCGCTACGAAACCACTTTAAAATAGACAGTAATTTTGAAGGAAAAATCAAATCGTGAGGGTGATTTAGCTCAGAAAAATAATTTTTCGCGGTCGCATAATCATTTGTATTGTTGTGATCTGCGTCACCAAATAATATCGTCCTCATGCGTGTACATGGATAAAATTATGAGTTTTTAAATATTTTCCTAACTGATGTAGAAGTTAACAAAAGTTGACAAAAAATTAACAAAGTTATAGGATAGGATCCACCGTCTTCCTTGGGACATAAAATCGATCCCTTTTCTCAAATTTTTATCACATGTGGTGCTCATTGGAAAAAAAACCATACATTGGATCTAGAGTCCAGACTCTTAAAAACATCGACAAGAAAAAATACTCTTGATTCAATCAGATTGAAGCTTAAATCAAGAACCAAGCCTCTTAATTTAAGTGGATTTCGTTTTGATTCAAGCAAAAATCCGATTGAATCAAGAGCATTTCTTCTTGTCAATGTTTTCAAGAGCCTGGACTCTAGATCCAATGTGTTTTTTTTCCAGTGCTCCTGAAAAATATCGCCATCTTCATTTACGACCACGCCAAGATTAGTATTTTAATCCCGCGATTAAATCCTGATTTCAACACACTAAAAATATGAATTATGAAATTAGCTCACCCAGACCGCACCTCAAGCTTAATTATTTTGTACAAGCCAATCGACGATGGCATTATAAGTGTAATCAACACGCGAATTGAGCAAGCCACCCGGGCGTGACGCTTTTTCGCAAACGAAAGCCCCTGTGAATGGCATCGGCGAGGCGATAATCAAGTGTCGCTGAAATTAATTATCTTGAGGGATAACCCCCCCTCTCCCCCGCTTCGAGCACCATCCCTACTATCGCAACCACCAGCCGCTCGATCCCCGCTCCATCCCCGACCTATCCTACTCACTGACAGGGGTTTTAACTCAAAGCCACACTCACTACCGCGTTGTCATGTCAATTTTGGCGCGATTGATCGAGTTAGGGAGTTTTTCTCGGTAAGTGCCGTTGCTCTAGCTCGATATGTTGATAATCTCCTCGATTTTGGATACGAAAATTCTAGTGGAACATATTTTGTTGGAACATTTTTGGCGAAAGTTTACCATCCGATTTGACAATCGGTTTTGTTCAACACCGGCCGATTGCGATGTGCAACGTCTTGGAATATGCTATTCGAGAATATGAAGCCATTCACGTGAAAAGGGATTCAATTCCTAATTATTTCAAGTAGCGGGCTGATCATTGAGATTGATGGACAAAGCTAAAGCGATAGATAAAGAAGATCAAGAGAAAATAGAGCGATTATATTGATTGAAACGGGTGGTACTTATAGACAAAGGAGGTCTAACGATGGGGTCTCTTTTAGGTTGCCATTAGGTGGTCTATTATTTACCTCCTGTGTCTAAAGTAACCACCCGCTTCTACCAATTGGATCACTCAATTTTCACTTTGTCTATAGCTGTATCTGTAAATTTCAATAATCAGCCCGCAGGCAAAGTTTTCAGAGGAGCTATTTTCGTCGAGTTGCTGGTAGAAATATCGGCTTTTAAGGTTTCGACATAAAAGTTCTCTAGTGTTAAAGTTATAACTGTATGCTGCATGCTTGCGTGGTTCCCCTTATGACAAATAATTATTGAATTTTAAGGTTAGAGGTCAAGAGAAAAGGACGTCAATACGCGCGAGACAACAGGAGATGCGGTACTCTATCATGGGATGATTATTTGCACGCATTGTTTTTTTGTCGAAAACGAGTCAGGGACGGGGCGTGAATGATCGAGTATCGATATTTCCTCACTTGAAACTATGGTAGAAGATCGATTTTTGAGGTGTATGTTGCAAAAATACTGCTTGTCGATCCTTCCACGTAGGTTTAAACGGCAGATCAACCGATATACCGCAAAGCACGCCACGCCACTGAATGACGTCAATACTTGTAAACTTATTGCTCTCTAACAACTGCTTGTTCTTTGAAAATAAAATTGATTTCTCAATTTTATTAGAATCATCAAATTCATTTCAAAGAATTTTCTTCTTTGAAAAAACTTGCGCGGCGTGGAAAATTCGGTGTAAAACTTCGGCTCTCTTCGGCAACACGGCAGTTAAACTCTCCTGAATGTAAGGAATCAAGCTAATTGCTTTTAGTGCATATTTACTCAAGTTTGAACGTCCGCGGTGCGGTGCTGAGAGTTATTTACTGGACTCCTAATTCAATAAGCTCTGAGACGATAACTATTCCAACTCCCAAAGGCGAGTTTTTGCCTGTCTAGTAATATGCAGGCGAAATAGATGTTGACGTTGATCTTAGCGCACTTGCTGCCCTTTGACAACTCGCCGCCGTAGCAAAATAAACGGATTTCACTAATATAGCGAAATGAGCTAGTCATTTTGAAAATAAATTCGTCGAAATTGAAGGAAATTTGATTTAAAAAATTTGATCGTTGCTGCATTTTCGGTAAAATCGCGGTAAGGGGTCATCAGTATTTTGTACCCATTCTTGAGTTCAGGGGGCAAAATTTTTAGAAAAATAATTTTTGTCTGGTAAATTCACGTTTTACACGTTTTTACTTTCTCGCTCCCCTAGGGTAGAGGAAGTATTGTCAACCTGTAAGGGGGGAGTTGAAATTACATAATTTCTAAACGTTTTAAGGTCCCAGGAGTCAAAATAACCATACCTGAAAAAATGTGCGTCCGTCCGTCAGGCGTCCCCCAAATCTGTGTACAGCGATATCTCTGAGTCTATCTGTTCGATTTCATTCAAAATTTGCATAGAAGACCATATCTATGGTCTCTTTATGCACGTGACACGATTTAGGCGTACGCCATGATTTGGAAGGGGCTAGGGGCCCTGGTCCATTATTAGCAAAATCACACGGAAAGCTCATTTTGTAAATTTTGAAAAATGCCTTTAATTCTTTAAAAGTGGGCATCAAGCACATCACCTGGGTCATTTTCTGCGTGTGAGGAAAATAGGAGAGTAGGGTACGTATAAAAAGTGTCTCTCTGGTGATTTTGATCTGCGTAAAGGCATGGCAACTGGGGTCGGCGGGATCTGGGGCCGGTTTCAGCTTCAGCTTCAGCGGTGGCGGCGGACGTGAACTCTCAATCGAATGATCCGCGGCTCTCGTTTCCAATCATCGGCTCGTTTCGCCCGCTTTCGTCCCGGGCTCAGCCGCACAGGCCGCACTACAAACCAATCCGATTTATCCCCTGACAGTAATTAATACCTCCGTTCGCCCCGCCGACGCCAACGCCGTAAACCGCTCCCATTCCCAGCCCGGACCCCGTCGCGTCGGCCGGGATTTAAGAGTGAATGGATCGAGCTGAAATCCCCGTAAATGACTCCTAGGAAAGCTCTTTTAAATAATGTATTACGAAAAAATTTGGAATTTTGAAGTAGCGAGGAAAAAGGCTGAGATCTCGGTGAACGACTCTTAGGAAAGCTCTTTGAAAATAACGTTTTGCGACAAAATTTGGGATGTTGAAGTAGCGATGGAAATCTTGCCTGAAATCTCGCCTGAAATCTCGGTAAATGACTGTAAGGAAAGCTCTTTACAAACGTTTTACGACAAAATTTGGGATGTTCAAGTAGCGGATCTCCCCATCGCGTCGGCCGGGATTTAAGAGTGAATGGATCGAGCTGAAATCTCCGTAAATGACTCCTAGGAAAGCTCTTTAAAAATAACGTTTTACGACAAAATTAGAGTTGTTGAAGTAGCGATGGAAATCTTGCCTGAAATCTCGCCTGAAATCTCGGTAAATGACTGTAAGGAAAGCTCTTCACAAACGTTTTACGAAAAAATTTGGAATTTTGAAGAAGCGAGAAAATCTTGCCTAAAATCTCGGTAAATGACTATTAGGGAAACTCTTTACAAACGTTTTACGAAAACATTTGGAATTTTGAAGTAGCGAGGAAAATTTAGGTTGAAATGTCGGTAAACGACTCCTGGGAAAGCTCTTTAAAATGATATTTCACGAAAAAATTTGGAATTTTGAAGTAGCGAGGACAATTTAGGCTGAGATCTCGCTAAACGACTCTTAGCAAAGCTCTTTGAAAATAACGTTTTACGACAAAATTTGGGATGTTCAAGTATAGCGAGGGAAATCTCTATGGATGACTCTTACGGAAGTTTTTTAAAAACAATGTTTTACAACAAAATTTGGGACGTCTAAGAAGTGAGGGGAACCTCTGCTGAGATCTCAGTAAATTACTTTTTGGAAAGCTTTTCAAAAATATTGTTTTTTTTAAAAAAAAAATTAAATTTGAAGTTGCGAGGAAAATCTAGGCTGAGGTCTCGGTGAACGACTCTTAGGAAAGCTCTTTGAAAATAACGTTTTACGACAAAATTTCGAATGTTCAAGTAGCGAGGGAAATCTCGGTAAATTTGATGACTATACGGAAAGCACTTTAAAAACGTTTTACGAAAAAATTTTGGATGATGAAGTAGCGACAGATATTCCCGGTCTAATCCCCAGTCGCACAGCGGATCGAATCCAGGAGAGAGATGGGGCATGAAATTTTTGACTGAAAATGAAAATTTTGATGTTTAAATTCTACAGTTCAAGGGGCGCTTCTGAAAGAAAATTTTACAAGAAAACCAATTTTTAAAACTCAACGTTATGGGTAAACGGAGTCATACGCTTTTAAAGTTTCTATATCATCAACCTTTCCTATTGACTAAATTTAACTTTATCTTTTCAAATATCGGAAGTTGTCTCTTAAAACGCGGAGAACCTCTTTGAAAGAAAGTTCATGGAACAATTTGGGACGTTGAAATAGAGAGGGGCATTCCCAGTCCGTTTCTCAGTCAGTGAGAGCCTATGATGGATCAAGCTGAAATATCAGTGAATTGCAAACCTCCTCAAAAGTTAAGTAATGTTTCTCGAAACATTTTGGAACGTTCACGTAGCGAGATATATTTCTGCTAGTCTGTAGGCTCTGCATAGGCTCTAGTCTACGTGAAGATTTGAAAGTAAATGGATCAAGCTGAAATCGTGGTGAATGACTTTCAAAAAAAGCGGGAAAATGCCGTAAAAACAGTCTCATAACGCAAAAATGAAATCTCTTAAGAACATTTTTTCCTTTTTTTTAAAGTTGCTTATGTTTCTTTTATGTTTTTGTATGGTAACAGTTTTAAAACGAAGAAATTCTAGGAGTATACAGTTGTGACGAGACACATTCTCAGTCCAGTCCTCAGCCGGTGGAAAATCCAAAGTGAATGGAGTAGGTTGAAACCTCGGCAAAAGACTCTTAAAATGTGGGAAAAAGCTTTTGAAAAATAGCAGCATTTTCTAATAATAATAAAAAAATAGACAATTTTGAAATGACTAGAGATATTAAATTATGCAAACGCAGTATATTAGCTGTTAAACTTAATTTAAAGGAGGATAAATATCTTCTTTTCCTCCGAATACATGATTTTTGCTGTGAACGTGCCTCCTAATTAATACCTATAGATTCTGGTTTCTGACGCCATGAACCGCTGCCATTTCTAATCTAGACGACGAGCGCAGGAGTGGAAATGCTAGAGAAAACGGCCTAGGCTGAAACCCAATATATTTCCTCAATATTTGTTGCAAAAATAACTTTCGAGAAGAAATTAAACGGAAGAATTTTCTCCCCTGAGTCAATCATGACATTATTACGACAAACCTTTACAGATCTAAAAAAAAAACTTGATTAAATGGGAGAAAATATTTCATTTTAAAACTCTTTCAAAAGAATGGAAAATTAGCATGGCGCATCCGGCGAAAACGCGAAACGCGCTCCTTTGAGAATATCTAATTTACATACTCTCGAGCCAAATTTTCAAGCCGAAAACTTTCTCATTCTCTATCACCGGGACAAAGTTGCTTTGTTTGTCTCTCAAGTTTTAATGAGGTGTTTTCCTAACTAAATTGACGTAAGTAAACAAAGGCGTAGGCAAACTTTTGTGTCATCTTAGGGGGCGAGACACTTTCAACTTTCAAAATGATATTTCTCCACCTCGATACTTGGTCCGCCTTTTCAAAGACACACGGAACCTTTTCATGTTGAGCACATATAAGATAAAAATAGACTTTTTAACATTTTAGAAAGTAATGTAAGTGCATGCCTTTTTTTAGATCATTTTGCGTGACGGGAATCGAACGACGAATAATCCTCTTTTCACATAGTGTTTTGACTCATAACTTTTTTGAGATTTTTTAAATATTAAGGATGAAAACATTGAGGCAAACAGTCTACCTCTTCAATTTTTTGTATGATCCGAACAAAATTCATGAAGTATCACCTACACGGAGATTGTTGGAAAATTCTGAAATAATTTTTTTACTTCGATGTAATATTTATAATAATGGAGTATTTGAAATAATGATGGGACTGCCACAAATGAGAAAATGCGCGGGTTCTTCTTTAGTGTATCTGCAATTTTTGTATTTTTGCCACTGATATATTATATTTTAACAAAATTTCGTAACCGTAGTGTTCCGTATTAATTCATACCAACGAGGCGAAAAAGTACGTTGACAATTAATGAAAATAAATTGTTCATCGCTCATTCGCGGAGTGCAAACATTTTTGATATTGTTGAATAGGAAACTTTACCCTTTGATTTTTCATGAAATTTTCCAACTCTGTTCCTAACACACTGTAGTTAAAAAAAGTGATTCAAAAATTTAAGTCGAGACATCACGTGCAGCAATTGAGCTCCTATCAAAATCTCCAAGAATAAACCTGAAAGTTGCTATAGAAAAAATAACAGGAAAATATTTTTAAGTCTTTCTCAGGAGAGGGGAATTTTTTTCGAAGAACCCGTGTCGACGTTCATCCAATGTGAAGAACCTGTCTTATGAAAATAGAAAAACCTCTTGAAAAGTTTTACTCCATCACACAGTTAGAGAAGAAAACTTAGTAAAAATATCACGGTAGCGAAAACTTCAGACACGCTAGATTGTGCTCGTGCAGCAAGTTCTACACACCCGCGGTTTTGCGGTACTTCGCGAAGTTGCGAAAAGTTCATGCTTTTTCTGTCATTACCCTTCAGCTCATTTTGGCTGTGATATTTTTAATTGCGTTGTTATCAGTGACGTCATCACAGATGCCGTGTTAATACAGTTGAGTAGTCAGCTTTTAGAGGCAAACATTTCTCTCAATTGGTCTGAATCTCCCATCGAACTAATCAAAGATGTCTTTTCGATAACATTCAGTACATTCACTGCAAACAGTATTTAATGAACACTATCAGAAATTTAGAGCGCTTCTTTTTGATTTTTCACATTTGGAATGCAAGAAATCTGACTAAATTTTAGTCAGGACGGTACAATCATTTGTGCTCTAAAACAACGGGTTGGCGTTGAAAAATGGCTTAATATCAAACTTTAACTTGATTTTGTAAAAAAACATACGTTTCTTTCCCAGACGAAAGAACGTAGCTACATTTCAACGTTGCGATATCTTTATCAAATTGTATTTTTTCTAATTTTTTGCTCGAGAATTGCAAAAATCAATTTTTTTAAAGATAAATGACTTATTAGAGTCAATTGTGCAACCCTAGAATGAAGTGACGTTCTTTGGTCTGAAGAGCGACGATTTGGATAACTCCATAAATGACTTTATGTTAAAAAGATTATCACCTATCACAAACGCACAAGGACTGACAGAAACGCCAAAATTTCTGAGAGTTTGAAATCATCAATCATAACAAGCCAAAGAAGAAGCAAAAGTGCCTACCTTTCTATATTGAAAAGTCCTCGACCTTGGCTGATCCTCCGGGTAGGGCTGCAAGATGTAGCAGTTGTTCGTCGGGCTCATGATGGTAGAAATCTGTCCGCAGGTCCAAAAACTTTCCGGAAAACACTCACTTCAGCTTAGCGCAAAGCGCGCATTGCAATAGACGAAAACTCCTTACAGGTCGTAGGACAGTCAACAACACGCAGAAAAAGTTCTTTGATAACAAATTAACGGACACCAATATAGATCACTCTTATCGCAAGCACCACGGAGTGATAACAATCGATTTAAGACTTAAAAATGGTTTAAAATGTCTCAAAAATGTCTGAAAACACAACCACAGCACAATAATAACAGATTCAGGATGGAAATATCTCTGTCCAGCAAAATACCACTCCCAAGCTCGTTTTTTAAAGGAATAACTCTGCTAAGAGGAACCAGTAATGATAACAGAAGTTTCTGAATTTGATTGTGTCTTAAAATGTCTGAAATCAATGATCACAACATTTACAGTTCCGTGTAAAAAAACACTGCCTTTGAGCGCGTCTTGTAGCTTATCCAGTTCAATCAGTGTCAAACTGATGTACAATGTAACATTGACAGCAATCTATTGATAAGGGTTGATAGCTGATAAGGGATGACGAGAGATAAGAGTCCGGCAGGGGACCCGGCCGCAAAGTCACCGGGGAGTCACGGTCTGCGGCGGCGCGCGGCTGATAAGCGGGCGACTGATAAGGGCTCGACTGATAAGGGAGCGGGCAAGAGCACACGCGGGGCGCAGGAACGGAAGTGGCCGCGGGAGGCAGCGCTCGCGAGTCGGGATAAAGTGGCGGATGGCTAAGCCGCGCCGCCGAAGACGGTGGCCAGGCCCGGTTGCCATCGAGCACACCCGCGGGAGGAAATCCGGGGGTTTCGGGGTGAGATTCGGCAACAGCGCGGCCCGGGTGGGGGCTGTGGGGGGCCGGGCCCGCGGTGGACTCGTGGCAAGCTACTGTAGGGGAATTCGTGGCCCGTGGGAACCGCACAGTGACGAGTTCCCACAGTGTGTAACACCTGCAGCCGGGGCCGGAGCCGGGGGCGCACCTGCCACATAGCTCCGCACTCCGGCCCCCGGCGAGAAGCACGTATCTACACCCGGTTTGGAGGGGGATGTGTGTGGTTTTTTCTTCGCGATGTGGTGATGCTCCCTATGCGATGAGATTTACGCTTGCGATTTGGCAACTGCGCTAAGAGTCGGGTCGGGCGGAGGCTTCTGCGTTGCCAAGTCGGGTGGGGATTCCTGGGGGATCGGGGCCGTACCCTGCGGGGGACCCTTTTTGCGGGATTTTTGAGGGGGTTGAGGGGATCCCGAAAAATCTAGGGACAGTTATTAAAATTGCTCATAACTGCTAAAATAAGTCGAGGTAAAAGATTTTGGGGCCGGGGCCGCACCCTGCGGGGGGACCGTTTTTGCGGGATTTTTGAGGGGGTTGAGGTTATCCCGAGGAAACTAGGGACAGTTATTAAAATTCCTCACAACTGTCAAAGTAAGTCGAGGTAAAAGATTTGGGGGCCGGGGGCTCGCGGGGGCTCCCTTCTCTCTGTAATTGATGTCTTTGGCTCT
The DNA here is from genome assembly GCF_001854935.1 of Bemisia tabaci. Classification (NCBI taxonomy): domain Eukaryota; kingdom Metazoa; phylum Arthropoda; class Insecta; order Hemiptera; family Aleyrodidae; genus Bemisia; species Bemisia tabaci. Next base: position 409,965 of record NW_017547093.1, read on the forward strand.
TGTGACAAATTTTTCCAAGTAGAAACTTCATCCCTTCCGAGGGACGTTTTTGGGGGAAGAAAAGCGGCATCTAAAATAATAAATAAATTTTAAAAAAAAGGTCCAAGTTTTCGATCTCAGGGGCTGCGGCTCCACTTGCAAATGAAAAAAAAAATCCAACAAGCCCCAAAATTCTGCTTCTTAAAAGCGCAAGAAGCTTGAAATGCCGCTCTTGGACATAGCTGTCCGAGCTGTGTAAAAAATTTAATATCGGGCGGGTTGGAAGAACGTGGTATAGATTTGGACAAAACAATATCAATGCATCTCAAAATGGCTAAAACTTTTGAGAGGGTTTGCAAAAACTTTCAAATGTTGAGTAAAAAGCTCCTTTTACTGAAGTTTACCCCATCAATCAGGCAAAAATATAGCTTCTTTTTACGTTCGATTACGATTCACCCCGATGAAATTGAGATTTGTTGATATTTTGGTGTATCCATGCTCATCAAACCAGACTTTTTCCTTCAGTACACGCGCCAGCGCATGATGTTAGGAGTGATAGTAGCCTCGAAATGTAGTCAAAATCTAGATAAAAATAAAGTAATTGAAAATAAAATGTATAAGCTAGAAGTTAAGCAATTTAACTGAATTTAACAAACATTTAAGCTAATCAACTCATTGATGATTATGAGGGATTCCCAGAAAATCCACCATAGATTAGTCAAATTCATACAGCATATTTTCTACTGTATATACATCCAGTATTTCGACCGGCAAACCTATGCCATCCTGCAGATGGAATTTATTACTTTTTTTCTGATACATCAAAAATGTGTTTCTAAACTTACCCTTAAGAGTGGGAGGGACAAAAACCTCTTAAAATCAGGAAAAACCCGGGAGGAAAGGTCAAGGACGGGCGGAGGGGGCTTTCCCCGGAAAATTTTCGAAATTTTAACGCATTGTATGCATTTTGAGTCAATGTCGTATTAAATAATTACCAAATCCGACCGCCCTTCCTTCTCCTTTCCTCCGTTTCTTCCCTCTTCCTTTCTCCCCCTTTTCTCCCTCTTTTTTTCGGGCTAACGGGGGGAGCGTAGGGACCCTGCGCCTCTCCCTTGGATTCGCCTTCGACCATACAGTCTCCAAGAGCTGTTTAAAGAGGCGATTTCAAAAAGGGCCAAACAACCATAAATCTTTTCAACTTGGCAGCGATGGGGCGTTGGTCGGGCCGACTCGACTGCTTGTGAGCCCGGGCCGGACGCCCGTCCCGACGCGACGCAGCGCTGATCGCGCTCCCTCCACGCTCCACACGCCCCGGCTCGGGCACCGCGCGCGCCACGGCGACCCCGGCGTCCCCGGGCCCCGGGACCGGCGACCGCCCCATCGCCCCCCCCCCGCCCCGCCGCCGTCGGCCGCCGCACAGGCCGCACGGTCCTCATCCGGCACCCGCCCCAACTACCAGCCCAAGGGAGACGCGCCGCCCTGCCCAAAAGAGCCGTGGGACCCCTCCCGGCCCGAATAGAAAGGTTCATTGTCCGTCCCGTAGAATGACCCAAATAATGGAGAGGTCCACGGGGTATAATACGAGTGCGTAATCTAATCGCGGGTTGCGGGAGGGGGTTTGGTTTACGTCTCCGTTACGTTAAGTTTGGCATGGACGGATCCAGCGGGCTGTTCGTTAATGGAAATTGATAGACAAAGCGATAGACAAAGAAGATGTACGGAGTATGGAGCGATCTTATTGGTTCAAATGGTTGGTTCCTTTAGACTAAGGGAGAAAATTACGGACTAACTACATGGTCCCTCGTAAGTTGCCATTAGTTAGTCTATTACCTGCCTCCCTTGTCCATTGCAACCACCCGCTTCCACCAATGGAATCCCTTCATATCCCTGTTGTCTTCTTTGTCTATGCTTTGTCTATCAATTGCAAAAATCGGCTCGCTGATTGATGAAATTTATAGACGAAGCGACAGATAAAGGAGACATGGGGAGAATGGAGCAATCTTATTATTGGTTGAAATGGTGGGTTATCCTACGGACTATGGGAGGAAATGATTGACGAACTATAAGGTCTCTCGTGGGTTGCCGTCAGTTAATCTATTATGAACATTCTTTGTCCTCCGCAATCACCTACTTCCACCGATAGGATCCCTCCATATCCCTTTTCTCGTCTTTGTCTATAGTTTTGTCTATCAATAACAACAATCGACCCGCAGACACTTCGAACAAGGAGGGGGCGGAAGGGGCGGAAGGGGGTTCGAGGCCTTCCCCCAAAAAATTTTCGAAATTTCAAACCATCTAATTTGTGTAGTTTGAGTCAATTTCGTCATGAATTATTACTATTTAGATACCCTTTTTTCTTCTCTCCTCTGTTTCTTCCTTCCTCCTTTTTCCCCTTTTCTTTCCCCTTTTTTTTCGGGCGAACGGGAAGGGGGAGCTCATGCCTTCCACCCCCGCCCCCATTTAAAAGTTAGGAACAAAATATTAATGAAACGGTGTCTCCTAAACCAAACAATATTTGTTTCATTTAAAATATACGTTGTCAGCATTTTTTCCCAAAACGAAAATAGGAGATAAAATTTTGGCACATTGTAATCAAGACAAGATATGTGCTTTCTTGACTTCAACATCGATCTCACCTTGAATCTCCGTAAGTAGACGAGCTGTTTGTCGACAAATTACAAATGAAATAAAGTCCTCGGAGAGACGTGCAAAGCGCCTTCAAGATTTTGTGTATGCAACATGGATATCCGCCAAGCGCGAATAGTTGCCTCACATGAATGTAAACATCGACGGCGGCGTAACGTGTTAAGGAATTTTGACATCCTGGAACAATGTGCTAATCAAAATGGAATAATCATCCTAATTTTGCGTTTATGATGTTTTTTTTTTTTTTTTTTTTTTTTTTTTTTTTTTTTTTTTTTTAGCGCAAAATCGTTCGTTTGACAAGAGGACGTGGGCGTTTTGTTTTATGTTCATGAGTTTTTTTTTTTTTTCTTTTTAAATTTTAGCGTCATCATAAATTTGCTAGGAGGAGATTAATTCTGATGAAGTTCTTTAAAAAGCAGCTCTCCCTATCTCGCAACGGGCACTCTTGAAAAAGCAAATTTGCCAAATATTCGACCCTGCATTTCAATATTTCATTCCTCTCAATTTGATAAAGTCGGTCTTAAAATTGATTTTCTACCATCGAAGTGGAAGATACGTCTTTAAAAGATTTTTCAAGAGTTATTATTAGGTTTTCATGCAAAAATTTAAAAAAGTAAAGAGAGCCTAGTGATTTTGGAAGCGAAGAAGTGAAGATTGAAACTCTTGTGTATGCCAATTTTGCTTCTAACCACAGAGATTGAGGGGGATTCTCGCGTTCTTGGAAGTGGCGAATTTCCTGTATAAGTCTTTGATAGAGAAACATATTCACGCGCCTCCGCTCACGTAGACAGTTTTTCGCACGCCCAATGTTACAATTTACGGAGTAGCTCGTTCCTGTTCGTGGCATTCAATCTCCCGAGAAGCTTTGATCCCTACTTGCCTGTCCAGAACACGAATAGATTCGCCTCGCACGCAAAAGGATAAATCTCGAGGGTGTTCTGAAACAATCGTGTGATCCCGACCAACAAACGCAGAGGCCCGATTTTGCAAAATGTAATTAAAATATATATTTTTTTCCCAAATAAACACGGAAATATATGGCCTCCTCTTGCTCAATCATTAATTCAGGAAAACTTAAGGAACACACAGAAAACTTTAAGATTCACAGAGGCAAAGACGACAAACTTTAAATCCCCCCATATTCTAGAGACGAAAAATTGGTATAATTTAAGGGTTCTCGGTTTATCTTTACTCAAGGATCATTGATTGTAAGTGGAAAAAATATTTTTACTACGGAAAAATCGTATAATCCGTTTTTAGAACTTTCCTTGATAAGCGTTTTTCAAAACTTCCTTTGTGAGCGGATCCTTTCTGCTACATCCAATGTTTTTTCCTATGTAGGAGTGTCGATTAAGTTCGTCATTAAAGTATTTTGTCTCTAGTATGTTGAGAAAGGATGTGTCCTGGTACTGATCGGCCAAATGTTTGGCATGAATGGAAATACAGGGTGAAAGTACCTGTTCGAATTTCATTTTTGAAGCGTCGATTTATCAAATCTATGTATAAGACAAACAAACAGAAAAATAAAATAAAAAGGGAACCCAGAAGAAAGCTCTCTAAATCAGAAAGTACAGTTTCGTTTATCATCCCTCATCCCACCCCCCACCTGTGCGCCGCTAGCAAATGCTCCCACAAATATTCTGTAACATCACGTAATCTTATACTAAAAGGATCTATATTCCTATAGATTTAGTCAACCGAGGGCTGATTATTTAAATTGATAGACAAAGCAATGGACGAAGAGAAAATGGAGCGATACTATTGGTGGAAACGGGTGATTGCGATGGACAAAGGAGCTGAGTATTAGACTAATAACTAACGGCAACCCAAGAGGGACCCTATAGTTGGTCCATTCCCCCATTATATAGTCTATAGCGCAATACCACCCGCCTCGACCGATGGGATTGCTCAATTTTTCCGCTGTTTTCTTTGTCACTTTGTATATAAATTTCAATAATTAGCCCACAATAAACTGTGTACGTTGGATTGCTCGTTTCAAAGTTCTTTTTGATTTACTGCATTTTATCTTATTTATTTGACATAAATAGGTCAAATTTAGGGCTAGCCCCGCTAGCCTCCACTGATTTAGTACAGTTCCAATGACGGAGCTGAATCAATTTACACTTTCAAGCCACTTCGATCATGCCTGTTGAGCGGTGCACGAGCTTGATCTTGGTGCGAAGACGGTTGAGGGGGGAGGGGGTTCGGGAAGAGAGGGGCGTCGGAACATAAACATTGCAGCACGCTATCGCTATGTCAACCCACATTATGTTAGCGAGTCATCCCTTTACCCTGCGTCTCAGCGCGTCTTTCCTGTCTCTCTCCCTCCCCCCTCGGGAGCTTTGAGCAAACACACGACTTATAGTATTGTGCTCTTTATTTTCTTCACGGCTCCGCCTCCTCCCCCCTCTCTCTGTCTCTGTCCCACCTCTCTTACGGCTACGCTCGCCGCTCCTCTAGATCTCAATTATTCACCCGATCGATCTTCCGGCACCGTTGTCATCTTGAACGGGGTCCGTTTGAAGAGGAAGGGGAGCAGAGGGCTGATTATTGAAATTGATGGGAAAAGCGATAGACAAAGAAGACGTGGGGAGTATGGAGCGATCTTATTGGTTGAAAGGATGGTTCTCAAAGACTTTACAAAGATGAGGCGTAAATGATCGATTATTATCGATACCTCCAGGCTCTGGTAAAAAATTGCTTCTTAAGGTGTTCGTTGCGAACACACTGTTTATCGATCATTTTCCAAGGGTTAAAAAATACATGGGTTTTCAAGGGCAGATCAATCTATGTATCGCAAAGCGCATCCCGCCTTTTGAAGACTAAGGTGGGAAATGATGGACTAACTGTAGGGGATCTTGTCGATTGCCGTTAGTTTGTCTATTGCTTACGTCCATCGTCTATTGCAACCACCCGATTTCACTAATAGGATCGCCCAATTGCCTGTTCCCCATGTATCTTATGTCTATCGCTTCGTCTATCAACTTCAATAATCAGCCAGCTTTAGGGCATGTTGATCCCAACGGTCTCCTGTCCTGCTATGTTATCGATACTCAAGACTCACCTTGAAAGCGTAAATACCTAAATAAAGAAAAACATAAGAAGAAAGAAATACATAATTTTCGTCAATGCCATAAACAGAGATCTGAGCAAATTATATTTTTAATATTTTAGAAAATTCTAGAGATTTAATACGATTTTATGCGATGAGCTTTAGGATGGCTTCGAAGGTAGTTCTTCTAAAATCTCGAACTCAAAAGTCAAAAGTAATTATCCGACAAGGGAGAAAATCTGAACAAGAGACGCTTCGTTAAACTATTGAGGGAGAAATTACAAATTTTGCTCAGACACGTACATTTTCTTAGATTCCGAGGACTGACAATGCAATACATTTAAAACCAACGCAGTTCCGGAAAATTGACAATGTTGCGATAAAAAGGGCTAATAGTTTGCCTCATCGGCACAACAGATGACGTTTGGTATTAAGTTGAAGTTGCAGAGAAACAAGCGAAACTTCCTCTAAGCATCGCATGCGACGAGCGTGGGACGAATGTCATTATAACGCCTGGATACAACTATTCGAGCTCCACGGATGTCCGTGTTGCATACTCACGGCGGTGAAGGCGTTTTGGTTCTCCAGGCACACACGCCAACCCCGCGGCAAGGCCGGTTCGGGTTAAACTGTGTCGCAGGGATTCAAAATGACAGGGCGTCTTGAATTATTCGTTCACACTGCAAAGATATCCTTAGGGCATAAAAAGTTAATTTTTTCAAAAATAAAGATCAGCACATTGTGGAATCGAAACTGAAGAACGATACTCACATCTTATAAAATGTGTGCTCTATAGAAGAGTCTTCGAAATGAGGACGGAAAATTCAATCTGTAACTTTAAATCCTCTTGGTACAGCCCCTCGCCCCGCCGCTCTGCGGATGAAGTGGAAGATGCCCGGAGAATCAAAACGCCTTCTATTCCGCGAGTATGCAATATGGGCATCCGTAGAGCCCGAATAGTTGTATTGCTTGTATCCAGGCGTTTTCGCTTAATGTTCGTCGCATGTGATGTTAACTGACGGTGATTTGCTTGTTTCTTTTACACCTCAACTTAATAGCTTTGCAAATTGTGCCCATCAAGTAAACCAATACTGATTTTTATCGTAACAATTGTCAATGCTCTGAGAAACGCTTTGATCGTTGAGTGTACTATACAACGTTGACCCTCTGATTTGCGGGCTGTGGCCCTGCTTTTATTGACTTAAGAATGACAAATGCGGTAGAGTTGTTTCAAGGGCTTTTCGAAAAACACTTTTGAGCGCGCATCCTAATACATTTGTTTTTGTGGAAAAGTTAAAAAGAAGTAATTGCGCTTTCAAACAACCCTCACGAACATATTCACTAGAATTTTGTGTGCTCGTTTGTCTCTTGGACACAGATTATTTGATGGCGCTTAAACATTTATTTTTACATTGCATGCAATCAGATTTCTAATTTATGTAAAGTTTTTCTCGTCTCTTTTTCTCCAGTTTCAAGAGCAGTCATTCGCGCAAACGAATCCGTGCTTCCACCGCCCCGAAAGCGAAAATTCCATTTGTGTCCTGGAATTTCACTTCGAAACGGAGGCCAAAAACTCGGGTCCAAAGGCCAAAATTTTGAAATTAATTCTGAAATTTATAAGAGAGAAGACTCAGCAAGACAAGGAGGCTCTACAATCTGCACCGTAATGCCTTCAAAATGGCACTTCGTTGTTGTAGAAGTAAATGAATGTAATAAATCTAAAGATCGTAAACTCACGAAATCAAAGTTTTCCTCCTTGTTCGTTTATTCGGTAATATTTAAAATTTATACCCTCATAATTATAAGAATACCCTCATCCTCTCTTACACTCCGTGCTGACATTGTCGCATACACGAGACAAAACCGACACAAGGGCAGGTGTAGCGGATAAAAAGGAAATACCTGAGATTTGCCGTGGGTTCAATCCCCGGAGATACGAGCATTGCACGTCGTCGGTTGGACGCCACGGTGACACCTGTTCTACCCTCCTCAGCAAAAACCGCACAACTGCAGTAGGAAAATCACACCTGATATGCTTTTGTACTTCATGGCGCCGGCTTCGTTGTCCCGGGGTGCTCAAACCGACATTTATTGTTGGCGAAAAAAAAAATCCGGGCAGGTCATTGACATCCCTGGGCACTTAACCTCCAATTTGCGTACCTAATTAAACGGGCTGTCATTCTAATGAGGAACCCGAGCTGAGGATGGAAACCAGTGGCGTGGCGTGAATGATCGACTGTCGATATTTCTCCATTTGAGGCCATGATAAAGAATCGATTATTAAGGTGTACGTTGCGTGCACCCTGTTTATCGATCCTTTTGCATAGGTTTAAATGGCTGATCATTCGATATATCGCAAAGCATGCCACGCCGCTGATGGAAACAGGTACTACAACGAGTCTCCGCGCGCATATGCGTTCGAGAGGGAAAATAAGTCGCACGGAATTAATTGAATCATACTGGAATAAGTGCCCCGGTCGTCCGCACCGGAAATTAATGATTTTCTTGGGTTTTGAGGTTTTTGATCACGAGGAGTCGAGGGGTCCTGCAACCTTATACGTTCTTAAAAATAATAATATTCTGTTCCCTTGTTGAAGATGGATTGCGTTTACCTCGACTCTCCTCTCGAATCAATCAAATTTGACTTTGTTAAAATTTTTTTACTCAATCTGACTCTGATGGACTCGACATTGCCTTAAATTAAATGCGCCATTGAAGTGGAGTTTCGTTTGATTTGATCTTCGAGTTAGTTGATTCAATTAATCCTCATTCTTTCAAAGTGGAGAGGATGTGGTTTTCTTTTTTTTCTCTTTTTTTTTAAAATTTACCTTCGTTCCCGTTTTGAAGACAATATCAAAAGGAGAGGTGTAACAATAAGTCTGGATTGGATTTCATGTTGCACAACAGAATAACTTCATTTCGTTTATTTGTTCCTTGTATACATATTACGGTTTTTTTTTTTATAATTTTTTGATTGGAAATACCCAAGATTTTTGACGAGCCTTCTTGGTTATTTTGTCTGCTTTTAGCCGACCATCCTCAAGTCGTGCGGTTTCGCATTATTTTTTTCTCGTCTCATTCTTGACCTTTGTTTTGTTTTATTGCTGTCGCGATAAAACTACAAAGAAAACGTGAAAAAAAGAAAACCAGTGGCATTATTTCAATAAGTTTTCATCAAAACACTCAAAATTCAACTCTAGCTCTGCAGTGTATACCAATGTCAATCCAGCAATTAAAAACTAAATAAACAGTGAAAAGTAAAACTTATGTCGGATTGCCATATATTTTCAGATCCTTTCACTTATTATCAAAATTTTCAATCGGCGCGGTATTGAATTTTCCTTTCCAAATTCGTCTTTCTTAAAGTTACATTTTTTTGCGTTTCAGCATTCAAATCTTTAACCAAGCTTTAACATGCACGCCACGAGAGAAAGAACCGCCTTCGATATTGCGCGCATCGATGATCCTGAAATAGCGCAAGAAGCCGAATCGACGACAGCATCGTCTTCATCTTGAGGGTCAAAGGAGGCAACGTCATTGATATCGTTGCTCCCAACGGAAAGGAAATGAAAAAAAAATTATGAGATGAAAATCCTGGAATCCAACGGGAGCCGCGATCCGTGCAGTAGAATGGATCCCTGCTAGAAACGACCTTGTTCTGGTAACGCGTTGACATCATATTTTTATCAGCATGGTCCATTCCTTTAATTAGTGTCAATGTGATGTCAACATGGTAGCAACATGATAACGGCTCGATCAAAGGGACCAGTATGTCACTGTATTGGTCCTATCTTGGTAACATGCTGATTTCTAAGTAGCGCCGTATTGTAATATTCTGTCACCGTTTTTCAATTGAATCAGTGAGAACCAAAACCCACCGACTCGGAAAAATGAAAGTAATCAAGTCACACACAAAACTGCACAGTAGATGAAGAAATTAGTCTAAGGAAAAGATTTTTGGTGCCGAAAGAAAAAAACTTACGGACATTTTAAAGGTCCAAGTCGGAACAAATGCGCTGACTTTCCATGACCTTTATAAAATTTGACCGTCTTCAATGAAAATTGAGCATTTTCGATTTACCGAGTTGATGTGTTTTCGAACTCACTGATTCAATTATCAAAATGGTCATTTTTAGCAGGGAAGCTTTTCTAAATTGTACATCGTTCTCTTGGATTTCCTTAATTACTTCATCTTCTGATCAAAATGTACTTCAATAAAAAAATAAAAACACCGCAATCCGCATCCATGTCTACCTTAATTAAAATTCATCGAATACTCGTGAATGAGCAATATCATTGAGATAAGTCCGACCGATGCATCTCAATGCATGTCGATTGAACCTAATGTATCCTGGATAACGAATTCACGTCGAGTTAAGGACCAAGTGTTTTAGAGTTTCGCTAAGTTGAAAATAAATTTACACATCAAAAGATTCAAATGGTCATCCGTGATGCACGTGTCTTACATAGCATGCCATTTTTTGCCAAGTGGAGGAGGTGGACAGAGCCCATCCGACATAAAAAAAAACCAAAACCAAAATCTTTTTACGGCTTGCACAGTGAAACACCACAAAAAATCGTTAAAACAAGAGGGATTTGCGGGGATTGAACCGAGACGCTTTAAATCCTGGATCTTCCCTTTTTCGCCACCCCGCACCTGCGCGCACTCGCATTTCTTAGACAGTGGCGAGGCGTGAATGATCGAATATCGATATTTCCCCCATTTGTAGTAACGATGCAGAATCGATTATTCAGGTGTTTTGTGCGAACATCCTGTTTATCAATCCTTTAAATGGCAGATCAATCGATAAGTCGCAAAGCACGCCACGCCACTGTTCTCAGACTGATATCATGCATGTCGCAGTGTTTCAATTCGCAAATCCTCTCATTACCATAAATTCACCAAAATCAGCGCCTAAATTGGGAAGCGATCGGTTTCGTATCGGCCTCGGTCGATATCCGATCAGAGGTAATCCTTGGTCAGCGTGAGAACATCGAGTGACCAGTGGCAGATGGTCGGTGGCCGTTAAATGCCCGTAGCTTCCTTATAAGCGAGTCTCATTCAATAAACATCGAATTTCCAGCATTTTCCGAGGGATTTGAACGGATTAATTGCCGAGAATGTTTGCGGAAATTTCGTATTACGTACTTACGTGGGCTGATGTGGGAGACTTAGCGGCTCGGCGGGTGCTGAACCACTGTCCGGTAGGGTGTCGCACCTGTCATCTAAATGTCGGCTTCTGGTTCGGAGATGACCCTTTTTGAAAGTCCTCGTGTTGGGAATGCTGCAGTGGTGCGGCGTGCATTGCGATATATCGATTGATCTGCCAATTAAACCTATGAAAAAGGATCAATAAACGAACACCTTATTGTTAATCGATCCTTTACCAGGGTTTCAAAGGGGGAAATATCGATAAATCGCAAAGTACGCCATGCGACTTGAATGTTCACTTGCAGAGGTGTTGGTTACGTTGACCGTTCACCACAGCGATAAAACCTAAGACCAAATAATTGGGTATTAAACTACATGCTTAAAAATGGTTCATTTTGCATACAGGAGGTACATTTGAATGAATATTAAAACTTATTAATTTTTGCAGAGGTGTTCGATGTTTTGACCGTTCACCATACCGATAGAGCTTAAAACCAAATCATTGCGTTTTAAACTACATCCTTAGAACTAGGTTAGTTGCGTATAGGAGGTACATTCGAATGAATAAACCGTTTTAGTATAAAATTTTTTTTATTTATTTTCTTTGAAGTTGATTGACCTTCGTACAACAAACAATACATTTTTTTTAGTGTATGGACTATTCATTTCTGCGGTGTTGAGTAACATTTGGTTAGGTAAACTTTGGTTATATAGTTCTGTTTTGAAACCATTTCAATAAATTTTCGGAGCATTTTTTTGTCTCCCTCTTTTCATTCCTTTCCCCCTTCTTTCGTTCGTTTTTTTTAAGTTTTTTCAGGGAGGGATCCCCCCCCCCCCCTGAATCCGCCACTGTCACCGGCAACACTGCTTACTGACGTTGTAGCCACTGCCTCCCAATGAAACAGCTCTAAAAATTCTCGAGTCGCCGGGCCTGGAACCAGCAAGCAGTAACGACGAGTAACCAGTTCCAACGAGTGCGCTACTCGGGCGGCGCGGCGCGGCGGCGGGATGCTGGGATCCATCACGGCTCCCAGACGTGGGAACCTCGGAGTCAACGTAACTCAACAGTCAACGGTCGCGGTCGGCGGAAGATGAGGAGCAGCAGACGACTCGACCCGACTCGAAACCAAACACCCGGGACCGGGACCTGAGCAGGGGCAGACGGAGGCAGTCAATTTATAATTATTAAAACGCACTGTTTTAATTACGCGGTGCGCGCCGCGCCACTCTCGGGGTCGCGGTCGTGCGGCGCGTGGGCCCCGG